>QJPP01002910.1:314420-914420 GCA_003996215.1 Jaltomata sinuosa | reverse complement strand
TCTTTGGAATTGTCTCCGATAATAAGCCGGGCGCTGATCCGAATAGGTTAGAATTAACCTAAGTTTGTTTCTTTCCATCTGTTTGGGGTAGTTAACTAAGTCACTTAGTAATTAAGTTATCTTCTTTATATCATTGTGTAAATTCTATTCTCTCCCTTATCTCTTTTTATTTACTTGTTCATGTATTTTAATTGTGATTCACGCCTATTTCTTTCTCATTTAGATTTATTAATAATTTAATTAGAACCTAACTTATCTGTTTCTTTTAAAATAAGTTTTGTTTTACTTTAATTTATTAACCGACCTTTGTTTATCACATAATTACCCACATAAATAACGAATCCGGCAGGGACCCATATTTGTGGACCTCGAAAGGTGCTTAACACCTTCCTTTCGAGGTAACTTGAACCCTTACCCGATTCTCTGGTTGCGTAGACTTAAAATTTAATTTAATTGTAATTAGTTAGAACGGCGCCCTAACGCGCCTTAAATTCGTTAGGTGGCGACTCTTCACCCTCTCTTCCTAAAAGAGAGTTGTCACGTCGAATCCCGCTTTTCCGCGAGAAAAATGGGGCGCGACAGGTAGTTTGTATTAAGTTAAAATTTTTAACTAGTGACTTAAAATAAGTAAAGTATAGTTTGTATTAAGTTGAAATTGTGAACTAGTGACTTAAAATAAGTAAAGTGTAGTTAGTTGTTAGTTGAAATTTTGAACTAGTGACTTAAAATAGTGAAGTGTAGTAAGTTGAAATTTTGAAGTAGTGATTAAAATAAGTAAAGTGTAGTTTGTATTAAGTTAAAATTTTGAACTAGTGACTTAAAATAAGTAAAGTATAGTTTGTATTAAGTTAAAATTTTGAACTAGTGACTTAAAATAAGTAAAGTGTAGTTAGTTGTTAGTTGAAATTTTGAACTAGTAACTTAAAATAATAAAGTGTATTAAGTTAAAATTTGGATACACTTCGATAATGTGGATAAAGCGACCGTATCTGTAATGCAGGATAAGATATCTCTTCTCACTGCCGAGCTTGCTGCATCAATCGAAAGGGAGAAAAAAAGAGACGAGCAGATTGCCCAGATTGCAGCAGCAAAGGAGATAGAGAACAAGAGGTATGCGGAGCTTCAGTCCCAGTTAAAGTCTCTTTTTGAGTCGGGAAAGATTATTCCTCAGTGTGCCAGTGATAGACATTGAGGCCTAGTGGATGACACCGATACCGAAGGTGAGGAGGGTGAGGATGATGATGATGAGTAGTTGTACCTAGCTACCAGACATTTTGGACTTAGTATATATAGTTTGTAAACTTTTTAGATTGTATGATCGTATTTTAAGTTTAATTTGAATGATTTTAAGTTTAATTTGAATGATTTTAAGTTTAATTTGAAGTAGTGAAACGTAAATGTAGAAAAATATCGTGTTGATAGCTATTTGAGCTGGTTTAGTTGAATATGTGCATTATCAAAATATGCAGGTGGGCAATTCAAATTGCAGCAATTTGCTGCCATTTTTTTGGTAAAATATCGACAACAAACCGACCTCCTGAGGTCATTTTTTTGGGTAAATTTTCCAGAAAATCGACATCAAGTAGTCGGTTTTTTGAATTTTTTTTTCCAGAAAACCAACCTCAAAGAGTCGGAATCGCGTGAAATAAAAAAATAAAATTTAAATAATACCGACCTCAGGAGGTCGAAATATCAGAAAAATAATAAATTAAAAATTCAGTAATACCGAATTCCAGAGGTCGGAAAATCAGAAAAATAATAAATTAAAATTAAACAATACCGACTTCAAGAGGTCATAAAATCAGAAAACTAATAAATTAAAAATTAAATAATACCGACTACAGGAGGTCGGAAAACCAGAAAAATAATAAATTAAATATTAAACAATACCGACTCCAAGAAGTCAAAAAATCAGAAAAATAATAAATTATCAATTAAATAATACCGACCACTGGAGGTCAGTATATTATATTTTTAATAATATTCTTTTTAAAAGAAATCGATCTCTAGATGTCGGAAAGGAAAATAATAAATAAAATTATAATTAAATAAAACCGACCTCAGGAAGTCGAAATTAAAACAAAATAAAAAAGATAATTAAATTCTTAATTTTTGGATTTAAAATTGAAATCGACATCCGGATCGACCTCCCGATGTCGGTACAGACAAGCGACCAAGCTTTTTCCGAGTAGAGCTTTTAAGTCAGTTTTTCAGGGAAAACCGACCTCCGAATGTCGGTTTTTTGAGGTCGATTTTCCCTATTTTCTTAGTAGTGTACCATCCCGTCTTGCCCTTTTTCTTTTTGAGTAATTTGGCTTCAAAGGAATAAAAGGTGCTTTGAAGGAAAGGGGAAACCTACGCACAAGCTGAAATTGAAGTGGTTGTTTTTTGGCTTTCTATAAAAAAATGTCAAGTGTACACGTGAAGAACAGTTTTAGATTCCCTCAGTTCCCCCCATCTGTAACGTGATTGGTAATCTGTTAGTTCATGTTTGCACCCACTTGGTGCAGCTTCACAGACGAAAACAATTACTGGAATATTTCAAGAGAAAAACGACAAGACATATATGTTTCAGTAGCATATAACATATACATTTCCAAAAACTCTCACCAATTTTGAAAAAATCATCGGCATTAATGGCTGCAAACACTTTCTAGTATATCAACGAAACCCAAAATGCAAATGGATGTTGATGTCAACTAGAATTGAAGGTTTCAGCTAAAGACAAATAGTAAGACATAGAAAAGAATAGGAAGATGAAAAGAATTAGCAAAGCATTAGCCAATCCTGCTTTTAAGATTAGCAAACTGTAATAGAAAGAAATATTGACAAGGCATATCATCTCTGTTCATAAAAGTGGTCTTTAGGATTATAACTACTAAGTCCTTCTCCAACAACATAGAATTTTGGCAGATAATGTAATAATAATTACCAGATAGTTGCAGAAACAAATCAATGTTTGAAAGTATGGTAAGCCCAAAAACATCTACCTAGTAGTAGTCGAAACAATAGATTTATAGCCTCTATCAAAAGAGTTTAATACCCAAGAACATAAGAAATTGCCACGCACTCCTGGCTCCTTCAAGAAACTTTGACCTTCCGATAAATTAAAGGTCACCAAAGTCAGCCTGAAACCTGCAAAACAATGTCAAGTTGCAAGAAATGGTAAGATTTTAAAACAAGAACTGGCTGCATTATGGTTAAGAAAATTAGCACCTAAACTTTAGTGAACTTTATCCAAAAACTTATCAGACTAAAGGAGTTGAAAAATAATATGAAGCAAAAGAATCTTTTGTAGGTTCGTGTCTGTCTCATATATAATATGTCAACTCAAAAGATTGACTCAGCTATTACATTGTTGTGCATTTAGCAAAAACCTCAACACAACCACAGAGTATAGTCAACCACAACATAGCTAAGGGCTACAAGTAGACTAGGAAGATATTTGAACTTGCCTGTTCTTCCGTTTTATCATGCGCAGCCTCTTTGCTTTATTTTTTGACATGTGCATCAACGCATTGATGCGCAAGGGAGATAGAATATGCAGTCCTCTTATAGTGTTGCCATTAAGAACTTTCCTCCCACCTTTAGGCTCCCTCTTGCTTAAATTGGATGACTCTTCATAGGTGTCTCCAGCGAAACAGGTTGTCCACTTGCCAAGTAACATAAGGCTCGCTTTATAAGTATTAACATAAAGTGCATAGTGATAGGGTAAATCGTTAGCATTATGAATGCCAAGATTCTTAATTTTTTCAGCTGCTGGATCATATGAAACCAAGAGTCCATTGTCCGCTCTCCAAAAAATATCACCATTTTTCCCTGAAGCTATTGGCTTCACCAAGTAATGAGCAACATGACGCTGACGGCCACCATGAAACATCGAGAAAAATTCATCAACAACAACAACGTCAAATGTGTGTCTTAAACTGATGCTGAACTGTTTCACCCATGATTCTGGGTCACCATACTCTTTCATCCTCCAAATATCACTTGTTTTGTCATCATCACCCAAACGATCACCCAAACAAAGTGACTCCTCAGACACAAAAAGGGAGAACCAATCCTCAGAAAACCAAAACTGATCAACTAAACTACCCGGTCACATCATCTCCCAAAACGTCTTGTCCTCCATATCAAACAAAACAATCATATTACGAGACTCTCCCTTTTTCCGTTTAGTGGCAATCCCCATTCACATAGACCCCTGGCTTCCGGGGAAAAAACAGATAAGATGGGGCAACATGAGTAATGTCTTGCCAAACACCAGTGCTCAACTTATAAAGCTCAACATGAGGCGGTACCCTATCAATATTATCACCAGCGTGTACCATCCTTACCACCTTGTAGTCATTACTAACAGGATCGAACCCAATCCTAGCGTATGATCAAAGGGACCGTGTGTGTCAAATGTAAAAATTGGTTTAGGGAGTTTTACTGACTTTCTAATGGATGGATTCCAAATATATTAAACATCCATGTAACCCCACAAGTCGTCTGAAAGGCACAAAAGCCCGTTACAACTACCCACAACATTAAAATGACTTTCACACTTAAATGGCACATCAAACTGAACATACTGATCAAAACTTTCATTATCATAGAATAAAGCATAATTTTCTTTTACTGGTTCTCCAGAGCAATGTCGTACTAGCAAGAAATCTGCACTGAATAATGGACTTGGTGGGTAACCTTACAAAGATTTCAATCAAAACTTCTTGTGGTAAATGCTTGGACATGGCTGATAATCACTTTGAAAAGTTTTCAAAATCTTGATTTTCTCTCTTTTGGTTCTCTATACAAAACCCTTCTTAAAACTCAGCTCAGCAAACGCCTGAATTCATCTGCTTTACCTCTTAACACTTTTGTTTGGATGGTTGTATACATGGTGTCATAAAGTATGGTACTATAGTGTATTGTAAATACAATATTTGGATAGACTGTATCATTCGCAACTGTTTAATAATATTTTTCTTGTTTGATTTGATTGTATCGTATGATATCATAACTGGTAAGTTTATTAAAAAATGTCCTAAATTATTACAAATGCTAAATTTATTTTTAATTGCTAATAAAATAATTAAAATAATTTTCTTTATGCTAATTTATCACAAATTATGCCTTGTAAATATATTAAATTGTTTAATTTATGTTAATTTTAACCAAAATATTAGGGTAGGATATTTGGGTGAAGTTAAATAATATAAGGTAAAAGGTAAAATAAGATTATGTAGTATTAAGTAAGGACATAATTGCAAAGTAAAATTAGATAATCATGAGATCCTACCAAATCGATGATTATATAAAATAAGTTTTTTCATGGTTATCTAACCATGAAATCAAACCATATCATACCCGTATTTTAAGTAACAAACAAAACAAACATCATAATGTTAGTAAGAATACCATACAATACCATGGGTAAACATCAAACAAAGTGTAAGACTTTGTTGAATTCCGATGTGGCACACAGAGCTCTGTAGCTGTACCAAAATTTTATCATTTTTCCGTTTTGAGGTTCATACCCCCTTCATCACATATTATTTGTCTACTTTTCATTTATGCCCTCCTTAGGAAATCATAAATAAAATGAGTAATTTATTAATTTATCCTTTATTCACTTTTTTGAAAAAGAAACTTTTTGAAACTTATAAACTTGTTTAGCCTTTAAAAAAAAATTATTGAGGTAAAATAGAAGAAATTTAATTAATTATGTCTTGATTTGGTAAATGGACAAGTAATTTGGGACAATTATTTATAGTAAAATGGATAACTAATATCGAACGGAGAGAGTACTAATCAGAGAGTTGGAAAACGAAAAATAATTAAAAAATACCCCTAAAAATCTAAAAATGATTCAAATTTACCATTTTTTCACATATTGCTCCGCAATTGTCTTTAATGTTAATTTTCAGATATAAAATATCTCTCATTCTACCTATTGAATCTAAAAATTGCCCTTCCTTTTAATATTATTATGATTCAACCCGGATAATGGAGTGTATTACAACAGTCTCTTATTCACTGAATCTAAATGGAGGTCTGACTAAACCATTCATGGGTAGAAGGGGTATTAGACAAGGGAATTCTATGTCCACATATTTGTTTGTCATAACTACGGAATACCTCCATAGAGAGTTCTGACAATTGGCAAGAAATAAGGACTTCAAGTTTCATCCCAGATGCAAGAGACTTGGGATTACTTATGTATGTTTTGCTGATGACCTTCTTGTATTCTGTAGGGCTGACTTATACTCGGTGAGATTATTACAGAAAGCATCTACGAAATTCTCAATGGCATCTGGTTTACAAGCAAATGGATAAGAGTTCTACATATGTAGCTGGTATATTAATGTAGCTCAAGCAGGGCATCATTCAGACTTTGGGATTCATTGAAGGGTCTTTACCCTTCAAGTATCTTGGAGTACCTTTAGCAACAAAGAAACTGTCTGTGATCCAATGTTGGCCGTTAGTAAAGAAAATTACTGCAAAGCCTAATTGATGGACCTCAAGACTATTATCCTATGCTGGCAGGTGCTGATCAAATCAGTGTTGTTTGGGGTGCAATTTTATTGGACTCAAATATTTCTCTTGCCAAAGAAAGTAATGAAGCTGATAGAAGCACTGTATAGATCATTTCTTTGGATAGGAGCTTCAGCTATATCTAAGAAAGCACTGGTAGCCTGAGACAAAGTATGCATGCCTCAGACGGCAGGTGGAATGAATGTCATGAACTTGTGCTTATGGAATAAAACCATTAAGAGCAATTGTAGTTCAATAGATAAATAAGGGGCATTTTTAACTCAAAAATTAATATTAAGGGCAATTTTAATCCATTAAGTAAAAGCGAGAAAATTTATAACATTTTCAATACGTTAAGGATATTTTTGATCATTTTTCAAAGGAAACTTTCTTACAACTGGAAAGAAAAATCTAAAATCCCCCAAAAGGAATCATTTTAACCCATTACAACCCCACACTAACACTCCTATAGATACCTTGCGTTCATCAACATGTATTGTTACCGTTAGGGGTGTACATGGACCGGGTTGATTCGAATTTTTTAAATACCAAACCAAATTATTAGTATCAGGTTTTTAAATTTATAAATCAAACCAAATTAATAAAAGTCGGGTTTTTTCGGATTTTTTCCCGTAAAGTCTTCATACAAGTATATAATTAACTTGTGCTTCAAATATTTCTTTAGTCCTAGCAAGATACAACTATCTAAGGTATTTCTTAAAAAAATAACACAAAATATAAATGAATGATGACATTAATAAAATATTCAACCAAAAAAATAATGAAATCGCATAGAATAAATATTGCATAACTATTGCTCCTTTCTTTTTTTCTTGTTATTTATTAATTTCCTAGTATTTTACTTACATAAACTTTTTTGTTTACATTATAGAATAGAAAAAGAAGGAGAGGGTATTTGCCTGCATTTATTCATGATTGAGTATTCCATTTTGATTTTGTATTTATTTAAAATTGTAGAAATATAACTTGTTCCTCTTGTTGCTAATGTTACTATATCTTTTTTATTTCATTTCACAAAAAATCTAATTTGGATTTCATATTCTTATCCTTCTTCTGATGATCGATTCAACCTCTGATAAAAAAGATATACCTTGGTTATATTTCATCTCTTCAACAAGTTTAGTAATGAGCATTTAATAAGTCATTAAAAAAATAATCATAATTTAAAAATAATAAGTCGTGCTAAAAAATAAGTCTAATACGTATTAACTACATGACTAAATATTAAACAGAAAAATTAAATAAGTTTATGTATTTATGCAAAATTAAAGAATAAATATCTAACATGATTGTCATTCCCTTTATTGAATTGAATAATTTTTTGTTAGCATTAGTATTTTTTTCGCAGCTTTATTTGAGTTACTAATATTTATGGGTTACAAAAATGTATTGGACCAAACTTTAAACTTGAAATAATATGTTGAAAGATAAAAACTATGAAAAAGTTTAAGAAATATTTATAAATTACATCACAATAAATATTTTTAAAAATAGTATACATGTAATATCGGTTTGGTTTGACTTTTTTTAGTTAAAACCAAACCAAACCAATTATAGTCGGATTTGTTTTTCCAACATCAAACCAAGTCAAACCAAACCATTAGTCGGATTTTTTTAGGTTCGATTTGATTTGCGGTTTGATTTGGTTTGCGGTTCAATTTTGTTCACCCCTAATTACCGTAGAAATTCACACATTTTTACTACTTTATCGCATGTATCACATGTGTGTTTCTATTAGATTTTAAAAATGAAAAAAGACATAAGTTGCACTTTGAAGTTGTCCGAAAATGTCATTTACACACATATACTTTAAGGATGACCTATTATCCCCTTATTCTTAAATTTTATGGTACAAATACAACCTTGCAAAGCCAATACCAATCATAACGTGGAATGTGAGTGACAATCGCTCCACATCATCCTCCACGTAAGAAAACCTTTTATTTTCTTTTTACAAAATTATTGTGTTGCATCTTTTTCCTCCTACTATTCCTGCACTTCTTTTAAAAAAAAAGGTCTTTCAAAGAGAGGGAACGAAAAGAAGAATACTAATTTCAAATTGAATGTCAATTTCAAGTATTTGAGCTTAATGCTACTAATAATAAAAGGATAAAAAAAGAAAAAATAAAAGTAAAGTTTGATTAAACGCCGGTGAGTTTGGCCAGAAAATTAATTTTGGGTAAATTTTTTCTTACATTTCTCCTTCTCCAATTCAAGATTTCTCCATTCTTCTTCCATCTATTTGTTGAAACCTTTTCCCTTTTAGAAGTAAAATAAAATTTGGTAGAAAACAATAGCATTTCACCGAAAAAAAATTCGGCCGATCATTAGCTATAGCCTATATATTCCGGTGGCCTTGTCGGGAACACTAATTTTCGGCGAACAATTTTTTTTTTCAATCGTTAACCTATATATTTCATTTTCTTTACTTCTCCTTAATTTTATCTAGTAGTATCAAACCAATAGATTATCTACAAAGAAGAAAAAAAGAATTTCGAAGTGGCAAATCAAGAAAGATCTGAAGTAGGATTGGAAGAAAAAAAAAGAGAAAAGGAAAAGGAAAAATAATAAGAAAACATAAATTGAAAGATAAATATTAAAGAAGAATTAAATATTTTGTTATATATCATCCAATAAGAAGATGACATGTGTCCAATTTTGTTTCTTTTGTGTTTTTCTTTTCTTCTCACGCGCTAGTAAGAGGTTGAAAATAATTTCTTTGCCACATCACCTATTGGATGTGTATTAGTACCATAAAAATTAAGAATAGGGGGTTAATAAATCACTCATAAAGTATGAATGTGTAAATGATATTTCAAGATAACTTTAGAGTGCAACTTATGTCTTTTTCCTTTTAAAAATCTCTGGTTATTTGCATTACAACATACTATTGTTATGTTAATATTCTCATGCTAAAGGTTGGGTAAAGGATAAAACTATGTAACTCTATGAATATAATTTATTCGATTATAGTAGATAACATGTTCCAGTTTCCCCTTTATTGAATTATTGTTTATATTTTAGATAACTGATTAGTATAAAACTAATTTATACTATTATATTGAGGCAATCTGATGCATATAGAATAAAAATAGAGCTTGGATAATGGTCAAACATAACTTTTCAATGGATTTTCTATCATGTAATTAAACCAGAGATAACATTTGTGAGAAAAGAAAATTGACAACATTTTTATTGAAAAACATCATCACTCTTCGCCACCCTTCCAGAAGACTGCATCTAGTCTACCTGTGGATGGTTTTCTTCTGACGTCTTCAAATAATCCTGAGATCACACAACCAAGAATAAAAAGGCAAATCAAGATAGTAAAATCAATTAAATTTTTTTTAATAAATACATAAAGAGAAGTGCCACTATTTTAAGAATATATAAAATCACGTTTAAATTGGGGCCAATGTAAGAATTCATAAACTATAAATTCTGAATATATTTTTGACACCTAAAACACAAAAAATAAGTTCAATAATACTAATACTAAATTAAAGGGCGGGAAATGCTTACTTGGAGCAATCAAGATTGGGTTCAATTGGTAAAAAGCTAGTGAAGTGGCAAAGATCAGGAAGTTGTTTAGCTTTAGAATAGTCCACTGGGACAGCTTGCATTGCAGCTTTGAAGCAAATGCAAATAGCCTTGCGGTCAGGTTGTGAGGCAGCAGCCGTTTTAGCCAAACCTTGCAATCCAACACAACAATCTTGACTAGGTTTTGGAGCTTGACCTAGCATAAAACTTCCACAAGAAATTACTTTTGGTATAACATCAGTACCACATTGAATAGATGCATTTGTTTGGCCTAAAATTAGAGCCAGAGCAAATAAAGCTAAAAGAACTTTTGTCATTTTTTTTGAATTTTTGGTGATGTATTGGAGATCTTTCTTTTCAAAGGTTTGATGGGTTTCTATGAGAAGAAAAGAAGTAAGGCTTTTGAGAGAGATGTATAAATGACTACACTAGAATGCATATTTATAGTGGTTTAGAAATGTTGAGTATTCAATTATTTTGAATTTAACATTAATATGAAGCTATCTCTTCACTTGGTTTGTTTGACCGAAGAGGCTGTTGTAATTAAAGTAATTTTAAGTGATTTTAATAATTAGATTCTTTATTTCGTTTTGGTCAACTATTTCAATTTTTTAAAATGATAAACTCATCCAAATCTTATTCAACCGCCTTGAGAACTACGCCACCCACTCTGCTAGACCATAAATACCATAATGCAGCCACGCGAAGAAATAAAATAATTAAAATACACAAAAAATCAGAAAATGACTATGAGGGTCACTATAGTTAGAGATTTTTTTTTTAGCTTTAATCAAAATACTAAATCGTATCTTGTATTTTGATGTTAAGATAATTCAAAGCAAAAGTGTTTCCAAGTTAAAGAAACAATCTACCATAAATAATAAATGCATCACAAAGTAAAAGGCAAAAAAAAAGACTCTTAAAGCAATAATTAAACCTTTAAATGTAACTAATGTCCAAGTCAAAGACAAATATGTCATAGTTCCAATATTGCTTGTGCCGCAGGAAAAATAAAAACATATCGAGAGACAATTTTTTTTTTAAATAAACATCTAAATTGACTTTATCCTCCTAATATTACAATTAGTCTTAGTTATGATTTATTACATATTTCTGAATAAGGAAATATTTATATATATGTATTGGGTGAAGGTTCTCGAAGGGTGCAAAATGAGGAGACCTCTCGTGATCAAGTGATCCATGGTCGAAGGTAAATTTTATGATGACAAAGGAACTTCCTGTCACGACCCGACCTACCGGGCCATGCGGGCGCCTACTCTAACCACCTAGATAGACGAACTCTTACCACCCAACCAATAGGTAACATGCGGAAATTACGGTAAAGCATTAGTCAACACATTTTATACATGAGAAATCTCTTGTTATAAACATGTTCAGGAAAGTAAACTACTTAACACTTGCGGAAAACCTTTACAACATTTTAAACCCCTCCCTAGGATCTAGTCTAAACAGGTGCAAGGACTTCTACAAGATGACGCAAGGAAATAAAAGACCCAACTTCCGCCATGGAATCAAAGACAGAAGTTGCCGGAGACCCTCATCGCCGTGAACCTATGAAACATCACCAACCTGCAACCAGACTATACCAAAAAGGTATAGCAAGAGTAGAGTCAGTACAAACACACGTACTGGTAGGCATCATCAGTCAACCCGAATCCACTCTTACCATCATATAAGAAAACAGGAAAGCATGAATGTAATTTACATAGCTTGATTTCCATCCCCCAACATTCTTCTGCTGCCAATTCCCTCATTCTCAAGACTTCCTAGACACGTTAACCTTAGACTCTCCAAATAAACTAGTCCTGGGCTTTCCAAGTCTCAATATTCTAGACTTTCCAAGTCACCTCACCCTTCACCGATATCCATGTCCACACCTGGACTACCCTTCCCTTACCTAAGTCCACTGTTCTAACTATACTTCAGACTTAGCCCGGCTAACTGCCCAACTCCACCTATTGTACTCGTAACATTACCCACCAGGGTCCAACCCTCTACGGATCTCTAGTAACCCATCTAATATGTTCACCACGATTGGAACCACAACCCCAAACTCTCAGTCTTCCTCCCAGCCTAACCACCACGTGAAATCCACCTACCAACCCTTGCTACCTTTAATGACAACACTAGAGTTACATCTAATTCCCTTTACAGCACATGACCTGGACCCTCCAAGGATCCCCCTTAACCACCCTCAGTGTTAACGAGCTACCCCGGTCTATACCGAGATCGGCCCTTACTCATTAATCATAATTAATCCCCGAACATCTAAGCACACTCAAGACGACAATATATATAAGTATACAAAATTTACTGTCCTCTTTTACATAGCCCGAACCCACCCCGGGATCCCGCCTAAACAACACCTAAGTGTCAATAATCAACCCGCCCTAAACCAAGACCAACACAGCAGTTATACAACATTCCCGGCCACTCAAGGACCACCAAACAATAGCACCTTTCAATAAATAACCCCGTCCACTCACGGAACCAATATCAGGTATTACATTTAGTAAAACAACCCAGTCGACACATGAACCAATAACAATCAATGTAATACAAAAGTCAACATGCAATATGCAATAAAGCATACACACACAATAACCAACCAATTGTTATACCCATACCAATTGTTATACCCATACCAGGCGTGGTACCCGTGCCAATTATTTGTTATACCCGTACCAGGCGTGGTACCCGTGCCAACCATTTGTCAATAACCACAGTCAATAGATGAACACACACAACTTGTAAAACAAACAAGCAAACACCATTCAACACAGACTGTAAACTGGAACCTAGACATTCCACACAACTTTCCTAGGCAATGTAAAGCATACAATCGCTTAGACATGATTACATGAATATACAACATTTGCAGAAAATCATAAGCCATCACCTACCCCTTTCCGGGTACAACTACAAACCATTAATTCCCGTTCGAAGACTATTTCCCGGTTCACTCTTTTTGTTATTACATGTAACTAGCAATTTCTCCTTTTTATTTTAAACATACAAACATGCTACACGATTTCCTTCCTAACCTTAGCAAGACCGCCGCTAAGCATCAAGCCCTAAATATTCCTGAAACCCCACCTAGGAGTTTCCTATCCCCTTTACCCGTATGCTTCCCAAGCACTTTCCCTGTTTCTCGAACCTTCCCGACATACCAGTCCATCAACCAATCATTTTATGTCAACAAAATAAATAAACTAACCACATAATACCATTCACAAAACCCATCGTTTACTCCGTACATCCTAGAAACAACACAACAATTCCTGAATTCGCCAGACTCCGTGCTCGAAGGCCTAAAATATGGATTCTCTGTTTCTACTATACAAGGTACGGAAAGTAAACAGGTCTAACTAATCATAAAACCTAGCCTACCTGGGTGCCAAGCAGCAGCAATGATGCATTTCCGGCTTCGTGGTTGTGCTCCAGGCTGAATTGTGATCCTGGAATCTGCCGTTCTGCGTCCCTTCAGCCAAGAACTCTCCTCCTCATGATTTCCCAGCCTTGGAGCAACATGGGAGGGTTTTTGGAAGAGCCCTCGTATGTTTTCCAACTGAGGAGAAGAGACTTTTTAATAAAATCTCGTCACAGGCATTCTGCCTCCCGCATCCATGCTATAGCGGTCCGCCTTACCGCGACAGCGGTTTCGCTATAGCGAAATAATGTTCACTATAGCGGTGTGACATCAGCCTGGATTCTTTTCGAAAATCAAAAAAATTTCCATGACGTCACCCTACTTACCTCGAATGAATTTTTAATCATTTTCCCCAAATTTATGAAATTGGGAAGATTAACATAATGATGGACCTGGTCGTTACAACAGATACCAATTTACCCATCGTTCATCCCTAAATGATCCCGAATAAAAACCAAGGAGAGAAACGAACCCGGGACTCTCATCGCCCCTAGTGACCGCATAATTATAGAACCTACACAAGTTGTCAAACCTTCCTTTTACAAGTCTAACCGACCCAAGGAAAACCTGCTACTATTATCTCACCCCGACAAAGAATTTATGAGCCTCACAAAGACATTTACACGTGTCCCCATCCCGAGCACCCAAGAAATCTGGGTCCTCGTATAATATTGGATTGGATGAATTTTAAAAAGACCCGGGAGAACTTTTCCCGTACCCAAAATTGACTGGTCGTCCGCTGTGATGGACAATTCACGCTATAACCGTCCCGCTATCACAGTCAGCCAACCGCTATAGCGGTTGACAGGAGAATGAAATTGGGGAGAAATGGATTTCTCCCCTCATTCTCCCCATATTCCACTCTAAACTACACTTTCTCTCCCGATCGTCCCACTCCCAACGTCGGAATTTCTAGGTAATAATCGAAATCTCCCTCTCCCTCACTCCCTTGCACAATTTTGTACTTGAATGTGGTAGAATTTTAGGAACTTGTAGCATATTTTGAAGAGGGTTTTGAACTTGAACCCCTTTGGTTGGATATTTTGTCGGATTCCCGAAGCATGGATGCTTCCCTTACGTTTACAATGCCTCCAAGGCATTTTGGGCGTAAGGATTATACTAATGTGGGACAAATACAAGTGGGGAAGTGAAGGGTTGTTTCTTGAACAACAATGGTGATTCGGGCGAATTTTAGGGGTTATAATGCCCAATTTTTTGTAGAAAATGATAATGGGGTACCTTGGGTAGGTAGATATGGACTTAGGATGAAACAAATGGAGTTTTAGACCAAGGGGCACCATTGATGCACCCCTTGAAGGTCTGGGACGATGAAGACCACTATAGTGGTAGGGCTCCGCTATGGGGGTCTCGCTACAGCGAACATTTCACCGCTATAGCAGTCCCGCTATTGCGGACACACCACCCGCTATAGAGGAAGGCAGCAAACCAGTGGCCTTCCCAAGCTACACTTAGAAAAAAATTCCTCCCTTTTTGGTGTTCTATTACTCTTCTAATCCCGTCTCCTTCTTACCCTTGCAGGATAAAATACATGGCCGAACAACAAGAGCATGATTAGGACTATGAGCAATTCCCCAACGAAGCTAGTCGGAAAAGGTTTAGAGATTACCGAAGATTCGTCTTCTGCTATGAGAGAGGCTACTGAATAACTGGGATAGATGGAAAAACGGCTGATTTCCACTACTGAATTCGAGAGTTAGGGTGGGACACTTTGCTAGTGGCTCCTCCTCCCCCTCTAACCGACTGGGTGCGGGAGTTCTATGCCATCCTCCCTACGGTCCACTAGAATGAGCCGAATCCTACCATCCGGCTACGAGGGGTGGATGTCCCCGTGGATGCCCAGACCATTAATGAGGTGTTAGGGGTGCCCCACGTCTCCAATGAGGCATATATGGCTAAGGTTCAGCTATAGGACTTGACTTGTCTAAGGGATACTCTGGTGGACCCCGCTTTTAGGAACAAGGTGTACTGGGTCAGCTCCGAAGGCATCACGAGTGTCTACTTTTCCTACGAGGCTAGGAGGTGGCTGAACTTGGTATCCCGGAGGATCCGTCCATTGGGAAATCAAACTGACGTGACCTATGACTGAGCTTTGGTGATCGCTTGTGCCATGCAAGGGATTATCATGAATGTAGGGGAGCAGATCATCTCGGAGTGAAAGGAATTCAATGGTGGTCACAGGAAGGGCCCTTATCTACCTGGGATGGTTTTGGAGCTGTGTAGGCGAGATGGTGTGCCTCAGGATGACACAGACTCAAATGTGACTATGGACGAGCCCTTTGACCCTGTCCAGGTGAAATACATTTCCAAGAAGAAGAGGAAGATGAATGAGGCAGGGAGCAGTCAGCCGGTGGAGGAGGATGATGACACTTCTGCCCCTTTCCAGTCCTAGCCCCAGCCCCAGCCCCCGATCTCTAAAGCCCAACTGGAGGGAAATCTGGCAGCTGTCCGGAGGTTCATGGAGGATCCCAACGCCGGAGGCGCAGCCCCTTACCCATCCGCTCAGGAACTTGCAGCACTCCGAAGGGAGTTAGAAGAAGAGAAGAGGAAGAGACGCTCCCGAGACCGCATGTTTGCCCGAATGTGGAAGACCATCAAGGTCATGTTCTCTTGTGCTGCCCCAGGTCAGGAGCTCCCCACCCTCGAGCACGAGGACGTGCATGAGTTCCCCTTCCTGAGCGAGCATGAGGCCTAGGACTCCCCCCCTCTTATTACTGACTTACTACTTCTTGGATTGCCCCCGTTTGGGGCTTATTTTGGACAATATTCTCCCTTTCCCCTCTTTCATTTTGGCACGTGGATGTCCGTGTTAGACACTATTTTTTCTTTCCTGCATATATTATATATATAGCACTGCTTTTCCTTTGTTTTACACAATGGTTTCATAGCTGACACTTGTTTTTATCTTGTCCCCGGAAAGGAACAAAAATAGGGGAAAAATAGAGCAGCTCACTACCTCGCTTACCTCCGCTATAGCGGAGGGTCATTCCGCGATAGCGTTCCCACTATAGCGGACATTTCACCGCTATAGCGGTCTGACGGTAACAGTACAGAAATTCAATTTCCAGCTAAATGTACTCATCCCCTTTTCCGGTTACAGCTGTCCCAACCTGTAAGTCCCGCCATGGTCGTAAACCACCCTCAAGACCATTCCTGGCACTGAACGCATAAAAGAAATCGAATATAACACGTCATAAAACATATCAAAATTTATAAGGGATTCACAACAATCAATTGTTTTCCGGCATTTCCTTCCTGCCATTACACGCTAATGACTCCCTTGTTCCCAATCAAAATTCTGTCTGTCCTGAATCCAAAGCTCCCCTACAGTCCTAGTTACCAATGCCTTTCCATCTTAACCGATAACAAGCCTTTTTTAACACATAGTACCACCCTTTAGATCTAGACCTTTAACGGACTACCACAGTCTAAAGCACACAAATATTTCCAGTCAATAACTCTCTGTAGACTCTACACGCACATTATTTAAAAGTCCCCACACATTCCAAATAAGTCACACAAGGTTGTACACACAGCAATTCAATTTCAAGTCACAACAAAATCAAATCCCAACAAATCAATTCACAAGTTTCACCCCTCATTCGTACCACAGATGACCCTTAGCCGGTTATCCATGCTTGCCACAGCCTCTCAGGCCAGATACCAATTGGAACCCTCTCGGTTCCAATTCCTCTTGCTTGTCCTATCGTAACTGAAGTACGGAGACCTCCTTTACCTTGCTGAGATACCAATTGGAATCGAGAGATACCAATTGGACCCAACCCATACAAGCAAGTACGAACCGTATGAAAGAATGAAAGAAGGGTGACAATTCCTAGAGTGACTTATAGTTCCCCAAATATTAGATGTGGACGTCAACACATCAATCCGTAGGACCCTATTCAGCACTTTGCTCTTGTACTGGGGACCGGTAACCTAGGCTCTGATACCATCTGTCACGACCCAACCTACCAGGCAGAGCGGGCGCCTACTCTAATCACCTAGATAGACGAACCCTTACCACCCAACCAATAGGTAACATACATAATTTATGGTAAAACATTAGTCAACATATTTTATACATGAGAAATATTTTGTTACAAAAATGTTCAGGAAATTAAATGACTTAACACTTGCGGAAAACCTTTACAACATATTAAACCCCTCCCTAGAATCTAGTCTAAACAGGTACAAGAACTTCTACAAGATGACGCAAGGAAATAAAAGACCTAACTTCCACCATGAAATAGAAGACAGAAGTTGCCAGAGACCCTCATCGTCGTGAACCTATGAAACATCACCAACCTGCAATCAGACTATTCCAAAAAGGTATAGCAAGAGTAGAGTCAGTACAAACACACGTACTGGTAGGCATCATCGGTCGACCCAAATCCACTCCTACCATCATATATGAAAACAGGAAAGCATGAATGTAATTTACATAGCTTGATTTCCATCCCCCAACATTCTTTCGCTGGCAATTTCCTAATTCTCAAGACTTCCTAGTCACGTTAACCTTAAGACTCCCCAAGTCAACTAGTCCTGGGCTTCCCAAGTCTCAATATTCTAGACTTTCCAAGTCACCTCACCCTTCACCGATATCCATGTCAACACCTGGACTACCTTTTCCTTACCTAAGTCCACTGTTCTAACTATACTTCAGACTTAGCCCGGCTAACTGCCCAACTCCACCTATTATACTTGTAACATTACCCACCAAGGTCAAACCCTCCACGGATCTCTAGTAACCCTTCTAATATGTTCGCCACGACTGGAACCACAACCCAAGACTCTCAGTCTTCCTCCCAGTCTAACCACCATATGAAATCTACCTACCAACCTTTTCCACCTTTAATGACAACACTAGAGTTACATCTAATTCCTTTTATAGCACATGACCCAGACCCTCCAAGGATCCCCCTTAACCACCCTCAGTGTTAACGAGCTACCCCAGTCTATACCGAGACCGGCCCTTAGTCATTAATCATAATTAATCCCCGACCATCTAGGAACACTCAAGACGACAATATATATAAGTATACATAATTTACTGTCCTCTTTTGCATAGCCCGGACTCACCCCGGTATCCCTTCTAAAAAACACCTAAGTGTCAATGATCAACCCGGCCTAAACCAAGAACAACACAACAGTTATACAACAGTTCCCGACCACTCAAGACCACCAAACAATAGCCCCTTTCAATAAATAACCCGGTCCACTCACGGAACCAATATCAGGTATTACATTCAGTAAAACAACCCGGTCCACACACGGACCAATAATAATCAATGTAATACAAAAGTCAACATGTAATATGCAATAAAGTAAACCCGTACCAGGCGTGGTACCCATGCCAACCATTTGTCAATAACCACAGTCAATAGATGAACACACACAACTTGTAAAATCAACAAGCAAACACCGTTCAACACAAACTGTAAACAGGAACCTAGACATTCCACACGAATTTCCTAAGCAATGTAAAGCATACAATCATTAGACATGAGTACATGAATATACAACATTCACAGAAAATCATAAGCCATCACCTACCCCTTTCCAGGTACAACTACGAACCATCAATTCCCATCCAAGACTATTCCCCGGTTCACCCTTTTTGTTATAACATGTAACTAGCAATTTCCCCTTTTTATTTTAAACATACAAACATGCTACACGATTCCCTTCATAACCTTATCAAGACCACCGCTAAGCCTCAAGCCCTAAATATTCCTGAAACCTCACCTAGGAGATTCTTATCCCCATTTCCCGCATACTTCCCAAGCACTTTCTCGGTTCTCCGAACCTTCTCGACATACCAGTCCATCAACCCATCATTTTATGTCAACAAAATAAATAAGCTAACCACATAATACCATTTACAAAACCCACTGGTTACTCTGTACATCCTAGAAACAACACAACAATTCCCCAATCCACCAGACTCCATGCCCGGAGGCCTAAAACATGGATTCTACATTTCTACTATACAAGGTACGAAAAGTAAAAAAGTCTAACTACTCATAAAACCTAGCCTACCTAGGCACCAAGCAGCTGTAATGATGCATTTCTGGCTCCGTGGTTGCACTCCCGGCTGAACCGTGATCATGGAATCTGCCGTTCTGCGTCCCTTCAGCCAAGACCTCTCCTCCTCATGATTTCCCAGCCTTGGAGTAGCATGGGAGGGTTTTTGGAATAGACCTCGTATGTTTCCCAACTGAGGAGAAGAGACTTTTCAATAAAATCCCATCACAGATATTCTGCCTCCCGCATCTCCGCTATAGCGGTCCGCCTTACCGCGACAGTGGTTCTGCTATAGCAGAATAATTTCTGCTATAGCGGTGTGACGTCAACCTGGATTCTTTTCAGAAATCAAAATTTTTCTCATGATGTCACCCTACTTACCCCGAATGAATTTTTAATCATTTCCCCCAAATTTACGAAATCGGGAAGATTAACATAACGATGGACCTGGTTGTTACACTTTTGCTCAGAGACACTTTGGAGGAAACTTTATTTGATGGAATCTACTCTCTTTGAAGGGATCATGTGACGAGGAAGAAAAGGACAAGGAACAAAGGCATCAGACCTGTCAAGGGTGCAAACGCCTAATGTGCCAACTTTTGCAAAGGGTATTAGTTGGAAGCTGGAATAGATAGGACACCTGGAGCTAAATCATTAGTCATAGTACTATTAGAGCTTCAAAGGAGAACCCTCCCTATTGGCCACTACCCATCTATTGTAACTTATAAGTAATGATTTCTCTCCATTTGTAAGGCATCTATAATCCGATTATAAGAAATACAACACACTTGTACTTATTCTTCAAGCTTTAGCTTTCTTTACTATCTTGCTTGCATATAGCTCTCGTGGAGGAGATCCTATCCCTTGAGGAACGTTGTCAAGGGCTTTGTTTCATCATTTTGCTCTAATAACTGCTCTACTTTATTCACGCTTTGCATTCTTTCGCTTGTCACGTAGATAATCAATCTGCTAGTAACAGATTTTAAGTTGAGTTAGATTTAACAAGCTTGATCTTGACCTCATATATAAATTTAACTACCGTTTTCACGGTAAACAATAAAGTAGAATCTTCATCAAATTTATAGTGTGATGTATTAAGACTTCTTACATAGTTCAAATAAGGATTGATTTATTAACCTAAATTTTAGTTGATTTCAAATTCCTAAATATGCAAGATAATAATTAAATGATAATTATTTTAAAAAAATAGTAAATGACTATTTTATCTATTATAGAGCTTTTTAATGAAGGGTAAAAATTTCAATCAATATTTTTAAGGACCTTCATGATTTTAATATAATATAGATTTAGGCTAATTTAAAGATGTCTCTTTTGTTTCGTGCATTACTTGAAACAAGGCCTTTTTAATTAACACAGGTTTGATTGGTAACTTATTTTAAAGAATCTTAAAGGATGTCTAATTTCTTTCCTTTAGGATAATTAGAACTCTTACCTAGAATCACATAAGTTAAGCAAATCGTCAACATAGTTTATTGAGCATTATCTTTGTTTAATATTTAGGTTTCCTAATTCTCCTTTAAAATAATTATGTGACAATTTGTTAAGTTAATTAATTTAGGAATCACAAATATATTATACTCTATTTTGACCTAGGTAACATCTATTTTCTAACCGTTGCACAGGAATCAAGTTCATAACTACATCCAGGTATACAATTTTTGATCGCGTATTATAATCGGAGATCATCGTCTGATTCATAAGGAAGAGTTCGCAGATAAACATTTGAACATTCATAATAGAGGGCCCATTTTTTTCTTTAGTTGCTTACAAGAAGGATGTCTTGGCCCATTTTAGACACAAGATTTTTTTTTGAACCTTTTACTAGTTGAGTCGGAAGACTGCTTCGAGTAAATGATGGTGGTCAATTTACAATTTGAGCCCAGAGGCTTCTTCGTCTATATGATGGTGATAGCTTTTATGATATGACTGTGTGGACTGCTTCATGTAAATGATGATGGTAGTTTTTACGATTTGAGTTCGAGGACTAGTTTGCAACAAAGACAGGTGAGACAAAGTAGAAAATGTATGTCATTTATTTTATTCATAAAGGAGGTGAAGCGGCCCTTGCGATACATATTTTGTCGATATGATTATGAGTTAAAAGAATGATTATATAGCTACTTGCAATCTTGGTCCCATGCGTATCTTAGGCAAATACTCATCTAGTAACTAAATAAAAGCTTCACTCATATATTGGTGAGAACATATATGAGCTATGTATTTGCTATACTGATTTCTACCATTTGGAGATAAAGAAATATGTTGAGATTTCAAAATGGCACATATCAAACAGATAGACTATGATACATGGAGATTTCTATCCACATCCATATTTGAGGAAGGACCTCAAGTAGTGGCAGTCAATACTTCCTCTACTCCAATTCATACCATGAGATGCCCGATGGTCTATGGTCCTTCTTGCTGATGTTTGTAGATGTTTATTGATTTTATATGTAATTTATTTTGATTACGTATTTGCCTGTGATAGATGTTTTAGCTGGTTATGCTCTTTGTTAAGTTGAGTCTGTATTCACTTTTGAGAAACAAGTGGTCTACCCTGTTTAGCTATGTAAATATTACTTTAGGTATCAAATAAGTCCTTTATTAATCAAAAAATAAAACTTTTAAACTGGTCATTACCATTTATTAACAAAGCCCATTTTAACCCATTACAACCCCCACATTGACACCCCTAAATAGATATCTTATGTTCATCGACATGTATTGTTACCGTAGAAATTCACAGACTTTTACTAATTTATCTATCACGATCCAAAATCTCAAGGGTTGTGATGGCACCTACCTTGATCCAACTATGGTAGGTAAGCCTTGTCGCGCTCTATTTTGAACTGGCCAAAATATGTTTGCAACATCCGGCTCTTCTACCTGATTTTTTATAAAAAAAGGGGTTTAGAGTCGCCACCTAATCTTTTTTAGGAAAAATTAGGAAAAAACCATTTGTTAATGTAAAACTCTGTTTTTAGTCTGCGAAAACCGATGAAATTCTAGGTAAGAGTTTTGGTTACTCGAGGGGAAGGTATTAAGCATCCCTCAGAGCCTATCCGAAGATAGTCCTTAAAACTTAGCTTTAGAAAAATATTTAGGGATATTTGTTTAGCATTACTTATTAAAAGAAAAATATTTTTTAGAGGATGTAATTTTAAATAAATAAATAAAAAAGTAAATTAAAATCATTTCTTGTGTTTAAAAGAGAGCATGAGGTATATAAAAGTAAAAAAAAAAATATATGTATACAAAGCGGTATAAGATGTAAATATAATTTAAAGAGTAAAAATATAATATTTTAAAATAGTATAATATATAAAAGTGTAGTAGAGTATATATGCATGTAAATAATATATGTGTAGTAATTAAAAAATAGTGTGCATAAAGAGTATGTATACAATGTGTAATAAAATAATAACTTATGAACATGTGTATATGTAGTGAAAAATAGTATGTAGTAAAAATAGGTGTAGATATGCGTGTGTATAAAATAGTATGAGTGTAAAAAAAAATATATATGTATGTCAATATGCTCGTATGTATGTATGTAAAAATAAGTATATGTACAATACGAAATAATATAATTGTAATATATATGCGTGGTAAAATATATAGAATATAATGGCAATGTAAAAAATATGTTTGTAAAAAACAATGATACATATACCTCATACTTGCAATTTTTCTTTTGGAGAATACTCTGAAATGGGATAATTGTGGGTCAAAATTTTATACAAATAATATTAGTAAAAGACTAAGTTGACAATCCGTTTTAGCAAAAATTGATAAGCAGATTTTAAAAATCAATCATTTTTTAGCTTCTCATTTCTAAGTTTTTGCCTGACGATGTAGAAACAACTAATAGTGGAAGAAACACGATATTCTTAATAAAAGGTACAACTCCTTAAAATTAAGAATGAAAAGAAAGAAATGTCTATTTTTGATTTTCTAAAATAACCTTGTGTTAGAAAATGGTGACATGATAATTGTTATTTTTTAAAGAAAACAATAAACACTTAATACTTAAGGAGAGGGAGAATCCACAAAGGTGGCTATGAGCCTGTACGAAATCACACAAAGGCACATACAAAGTTAGCAAATAACAATGTCAACAACAATAATAAATATAAAAGGACGGAGAGAACTAAGAAATGTTGGGTTCTTTGAGAGCCCAACTCCTAATACTTGACTCCGAATGCGCGTGTAGTCTCCTAATATCTGCTGACCCAAAAGCTTTTGGGCCAAAGTTGAGTTTCAAAATAAGAACTCTAGCTCTCCGGTCGTGCCATGAAACAAAGAAAGAGTAAAGGAATTAGACTAATTGAGTGATAATTAATCCAAGAAGGCAGGTTAAGGGAGTCACATTAATATAGATGCTTATTTAAGCATTGGAACCGAAAGATGCAAGAGCATCTAATAACACATGAGTTGATTAATTTTAGGCAAGCACAAAGAAGTTAGTGAGTCGAAAATAATTTCATTACCCATTTAACATTTTTTGAGAATACACTAGTTTACCCCAATCTCATATTTATATGAAGCAGATGGTAAAATAAAAATAAAAAAAATGAGTGAAATCATTCATGGTCTCAAACTCTTCCCATCAACCCAAAGAGAAACATAGAGGCTAAATACCGTTGAGATGCTCAAAAGTAGAAAACTAGAAGTTACATATATCACCTAATGTGAGAAAACAATTACAAGATCATTTCTCCTAAGGGATTACCGTCCAGTGAATGTTTTGAAGGAGATATGAAGTCCAAAATACTAGGAAGTGATTAATGTGGCAGTTAAAGAATAAATCAAAGGTGGAGCTTTTCAATGCCAAATCAAAGGCTAACCGGGATTGATTTTGTTTTAGTGAAAAATTTAAAGTAGAGCAGCCCCATTTTAGCTATTAAAGGTTGAATGCAAGCACTTAAATAAACATGAAATAATCTCAAGACAAATAGATGACACCACTTCAAAATTTAAAGCGTTTGAAACCTTTTACAAGCTAAGTTGCAAGCTGAAAATATCTTGTGAATGCAACCAACAGAGAAATAACTACAGCTACTTGTAATGTTTGGAAGTGTCCAAATCACACATTACAACATTTTTAAACAGACGGATAACCATATTTTCGAAACTGAAATTTACTATACTCAAAACGTCCAAAATGTTTAACAAACAACACCTAATGTGAACAAAACCAAACGACCAAACACTGTTTTCATTTCACATTTTTGCACTCGGAATCAACCGTCTATAACAACTAATGTAAAACCAAACGGAATCAATGTATTACGAAAGTAAAACTAAGAATAACGCAATTTGACGGGCAAAGCAACAGATAAACCTTGACACACAATAAAAACCTTTCGGTGAACTGAAGTACCTTCTTGTTGACCTCTTAATTAAGACAAAACTTGTGAAATCATGTTTAAAAGGATATGAAGACACCACCCTTGCAATTAAAACCAATTTTCAGCAATCATATTCGCAACTTAATCTCAATCTACTAACCATTGTAACTACTTATGACTAGACGACGAGAATAAGATTCGCAACTGTTTTAACCATCAAAGTGAGACAAGTTTAATTGAAGAAAGTGAAAGTCACAACTCATTGATTTTAACTTTGCAAGCTAAGTAGCACTCTTGATATTCAGGCAAAATGTACATTAGTGAAGCACACAAGAAACCATTCGAACCAAACTATGATTACACCAACAGTGAACCATGCTTGTTTATATATAAGGTTCAAAGTTAATACTTTCATATCCACGTTACGAGATCAAACAAACTAGTCAACTTCAAACATGTAGTGAATCTTAAAACACCCAGTTAATTACCTTTCAAAGCTTAAATATTTTAGAACCCCTTTAAGCTAAGCCAAAAGTTGATTTTCCATTCAAGTTAAACCACTAGCCTAGGACATATCAAACAGCTACTGCCATGTACAAATATTCCAACAAAAAAAAGTTACAATGATCCTGTAATAGCCGTCTGAACACACATGAAGTTTCAAGCCTCTTTCATGCCAAAACGAAGGTTGTCAACACCTTGCTTGCACACAACCAAACAACTATATAACTAAACAACTACTGCCACATTCCAATATTCAAATCGATATCATAGTGACATTAAATAGATAGCTAACCACACTTAAAGGAAAACCTCAGACTTCATAGACACTTATTCGATGAAGATAACCAAACGGCCAGAAAAACTACTTTCATTTCACATCTTTTATGCCAAAAATCAGTCAGCTAAACGACTAACATCCCGTCTAAATACACAATTAAAAATTTGCAAAACTAAGAGCAATGTGACTAAGACGGGATAGAATTTACCTTGTGTTGGGCAGCGATTGAGGCCGTTGAGTGTCGAGTTTCAATCTAGCGACTCTGACTCCGACTCCAATTTCAACTCGAAGTATTCCGAGATGAACAAAAAGAGAGAAATAAATTAGAGAACAAGATGAATAGAAATTGAGAGAGGTTGTTAGTGACTGTTGGTAGAGAGCAATGGATATTTTTCTGATTGCTAAAGGATGATCCATAATGGAAACCCAAGGGTTCCTTTTATAGCCGAATTTGAGGGCTCAAACGGTTCTTTCCAAGAATTCAAAATTTAAATTCTTGGAAAGCCAAATTGCAAGGGAAATGATGCAATCAGAGAAAGGAAGGAGATATGTCTACCTTTTTCAGACTGATTCGAAGGAGAAAGTGACGGGTTGGGGGTGTAGAACTCGGACCCGTCGGATTAAGCTCGTACCCATCGGATAACACTTTGAATCCGACGGGTCTTCGATTTTCTCCTCTTTTCCGAGGTCTGCAGCCGATGGTGGGGGAAGCTTTACAGCTCTATTTTTGTGATGTCAAAAGGTGAGGGGGGTACATAAAGATGAGGGGATGGCTACATTGATAGAAAAGTAGAGGAGAGAAGGGTGAAGACCACCGGATTTTGCCATTATCCGGTGGTCTAGCGGCTTCATCGCCGCAGAGAGAAGGGGCGAGATAAGAGAAGAGTGATGGGAGAGTAGGGGTTTAGGGGTCTGGTCGGTTTTGGATGAGAGAGTGGAGAGTGTGAGGATTAGGGGTCTGTTTAGTGTAGGTTTTTTTTTTTTGGGCCGGGTTAGGAGGTTTTGGGCCGGGTTAGGAGGAATTGGGTAGTGGGTCAGTTAATTTTTGGCTGAAAGAAATAAGGATTTGGCCCAAAAATTGGTAAATGAATTAGTTTGTAGGAAAATTCAATTTTCCCTAATCGTTTTCTCACTTAATTAATTTAACGATGCTTCTTTTATCCTAATTAATTTTCCAATACGTATATAAATGACTTAAAAAATAATTTTGATACGCGTAATCGCAATCCTCAACTGATAGAACTATATTTAGGAAATATTATAGCGATATGACGAAATTTATTTAGAGTTTGAAATAAAAGTTAATATACTAATATTTTATTAAAAAGAATGAATTATAAAATATTTTTGGGGTGATTTTATAAGATGCAATATTATTAGTTATTATTATTTCATACATAGAAAGTAAAGGAAATAATATATATTATTATTATTATAAAAAGTAAAGGAAATCATTTTTTTAAAATGATTATTGGTGCCAAAATTTATTAAAAACTAATATAAAAATAAGAAAATTATTTTGGAAAAGTCCTCGGGACTAAGAAGCATATAAAAATTGATTATGGGGAAAAGGAGGGCCAAAATTGGGTGTCAACAAACATAACTCAACAAACGCAAGTAACTTAAAATAAGGTGAATAGTAAAATAACACAATGAATATCTAATAATAACTCAAATCAACGATAATGAAAAGGAACCAAATAGTAGACTCCCAAAATCATCTCAAAACTCAGCTGTCATGAATACAAGAGCAACTCTAATAAAGAACGTGCCCAAAATCCAAAACCAAACTGTCTAAAATATAAGAAAAAGACAAAGTAAATGATAGAGGAAGCCAAGAAAGTCTCCAAATACAGGAGCTCATCGAAGCTTCAAATCCACAATAGTTCGCATAAATCAAGGCCCGCACTGTCTGCTCGAACTAGGATATGCATTATAAGGATGCAAAAAAGTACGATCCACTTGTACTCAGTAGGTATTATAGACCGACTGAGCTTAAGCAGTTACTATATCAAATAAAAAATACTAAAATAATTCTGCACGTACAAAAATCCATGTAGTTCAATATCAATAATAACACGGTATATATCAATCAAACAACAACTCAAATTATAATGCAATGCAATGATATGAGATAAAATGCAATGGCTATACCTACCGGTATACACCCTCTCCAGCATTTTATTGCCAAGATGGGATCCATGGAAGACTCGTGAGGTCCATATACCCTATCAGGAATTCACCATTGGATTGAATCAATAAAGTACCATACATTCAAATACAGGATTCATATCGAGTTGAATCAATAAATTACTACACATTCACGTTTAAGATTCATATCGGACTGAATAAGTAAAAATATTTTATTTTCTTTCAAAATCATTCTTTCCATCAGTACAAATCAGTGATCCATGAGATGAATGAATTAATATGCATACACATGAAGCAAAAATAAGTCAATTACATAGATAAAATCAAAATCTCATAATCACAATAAGTTCATGAATACCGGCTAGAGCCTCAATCTCAATCCAAGAATTTAAGTTCCTTATCACTCACACAGTATATACCCAATTTGGGAATTACAATAATAATTCAACTCACTTAGTACCCGCAATCCATAATTTCACCCAACCCATAGCATGTTTTATACGAAAAGTTCTCACTCAAATAAAGTTTACAGAAAGTTAAGCCATAACCTACCTCAAAGCCGAACTGCAAACTATAGAAGGTCACACCTGAGATTTTCCTTTATGAAGAGCCTCCAAACGCAAACACTCGATCAAAACAAGTTCTACGCATAAACATGAGTCCAACAATACCCATATAGCAAAGGTTCTAAACCAAATAAAAAAATGTCAATCCAAAAGTCAACCCCGAGCCCACAAGGACAAAACTAAAATTTTATTAAAAAATTAATTTATTCAAAGCTTAAGGAGTTCAAATATGAAATTTCATCAAAAATGGAGTTAAAATCAAGCTTGAAATCATCAAAATATTAATTTTTAACTTTACCAAAAAACCTCCAAAATTTTAAGTTGAAAATCAAGATTTGAAAGTGAAATCATAAAGTAATCATTGGGAATTACAAAAACATAGTATAATAAGCTTACTTAATGAAGAAATCCCAAAGCCTCCTTTGAAATTGACCAAAATCGAGTTCTAGATCGCCAAAAATAAGTTGGAAAAGAAATGAAGTGAAAAGGAAAAAAACCACTAGTCTAATACCAGTGTTCTTACTCCGGAAATATAAGGGTACCAAGTACGCCATTGCAGGTGCGACAAAACTTTTGCAGGTGCGCGAGTCACTTTCCATGTCAAACCTCACATGCGCGGCTTAATCCACGCAAGGGCGGTCTCATAGGGGCGGGAGAAATTTCATAGTGCCGAGACACTCCAGCCTAGCAGACCTCCGCAGGAGAGGACAACTTTCATAGGAGTGAGCCCGCTTGCATGATGAAAATGTCACAGTCACAGCTCCACTGATGTGGAAGAAGCCTCATAGGAGCGACTCAGCCCCGACTGGCCTAGCTCCGTAGGTGCGATCCCTTGGCCGCAGAAGCGGCTCCATCGGTGCAGACCAAGGGTCGCAGGTGCAATGAACCAGCACCAGCTGATAGCAGCAAACTTAAGCAACCATAAACACTAGGAATCAACCCTAAAAACACACTTGAAACCCCATGAATACATATCAAATATGCTACTAAACTAAAATTGACATTCAAGACTCAATAGAATCGACAGATTCAATAAAAGAGGTCGTTATCAACTAATGTTGACCGAATTGAAATCTTAGTAAAACTCCTCACTTCCAAACCAATGACTCAAAATACATCCAAATGCCTCGGGACTCAAACCAAGCTACTAACCCAAAATAGCATTTCAAAGCTAACAAAACTGACCAAATTCTCATACGATATCTAGATCTCCAAATGTTTACCAAAGTCAACCATATCTACCTCCAAACCTTCCAAAATGAAAACTCACCTAAACCCCAGTCGAACACCTTGGAAACCATGCCACCCATCTTCGAAAATCACAAATAGCATAATACAACTATGAAAAGAGACAGAACAATCAAAACACATAAAAATCCAAAAATTACTATGAGGATTGTTACATTATCCAATGATGTGAGGCTAAAAGTAGTCATTTTATGTTTGCCTCATATTTTACTTGTTTTAAGATGTATTTTAGCTTACTTTATATGAAATATTCTTATGTAGCTTTTCCTGATGTGTAGGTTAAAATATGAAGGGTTTTGCATGGATTTGGAGTGATATTGGAGCTTTGGAGTATGAGTAGGAGCTAAGGATGATGATCCAGAGCATGTCCATGGATAGGAGACCAAGACGGGAGCTTAACATAGGCAAAACAACAAAAAAGGTAAAAAACGTACTATGAAAGGGCCCTGAGCACCGCCCAAGGCGTCCCTATGGTGTAAAGGAGTAGAAGAAGAGAGTGGACTGCCCTAGGACACTATGGCATCACACAGGGTAACAACGTACGCTAAATTCTTGCCTATATTGGCCAGGTTTGGCCAATTTGATCCAAAACTAATTGGTAACCCCCCGAAACCTTATAAATACTAGTTTTCTTTAGATTTTCAGAGAGAACATGATAGAATACAAGAGAATAACATAGAAGAACATAGAGGAACAATTTTTGGAGAGAAAACACACAGGGATGGAGACCCAAGGATTTTCTACCTTTATTTTTCTTTTTCTTTTACTTTTTATGATTGAATATTTGCTTATTCGTGAATTATTGTGTGTGTAATTAGTTCATGAGTACCTAAACTCATATTATCTATGGATGTGGTTAAAGGCATGAAAGTTGTGATTTGAATATTATATTGTTTGGTTTGATTTCTATTATTTTATTTAGTTATTTATCTTCTCTTGGTCTTAATTATTTGGAAGTTTGACAATCTATCAAACACTATCTATGGTGCATAGTTTGGACTAGGAATAGGGAAATAACGTATGCCACAATGAAAGGTAGAGCTTGGTTTGAGCACTCTTAAGGGGGAACGATTCGCTAATGTGGATAGAAATATACATGTTAGCCTTGCTTAGTTGATACAAAAGATAAATCGCATGCACTTCACTATCAACCAACGACTATAGGAATATAGGCGTTAGCAATATCGAGTAGACGTAGAGGCAGTTTGGAAAGACGCTCAACATCACTAATATCAACCTGTAACTAGTAACTCAAAAAATCAACTAAACATATGATTTGAAGACCCAATTGGATTGTCAAAATACCATAACTCTAGGTCATCTCTCTAATCTGAATTAAAACCTAATAATATATGAGTTACTCCAATTTACTTTTATTTAATTTTAAAGCACCTAATCATTTTTTATAATTTGTCTCTAACTGAATAGAAACTACAAGAATTCAAACTAGTTAATCAATTCATCAAATTCTTGTGCAATCAATATCTGGATTTACAAGTCCTATATTACTTGTCAGATCGCGTACACTTGCATGTGAGTTTTGATACAACATCACCACTAAAACACATGTTCTTCCTAGAACATAAGATTAAGGAAACTGCCAAAAATTTGGGGATATCTACTCTGCATGTCCGACTCTACCATGTAGCCTCCTCAATTGGATAATGCTTCCACTAAACATTCACCGAAGTTGTCTCCTTAGACCTTAACTTCCTAGCTGCCTATCCTAAATAATAGGCTACTCCTCAAAAGTCAGACTCTGATCCAAATCCATCGAATCCTACTAGATCACATGTGTCACAAGCCCACCCACCATGAGGGGACCCACCCAAAACTCCCGAATGAGCAAACCAATTACCAACCCAACACTTAATAAATCTAATAGAACAAAACCAGTTTGCATTAAAATAAAGAACTACCATTCCCATCTAAACCAAAACTAATAACATCCTTCGAAAATACTCCTAGAACCTTAAAGTCATCGTACCAAAATAATCTATCAAATGTCTAGAATAGGGATGCAACCCCAAAAATAAGAGTCTAAGTCCGAAACAGATGGATTAAAACTAAACTGAATGAAAATAAGGTAGCCTAATGGAAGCAGCTCACCCTTGAAATAAGGAATTACTGGGACTAGATCTGAGGTCGTGTAGGAGCCACTGAAAGATGCATGTACTCATAAAAAGAAAATAAGTGCAGAATCAGTATACAACCACCATGTACTTGTAGGATCATCGGCCAGCTCCAATAAACAATAAATATACAATAAACCAAAACTGAGTAAGCAGTACAACCATGTAGCAACAAGCAATAATATGACTCCAGGTGTCACGCCTCAAGCCTACACCTTGGATGCGACACAGTGCTTAGAGTCACAAGTGACCCCAAGCTAACCCATGGCCTGGAATACTACTAAGATATAGACTGAAAGATAATGCAGAAGCTGAAATATGTTGAGCTCTTAAAAGAAATATCAAAAACAAAATAAAACTTTCATAAACTGAGATACAATAGCATTTGAAAACTGATACAACTAACTGACTGACTATTTATCTGTCTATGAAGCCTCTATTAACACTGAGTATAATTAGTCAGGACATGACCCCCAACTACCTCTAATCAATATACAAGAACTGAAAATGACTACTACGATTACTAATTGACTGGAGTTCCCGAATAAGGAGAACTCATCCTCTACTGACTGGAAGTTGTGATCTGTCTGACCATGATCCTGGTAGCTAGTACTGAAATGTACATCATAAAATGATGCAACACAAGGAAGGTTTACAGTCAGTACTTTGAATGTAATGAATATGTGAGATAATGCACTAAATTTAAATCATGAGAAAATATGTCTATACTGAAAGCATGGATGAAAATTGGACTAAATATAAAAATCTGAGAGTGTATAAGTCAAACTATGGAACATAAGCTATTTTATTAAAAAGGGTGTGAATCATGTTTTTGAACTATAACTGTGAGATCATGACACTTTAAGATAAGTAAAACAGTTATTTGGGGATCCATAGACTGAAAAGATGAAGTATGTCTGTAAATTATGAAATAGTGCCATTGAGCTGAAAATCACGAGTCATGCCAAATGTCATGTTTAAAGTAAATCCTTAGGAAAGTATTTTCTTCTAAGCATATTGAAAATACTGATATACTGTAATGAATGCAAAGTAAAAGATATAAGTTGATATAATGACAAAGTATATAAATATGTAACTGTATAATACTGAACTGAACTGTATAACTGAATACAAGATCATGCAATAGTGGATATGGACGGTGGGAGCTACTATTAATTGATATACCCCAAGCTATGCTAACTGTGGGACCAACTTGTAACCCTGTCTGGGAAGGTGTTCATACCTTGCCAAGGGTACAAACAAATCTGAAGTGGATCCACTAAACTGATGTCCACAAGGAACAAAGGTGCCCAACCTAATCTGACAGCTGACCCCTTTGATACCTACGGTGGCGCCGTAGTTCTTGGACTTAGGGACTTCTGCTAAAGGTCTCAGCCTAACCTGACAGCTGACCCTTTATCCCTTGGTCTGCTTGGTGCTAAGCCTACTCCCAACTGAATATAAAACAATGAATGCAGTTGTAATACTAGATAGCTCAATACTGATAACATCTGAGAATGAAATATAATACTGAGACTGGAAGCATTCTATTTTTTAAAAAAATTGTAGGCTGATAACTGGGTACTTTCATGCTTAAAGACTGAGTATTAGTAGACAAGGCTAAATTCTGAAGAAAAATTAGTTCATGTGAAAATACTACAACTTCATGCTAAATTCTTGAAAGAAAAGCTAATTTATGCAGAAGGTGCTGTAAATCCAGGCTAAGACTATTTCATATAAATTCTAGAGACTTAAGAAAATTTTTGTAAACTCCATACAATATCACTTAAACATATACAGGGAACATATAGTATCATGAGGAATTCAGTTCTGTAAAAATATGCATAGTTGGGTAAAATTAGGCTATAACATGCTTCTCCCAAATATCTTGGGTTTTGAAATCTATCTGCAGGAATTCATATAAAAATAATTCTAACAAGGCCAGTACTTATGTAGAATCATCAAAAATCGAATTCATAGTGAAACACATGTTTGGGTAAGAACCCTAGAATCATAACTTGTAAATTCATACTAAAATCTAAAACTTTGGGCATGAGGGTGAAAGGAAACCCTCATTGGAAACCCACATACCTGAAGCTTGAAGATATGGACTAGAATCGATGTTTGAAGGTTTGGAGAAGGAGCCCTAGGTCTGTAGCTTGAAAAAGAGCATTCTTTTCTTTTCTTGAAACTTGAATCGATTGAATGAGGAGAAGCATTCTAAGTCGGAATATAATCCCCCAACATATGCTTAAAACGACCAAGTATAGGAATTAAAAGCAAGGTGATAAAAGTCTAAAATACCCTTGAGAAAACTAAGTAAAACTACTGAAAAAAACTCATCGTCGAGTTCCACGGACATGAACCACTGCCCGTGGAATGAACCACGGTCCGTGGATTGGAGTCGTGGTTCTCAGACCACTTTTCAGGCTTCTGTACTATTTCCACGAGTTGGTTTCATGATCCGTGGATCATTCATGACCCGTGGAACCTTCTCATGGTTTTCAGACAAAAAATTGAGTTCCAGGTCTGCTTTCCACGGATGCAATCCACGGTTCGTGATTTGATCCACGAGCCGTGGATTCCTCTCGTAGTTTCTGTCTGTCATTTTGATAGACAGACACCTTTTAGTAAAATGCTGATAACTTTTTACTCCGAACTCGTATTAATGCACGGTCAGTGGCGCTGGAAAGAAGACTCGAAGAACTTTAATTTGGTTGATACTAAGCCACCTAAATCTTTATATTATAGGAGTTATGGTTGTTTGAAGTTGAACCTTGAAAAATCTTACACTAAAACTCAATCAGTAAGGAAGCTTTCAACTCAATTTTGAGCTAGAGGTTCTTTAGGACCCTAATTCATAGTATAATACACTTCCCACACATAAGTATTCATCCCAACACCTATTTACCATTTGAAATCATCTGGTTTGGATCTATCAACATATAAAAATGGTCTGGATCTTTGCTTAGAATTTTCGAGGTGTTACAATATCTCTCTCTTGGGATCATTCATCCTAGAATGAAGTATTACTAAGCTGAGATGGTTAGAAAAGAGATGCAATCTCACCAACAGAGTTTTAAAAGCTGATGTACTAATATGAAAATTAATTTCTGATTGAAATATAAACTGAGATGAATGCATGAGCATGTATGCATACTGAGGGCATGAGAACAACTGATGGTACATGAAACTGAATATCTAACATGATATGTGGTCTGGATTAAGAGTAGGGATTTAGCTAAATCTCATAAAGAAGAAATGCATCTCTTTAAAAATCTCATTTAACTGAAAGGAATATAAAACTAAGAGGAATAACTATATGAGAAAACTATTCTCTTTCACACTAAACTTAGTGTCAAGGACTGAACTGAACATAGAGCCTTCTAGCCTTAGGAACGATTACCGGAAGGTCTGAACTAATGTGATATGAGGAGTCTACTATCTTGCTAGATGAAGCTACTGGACATAAGGCATGAGCACCCTAAATATGGAGTAAGAGAAAAACTATATCTGCCTTAAACAATACAGTTGACCACCTTTAAGCTTAGGCACACACTTCAACTACACTAACTCCTCTGAATACCACACTTACCATCTGCAACTAAAATTCTCATCAATGCACATATAGATGCGAAGGTCTGAGTCTAACCACCTGCTTTCACCATGTTCAAGCCTTTATCAACTAAATCTCTTGCATCTGGAGTTATCTCCCAAGAATAGTATTCCTTCTTATCACGAAAATCAACTAACATTGATCTCTAATCAATGGGTCACTAGGCGCATAAAACAAAGGTCCACATGTATATCATCATGACATTCAAGCCTATCACTATGATCACCATATTGTTTCTTTATAGCTGACACTACATGAGACTCATCTCCTCTTCCCTAGCATATCTAGAAATTGTAACTGCAAGAACTTCTACAAAGGGACACCAAAAAGAGGAAATGCTAGTACTTCCCATCTAGGCTACTACTTTGTTCCCTCCAGTAAAAACTATCACAACATAAGCCAAGATCACTGAAGGAATAGAGTGGGAGCATGATACGTAATATGATCTAGCCACTCAAGGTGCAGGTCTGAGAAGTCAAGTGCAAAGGCCTGAGTGTCTCACATTCAAGACATAGGAATTATGGTTAGAGTAAGAAAATCATAAGCACGAACTGTTCAAGAAATCTGGTCTAAACATATACATGGTGTAGCATGATTTCATTAGCCATCAAGGCATATCCCGAGGATTGAATTGAGTACATATAACTGAGAATAATATGATACATGAGCTTACATATATAACGAGTCTCATAGAATAAGGTTGGGATTCATAGAATCGTAGAGTAAGACTTGAATCACTGACTGGAGCAATTTCTATTTGTTTTAGGAGCTGAGCATGGACATAAGTCTGTATGGAGCTCATGAACTTAGTCATGAATATTTCACAAATACGTCTAAGTATAGTGTCATCTTGACTGAAGTGCTAGGAAATCCGCTGGAATAAGAATGGATCGATATCCCATCATAGCCCTTTCTATAATTCTATACTAGTTGAGTCACAAGACTCGACTTGGTTCTTAATTCTATCATCTCTCCCTAAGCTCAAATGTCACCTCGCTAAGCATGTAGATCTCTCTCCCAAACTAGGTTATAATCAACTAACTCTTGTAAGGTTAAGGTATCACTGTACTCCTGAGAGCTAAACTCTCCCTGATAGGCTATAACTGAAAGATGCTAAACCCTTGCTAGGTCTTCTTCTGAGACATCTCTTAGTTTTCTCTTTACCTTTAAGGTTATCACTAGAGGATTCATACTCTTACTGGCATATGCAATCACTTCCTCTAACACTTAGCGATTTGACCTTTCTTATTCTCCTACTAACATCACATCTCTAAGTTCACATCCACCCAAATTAACTGAATTAAAACCACGCTAAGGGACTCAACATCGTCTATCTATAATCTCCTGAATATCATGAAATAACATACTACTCTGTGTACACACCTACCGTTCTAATGCTTAAGGCTCTCTCTTTTATCTCATGACTTAGTCATAATTTACTAATTCATCTAGGGGTCACATATACAACTTTTCTGCACCACCATATTCATTGCAATTTAATCAACTTAATTCTCTGCATGCATTACGTCAAGCCTACTAGGTCAATTTCATAAAACTAGCATAACCATCCTCATCTTATAGCTACTATAGTTCTGAATTTGTACATCTAGTTCAGGAGTCATTATGCTACTTATGGCCCATAACATCTAAATTCACACTAAATGTTGAGTGACTATACTACCCAAGTGCTTACAGAACTATACCCTTTTTGCTAAGGCACCGTTTATAGTAAAGTTCCTGGAAGAGGGTCTGAGAGCATATTCTACTGTAGGCTCAACCGCACGAGTGAAAAAGGATACATACTTTTGAATCAGTATACTTATGCACTAGTGGGCTCCTCTCAAGCCCTTGTGCAGTCTATTAACTTTCCAATGGTTCTATCTGAGAGAACCTCACTAATAGGAATCTGAACTTTATTATTCCCACCACCTCGAAGATGACGCATGATTGGAGGAATTGGATTTACGCACGAATATGCATAAGTTTCTGAAGCAACAACTTTATTGCATGATCTAGAGTATGAACAAAGGGAAATATTTCCTAAATGTCTTGTAGCCTCCTAATTATAAGTGTGGTATATAACACACCTATAAGCAAGACTCTACTAGACACGGCTTCACAGACACCCTAGGACACTTGAACTCTGTGCTCTGATACCAAGTTTGTCACACCCCGAGTCTATACCCTGGTTGAGACACAGTGCTTAGAGTCACAAGTGACCCCAAGCTAACCCATGGCTTGGCAAACTGCTGAGATATAGACTGAAAGATAATACAAAAGCTGAATGTGATGAGCTCTTGAAAGAAATATTAAAAACAAAATAAAACTTTCATAAATTAAGATACAATAACATCTGAAAACTGATACAACTAACTGACTGACTGTCTGATTGTCTATCTGTCTATGAAGCCTCTATTAACACTGAGTATAGTTAGTCGGGACATGATTCCCAACTACCTCTAATTAATATACAAGAACTGAAAATAACTACTGCGACTACTAATTGACTGGAGTTCCTGAATAAGGAGAACTCATCCTCTGCTGACTGGAAGCTGTGATCTGTCTGACCATGATCCTGGGAGCTAGCACTGAAACCTACATCATAAAATGATACAGCACAAGAAAGGTATGCGGTCAGTACTTTGAATGTACTGAGAATGTGAGATAATTCACTAAATTTAAATCATGAGAAAATACATATATACTGAAAGCATGGCTGAAAACTGGACTAAGTAAAAACATCTGAGAGTGCATAAGTCAAACTGTGGAACATAAGCTCTTTTACTAAAAAAGGTGTGAATCATATTTATGAATTGTAACTGTGAGATCATGACACTTTAAGATAAGTAAAACTCTTATTTGGGGATCCATACACTGAAAAGATGAAGTATGTCTGTAAATCATGAAATAGTGCCACTGAATTGAAAATCACGAGTCATGCCAAAAGTCATGTTTAAAGTAAATCCTTAGGGAAGTTTCTTCTACTGAGCATGCTGAAAATACTGATATACTCTAATGAATGCAAACTAAAAGATATAAGTTGATATAATGACAATGTATATAAATATGTAACTGTATAATACTGAACTGAACTGTATAACTGAATACCAGGTCATGCAATAAAGAATATGGACTATGGGAGCTACTATTAACCGACATACCCCAAGCTGAGCTAACTGTGGGACCAACCTATAACCCTAGCTGGGAGAGTATTTATACCTTGCCAAGGGTACAAACAAATCTGAAGTGGATCCACTAAACGGATGTCCACAAGGAACAAAGGTGCCCAACCTAATCTGACAGATGACCCCTTTGATACCTACGGTGGCGCCGTAGTTCTTGGACTTAGGGACTTCTGCTAAAGGTCTCAGCCTAACCTGACAGCTGACCCTTTATCCCTTGGTCTGCTTGGTGCTAAGCCTACTCCCAACTGAATATAAAGCAATGAATGCAGTTGAAATACTGGATAGCTCAATATTGATAACATCTGAGAATGCAATATAATACTGAGACTGGAAGTATTCTATTTTTATGAAAAGTTGTAGGCTGATAACTGGGTACTTTCATGCTTAAAGACTGAGTACTAGTAGACTAGGCTAAATTTTAAAGAAAAGTTAGTTCATGTGAAAATACTATAATTTCATGCTAAGTTCTTGAAAGGAAAGCTAATTTATGCATAAGGTGCAGTAAATCCAGGTTAAGTCTGTTTCATCTAAATTCCGGGGACTTAAGAAAATATCCATAAACTTCATGCAATATCACTTAAACATATACAAGGAATATATAGTATCATGAGGAATTCAATTCTGTAAAAAAATACATAGTTGGGTAAAATCAAGCTATAATATGCTTCTCCCAAATATCTTGGGTTTTGAAATCTATTTGCAGGAATTCATGTAAATAACATTCTAACAAGGCCAATAGTTATATAGAATCTTCAAGAAATCGAATTCACAGTGAAACACATGTTTGGGTAAGAACCCTAGAGTCATAACTTGTAAATTCATACTGAAATCTGAAACTTTGATCATGAGGGTGAAAAGAAACCCGCATTGCAAAACCCACATACCTGAAGCTTGAAGAATCTAGAATAAAATCGATGTTTGAAGCTTTGGGGAAAAATCCCTAAGTCTGTAGCTTGAAAGAGAGTGTTCTTTTCTTTTCTTGAAACTTGAATCACTGGAATGAGGAGAAGCATTCTAAGTCTGAATATAATCCCTCAACATATGATTAAAACGACCAAGTATAGGAATTAAAAGAAAGGTGGGAAAACTCTAAAATACCCCTGAGAAAACTAAGTAAAACTACTGAAAAAAACTCATCGTCGAGTTCCACGAACATGAACCACGGCCTGTGGAATGAACCACGGTCCGTGGATAGGAGTCATGGTTCTCAGATCACCTTTCAGGCTTCCATGACACGTGGATCATTCCATGACCCGTGGAACCTTATCGTGGTTTTCAGACAAAAAATTGAGTTCCAGGTCTGATTTCCACGGATGCAATCCACGGTTCGTTGTTTGATCCACGAGCCGTGGATTCCTCTCGTGGTTTCTGTCTTTCATTTTGACTGACAGATAACTTTTAGTAAAATGCTGATAACGTTTTACTCCGGACTCGTATTAATGCACGGTCAGTGGCATTGGAAAGAAGACTCGAAGACCTTTAATTTGTTTGGTACTAGGACACGTAACTCTTTATATTCTAGGAGTTATGATTGTTTGAAGTTGACCCTTGAAAAATCTTACACTAAAACTCAATCGGTAAGGAAGCTTTCAACTCAACTTTGAGCTAGAGGTTCTTTATGACCCTAATTCATATAGAATACACTTCCCACACATAAGTATTGATCTAAACACCTATTTACCATTTGAAATCATCTGGTTCAGGTCTAACAACATACAAAAATTGTCTGGATCTTAGCTTAGAATTTTTGGGGTGTTACACCAGTCTCTCAGCCTACCTTCTAATTCATCAATCACAGGGAACAGGTTCAACAATCATTTAACAACAAATGAAACCATGAAGTTTATCCTTTTTCATTAAGCGAACCAATCAAGGATCCCTAGAACAATACCTAAGTGTTAACATATGATGCCGGGTCCACTCTAGGACCATCCCCGTATTTAAGTGTAACAACCCGGCCTCTTAAGGACCAATATAATCAATCACAGATTCAATAATCAACCCGGTCTACTTATGGAACCATCGATAAACACAGTCAACAAAGCATAATTAAACTCGTACCAGTCATGGTACCCAAGCCAGCTGATATAGAACCTGTACCAGGCGTGGTACCCAAGCTAACTGTTAGTATCCCATACCAGGCGTGGTACTCGAGCCAACCGAATATCACACAAAACCAATAGTCAAATATTAAATGAACAGAGAACACCCTTGTAAAACCAACAAGCAATAATCAAGTTCACTTCATATAATTGACACCCCAAATACTTGGACATTCATATTTTCCTTTCCTAGGCACGAAAGCACATACATTACTAAGCTATAGTTACATGTATATACATTGCATTTGGAAAGACAATAACCATTACCTACCTCAAATTGCTTTTGGAAACTTTACTGAAGTGGAGCCGCCCCATTTTTCGTAGCTTTCGCTTTTTCTTGGTCTAAACACAATTACAAATAACTACAATCAATTCACTGGCTTAAAATACCCAAATTATACGCAAGTCCTAATCCCCAGGCCAAATCATAATCATTCCACCCATTCTCGGGCTTTTCCACTATTAATTTGCCCTAAACTACCATTTTTACGGTTATATTTAGCAAATAAAGGTGTTTCAAACATGCATAAGTGGTAATAATCATAACCCATGAATTCTACACCTAGAATTCCCTCTTTTTCACCGGATTCTACCAGCCTAGGTTATTTCAAATATTCCCCTAAGTTCAAGATTATAGTTTCTAAGGTATGAGAATCAAAATATGGATATGGGGAATGAAAACCTTACCTTTAGAATGAAATTTGGTGGAAAACTGCCTTGAAAACGCCAAAATCACCTTAGCCCTTCCCCAAATTGTTCTTCAGAAATTCTGAACATTTTTGGGGAAGTTTTTGCATTAATTCCCACTTATTCCTCTATAGCGGTCCGTACACTGCTACAACGGCGCCACCGTAGCAGAATGGACCTCTATAACGGTGCTGACCGATGTTGACTTCTGCTATAGCGAGAATTTCTCCGCTATAGCGGTGGCCGCTGTAGCATAGTATCAACTGCTATAGAGGTTGACATGGAACAGAACCTCAAAAAATCCTCCAAAAGTACCCATTTTATAATACACCTTAAATCTTGATATTTCGGAACAACCCCTTCACGTCAACCTCGATATCGAGAGTTCTACTTACCCGAATCTACTTATGAAAAGTTCCTTGGACTCCTTAATGTCTTGGCTAATGGTAAAACTAGATTAACATAAGATACATTACCCAATCCTCACCCAGATTGCCCTAGACCATACTTTGCTCAGAAACCTTTTGAGACTAGCGTAGCCCAAAATTTCAAACTCCCAAACCCGGAAGTTTTCTAACCTAAAACTTGGCTAAAAAGGTTTACCCATAATTATAGACCCGATCATTATAACAAATACCAATTTACCCATTATTCGTCCCCAAATGATCAAATCCAAAAAAGATGATCTAAAGGAGGGAAAGTGTAGTACCTGAATTCTCAAACAAGTCAGAATACTTGTCTCGCATGTCCTTATCAGTTTTCCAAGTTGATTCCTTAACCAGATGATGCTTCCATTGAACCTTCACCGACCTGATCTCCTTTGTCCTCAATTTCCAAACATCCCAATCAAGAATTGCAACCAGCTCCACTTCATACGAAAGATCTTTGTCTAGCAAAATGGAATCCCAATTGATAATATAATCTCCATCCCCATAGTATCGCTTCAGCATGGGTACATGGAAGACTGGATGGACTCCGGATAAACTGGGTGATACTGCTAACTTGTAAGCCACTGGCCCAATAATATGGAGAACCTCGAATGGACCAATATATTGGGGGCTGACCTTTCCCTTCTTGCCAAACCGCATTACCCCCTTAATTGGTGATACTTTTAACAGTACCTGCTTACTGACTTGGAAATTCATGTCTCCTACCTTGCGATCTGCATACTCTTTTTGCATGCTTTGGGCTGCTAGCAACTTGGTTTGGATTCCCCTTATTTTTTCCCGAGTTTTCCTCACCAAGTCTATGCCCAGAGGTTTCACATTGCCTGCCTTAAACCACCCTATAGGTTATCTACAACCCCTCTCGTACAATGCTTCTAATGGTGACATGTCAATACTGGAGTGATAATTGTTGTTGTATGAGAACTCATACAACGGTAGAAACTGGTCCCAATGACCCCCAAAGTTGATCACACATGCTCTCAGCATGTCTTCTAATACCTGAATTATCCTCTCTGACTGACCGTGTGTCGGAGGATAAAAAGTTGTGCTGAAAGTGAGTTGAGTGCCCAACTATTTGTGCAACTTACCCCAGAACTTAGAGGTAAACTGCGTACCCCTGTTTGAAATGATGGAGAGTGGCACTCCGTGCAGTCTTACAATCTCCTTAACATAGGTCTTAGCCAACTGTTGTTAATTATAATCCACCCTGACTGAAATGAATTGAGCTAACTTGGTCAGCCTGTCTATAATGACCCAGATAGAGTCATAACTTCCCAAATTCTTAGGAAGACCCACCATTAAATCCATGGCTATCTTTTCCCACTTCCACTCGAGAATGGGCATCCTCTAAAGCAATCCTGCAGGCCTTTGGTGCTCATACTTGACCTATTGATAGTTCTGACACTTAGACACATAATCAACTATGTCCCTCTTCATCCCAGGCCACCAATAAAGTTGCCATAAATCTCGGTACATTTTGGTTACGACCAGATGAATCAAACACTGTGAACCATGAGCCTCTGCCAACACCTTCTGAACCAAGTCATCATCCTGAGGGGAAAATATCCTCCCTCTAAAACTCATTACCCCGCCAGCATCAAATGTGGCATCTCAGACCTCCCCGAACACCACCTTATTCTGAAGCTTATTTAACTATACATCTTGGAACGGCTTGGATTTTATTTTTTCTGTGAATGTGGGTTTGACCTCAATAATGGCTAACATCTCACGTTGTTCTGAGATGACCAATTGCATGAACTTAGATTCTAGTGCTCGAATCTCCCTAGACCATGGTCGTTTGGACACCCACAGACAAGTCAAACTGTCCATGTTGACTGCTTTCAGGTTCAATGCATCTACCACCACATTAGGCTTGCCCGAGTGATACTGGATGGTCACATCATAATCCTTCAACAACTCCATCCACCTCCTCTGCCTCAGATTCAAGTCCTTCTGAGTAAACATATGCTATAGGATGCAATGGTCCGTGAACACTTCACACTTGACACCATAGAGGTAGTGCCTCCAAATCTTGATTGCAAAGACCACCGCTGCCAACTCTAAGTCATGGGTTGGGTAATTCTTCTCATCGGGATTCAACTGCCTTAAAGCATAAGATATAACTTTCCAATCCTGCATCAACACAACACCAAACTTGAATATGAAGCATCACAATACACAATAAAATCCTTACCTTCAAATGGCAGTGATAGGATGGGAGTTGTGGTAAGAAGTGTCTTGAGCTTTTGGATGCTCTCCTCACACTTGGAGAACTTGGCATATAATTTCTGGCACCTCAAGATATCCAAAACTATGCAAATATGCATTCCATGCTCTTCCCTATTCTTGGAGTAAATCAGAATGTCATTTATAAGCATAATGATGAACGAATCCAAATATGATTTGAATATCCCTTTCATGAAGCTCATGAATGCCTCTGGTGTATTGGTCAACCCAAATGACATCACCAGGAACTCATAATGCCCATACCGAGTCCAAAATGCCATCTTAGGAATATCTTTAGACCTAATCTTTAATTGATGATATCCTAAACTCAAGTCAATTTTTGAAAACACTGAAGCACCCTGCAACTTGTCAAAGAGGTTATCTATGCGAGGTAAAGGATACTTGTTTCGGATGGTGACCTTGTTCAGTTGCCTGTAGTCTATACACATTGTCATACTATCATCTTTTTTTCATAAATAATACCAGAGCACCCCAAGGTGAAGCACTGGGATGAATACAATCTTTATCTAAGAGTTCCTGCAGCTGAGTCTTAAGTTTCCACAACTCTGCCGGGTCCATAAGATAGGGAGGAATAGAAATTGGGAAAGTGCCCGGCTCAAAGTCTATACAAAAGTCAATATTTCTATCTGGAGGCATGCTAGGCAAATTCGTCAGAAACACCTCCTGAAACTTTTAAACTATCAGAACTAACTCAATCTATGGGGACTCCACACTATCATCTCGCAGATGAGCTAAGAAGGTCAAACACCCTCTTCCCACTAACTTTCTAGCCTGAACAAATGATATAATATTAGTCAACTTAGGCCTGTACACACCTTCCCAGTCTAGCCTATCCTTACCCGAAATCTCTAGAGTCACGTTCTTAGTATTACAATTCAACACCACATGATATGGAGCCAGCCAAGTCATGCCCAAAATAACATCAAAATCTAACTTTTCCAGAATAACCAAATCTACCCAAGTCTGCAACCCCACAAACACCACAGGACAAGTACAATAAACATGGGTTACTATCATAGACTCACCAACCAGGGTGGAAACATGAATAGGGGAATCAAGGACATCATAAACCAAATCCAGAGCCAAAGCAAATTTCACAGAAACATATGAATAAGTAGAACCTGGGTCAAACAATACAGAGGCCATCCTATCACAAACTAGAATTGTACCTATGATCACCGCGTCTTACGCCTCAGCCTCAGCCTTCCCTGGAAAAGCATAACAATGGGCCCGATCATCAATTTGAGCAACTTCTATGGCTAGATGCACCACTCCCCTGCCCACACCACCATTCCCTCTATCTCCCCGTCTTCCCTAAAAGTTACCTCGCCCACTCTGTGAAGGACCCCTAGCGTAGCCACCTCTACCTGCTAGAACTACAGCTTTAGACTGCTGCTAAGTCTAATTACCTGCCTTCCTATGAGGGCACTACCTCTTGAAATAACCCAGATCACCATAATGAAATCACTCGCAGTCAAGAGTAGGCCTTCTAGTAGAAGTATAAGAAGTCCCCTGGCCTCTAGGAGCTGAAAACTGCTGTCTGGCTCTCGGATGACCACCTGTAGCAGCTGGTAGGGCTGACTGAATATGACGATCAAAATATACCTACTGATTGTGACCCCTAAAGTACGAACCACTATAATTACCTTCATTCCGAGACTTATTGGCTAACACCTTAGCCTACCCAATCTGCTTGACCCCTTCCAATTTCTTCACATAATCTATTACCTAGGTGCTCGACCCTAAATTGATAGCAAAATTGATTTCCCTGTCTGGAGGAACACCTTGAAGATCCGTAGGAAACATATCCTGAAAAGCTCCCACTACCTTTGGTGACTCTAAAGGAGGTGAGTCAACACTAGTATCATGCACATATGCCAAGTATGAAAGGCACCCCCTCTCAACCATCTTCTAAGCTCAAAGAAAAGAAATAACACTCTTAGGATACAAACCCTGAGTACCCTTCTACTCCAACCATGGCACACCCAACATAACCAAAGTAATAGTTTTGGCTTGATAATCCATAGTAGCATGATGTGGAGATTGACAATTCACACCCAAAATGACATCAAAATATACCATATCAAGAATGATAAAGTCTACCCAGGTATTATACCCCAAAATAGTCACAACACAAGATCAGTACATCTAATCCACCACTCAAAAATCACTTACTAGTGTAGCAACACGAATAGGCATAGCACGGGACTCACACACCATATCAATATCCAAAGAAAAATATGCTAACACATATAAACAATTAGATCCAAGGTCAAGTAATACTGAATCAAGCCGATGGAAAATTGGGATGATACCTGTAATAACTGCATCAGAGGCCTCTACCTCAGGTCTACCTAGGAATGCATAATAGTGACCACACATACCCCAAACTAAGCTACTCCATGACCACCACTGTCACTCCCCGAGGTTACCCCCTAGACGTAACACAGAACTCGGGACCACGAAGATCCCAAGCTAACCCTTGGTCATAGCATTCTCAAGCATAACAAAAGATAAGCGGAAGCATAATACGGAAATCCAATAAGGAACATCAATAAGGGTCTAAGAGCCACATAACATACAGTATCCAAAAAGGGAACTCAAATACAAACTATGTCTAAAAGCCTCTAGTCACAACATAAAGAGTTGCTAGGACAAGGCCCTAGCTAACTCGGAGCATAGAAATAAAGCTAACATAAGGAAGAGCATAAATAGTCCTCGAACCATGAGGACTCACCATGGCTGACTAAGGAAGTGGCCTGAGACTCTAGCCACGAAGCTGAGAAGGGGTACCTGAGTCTGCATCATAAGAGGATGCAGCGCAATATGTGTTAGTACTATAGAATGTACTAAGTATGTGAGCAATGCATGAATCATGATAAAATCAATTTAAAACATGCTTGAAATGAATTTATTACATCAAGAAGACTGTAAATAAATATCAAGGTATAAACATAAGACATGGAGTAAAGCTTAGGTTTCATAGTATAGATTTATACATAACTTCATAGCTTGAAAATAAACATGTGGGAGTTTCTCTTAACAGACATTAAACCATGCTGAGCTATATGGAGTTCAGTGTTTTGCACCAACACTGAAAGAGTTGTCCTAACCGGCCAAGGTTAGAACCATGTCATACCAGGATTCTGTCATAATAAGCCTCAAAATGGGCAACCTACGGTGGCAAGGTAGTTTTGGACTTGGATTATCTGAACCCTCATCTCTCGGTGCTAAATACTACTCCCAAAATATAATAATAACATGAGCTCATATACATGTGACATATCTAATGCCAAACTTGATAATACTTATTCATGACTTGTTCATACCCCGGATCGTCATACTACTCGTGAGTTTAGTTTAGAAAATGGCCCATGAGTATTGATGGAACATCGGGTGTCTTTTCTTGCATCATATTTCATATCATGGAAAAACTTGCATACTTCATGACTTGTAAAATTTGCATAGCTCTAGTTCAATTTTCATAAAACATATATTTTCATTGAATCATAAGAACTAGGCATGCAACTTCATAATTTCATAATGGCCATGATATCTAATCATGCCTACATTCTCTTGAAAATATGAAAATTCATGGGTTTATGCTAGAAATCAACTTTCATGCTTGGGCTTTTAAAATGAATAAGAGAATCATAATCAAATCATGGGTAATCAAGAGGAAACCATGAATTTAAACATAGAAACCGATTTCATAAACTTTTCCTAATTTTGGATCAAAACCCTAATTTCATAGCTTCATAATTCAAAATAATAATTGGGGAATTTGGGCACAAGGGTGAAAGGAACCCATTGTTAAAGACCCACATACCTTGGATAAAGATTACCCAATTCAATGGAAAAGATTTGGAGACTTGACTTGGAGCTTGGAGACTTGAGCTTGAAGGAGGATTTTTCCTTTTTGGGAGGAGAACGAGGAACTTAGGATAGACTTAGGATAATATGGGTGAAAACCCTTCTAAAAGTAGTCAAAACAATTTCACTTAATATATAATAGGGTGGGAAATGACCAAAATGTCCTGGGAATTAAATAAGAAAAAGCTGGAAATTGGTCAACTTTCAGTGACCACGACTCAGTCTATGAGTCGTGGTTTGGATGACGGGTCGTCATCTTCAGTCGTAGAACTCAGCTGGGAAAATCAAGTTGCATCTTCACTTCTACGGGTCAACAGGACGGACCCGTGGAAGTAATGATGAGTCATCATTTGGAGTCGTCGTTCACAGGCTAGGCTGACTTGGTCAAACCATGACTCAAGCCTACTGCTCATCATCCCAATGACGAGTCATAGACTTGACTCGTAGTTCCTGAAGGGGACTTAGGAAAATGTAAATCCTCAGAAGACTTTCCATGAGTAGACAGGATAGACCCGTTGTTTGAACGACGAGTCATCGACTGGACTCGTGGTTTCTGGGAACACTTAATAATTCTTAGGTCTCGTTCCATGAGTGGAATTACGACTCGTAGAATAAACTATGATCCGTAGAACCCACTCGTGGTTCTCAAAGCAGAGGCTAAATTAATCATAAGGCATTCCACAAATCCATTCCACGAGTCGTGGTTCAAACCATAATCCATGGTTTGGACCCGTAGTCCCTGGAAGGTGGAATTTTCTTAAGTTTTCATCTTGGATAGCTAGATACGTGTACGGAGTGTTACAATATCCCCCCTTTGGGATCATTCATCCTCGAATGAAGGCTAGACTAGGGAAACTGAGGGGAAAACAGCCCAACCAAACATCAAAACATAGAAATCCCGGGGTAATCACAAAACCTGATCCTTTCAACTTGAAAATATGATAAACTAACTTCGTAAAACATGGATGCATGCAAAAATCATTAGGGGAACTGATGGAGTAGATTCAGAGGGACATACTAAGGAGAAAACTAGTACCTCAAGCTGGAACTGAATCGGAAGGAAAGAGATGAGGATATTTGTCCTTCATGGCCTCTTCCGCCCAAGTAGCACCCTCAACAAGCTGATTCCTCTAAAGGACCTTTAACGAAGCGACTTCTTTGTTTGGCACCTTCTGAATCTGTCGATCAAGGATCTCCATGGGAACCTCCACATAGGTGAGACTATCCTTCATACCCACATCTTCCAAAGTAACAATCACGCTTGGGTCTCCAACACACTTCTTCAACAAGGAAACATGGAAAACTGGATGAACCGCTTCCAACTCCGCTGGCAACTCCAACTCATAAGCAACACTACCAACTCTCCTCGAAATATGATAAGGACCCACAAAATGAGGACTAAGTTTTCCTTTCTTGCCAAACCTCATCACACCCTTCATGGGTGACACCTTAAGGAAAACCCAATCACCGACTTCAAATTCTAACTCCCTTTTCCTCACATCCGCATAAGATTTATGTCGAATCTGAGCGGTCTTCAACCTTTCCCGAATAAGCTGAACTTTCTACATGGTATCATGCATAGAATCTGGACCAATCAAGGCTGCCTCACCAACCTCGAACCAATCAATAGGAGATCTACAGCTCCAGCCATAAAGTGCCTCATATGGAGCCATCTGGATGCTAGAGTGGAAGTTGTTGTTGTAGGCAAACTCGATAAGAGGTAAGTGGTCATCCCAATTTTCTTTGAAGTCAGTAACACAATCCCTCAAAATATCCTCCAAGGTCTGAATAGTATGCTCGGCCTGGCCATCCGTCTGAGGGTGGATAGCTGTGTTAAGCTTCACCTTAGTTCCAAGACCTTTCTGAAATGATCTCCAAAAATGAGATGTAAACTCAGGATCTCTATCCGAAATGATAGACAAAAGAACACCATGAAATCGGACTATCTCCCAAATGTAGAGTGTGGCATAATCATCCGTTGTATCTGTAGTCTTAACAACCAAGAAATGGGATGACTTGGTCATCCAGTCAACGATCACCCAAATGGAATCATGCTGCCTTCGAGTACGAGGCAAACCCGTAATAAATTCCATATTGATTACTTCCCATTTCCAAGTGGGAAGATCAATATCCTGAAGCATACCACCTGGCCTTTGATGTTCCACCTTTACCTGTTGACAGTTGGGACACTTAGCCACAAATTTGGCTATGTACTTCTTCATACCATTCCACCAAAAGACTTCCTATAGATCACGGTACATCTTAGTGGCACCCGGATGAATGGAGTATCTAGAACTGTGAGCCTCAGAAAAATCTGCTGTCTCAACCCATCAACATCTGGCACACATAAGCGACCCTGATAATAAAGCACACCATCTTCTCCTTAGAAGAAAACCTCAACCCTTTGCTGACGAACTGCACCCTTAAGCTGAAGTAGAACGGGATCTTGGTCTTTCTTGGCTTTAACCACAGCCACCAAGGATGATTCGACACCATTAGTCACAATCACACCACCTTCAGTCGAGTCCATAAGGCAAACTCCCAACCGAGCAAGCCTATGAACTTCTTTAACCAATTCATTCCTTCCATCTTCAATAGAAGCTACACTTCCCATGGACAACCTACTTAAAGCATCCGCCACAACATTAGCCTTACTCGGATGGTAAAGCACACTCATATTATAATTCTTAAGGAGCTCAAGCCATCTCCTTTGTCGCAAATTCAATTCCTTTTGAGTGAACACATATTGAAGACTCTTATGATCATTGAATACATCCACATGCACACCATACAAGTAGTGCCTCCAAATCTTCAAAGCAAAAACCACAACTGCTAGCTCAAGATCATGAATAGGGTAGTTATTCTCATGCACCTTAAGCTGTCTTGAGGCATAAGCAATAACCTTGCCCCTTTACATCAAAACACAACCCAAACCAATTCTGGAAGCATCACAATACACAACAAAATCATCAAGGCCCTCGGGTAGAGCCAACACTGGAGCTGTAGTTAATCGAGTCTTCAATTCCTGAAAACTTTTCTCACAAGAGTCGGACCACTAAAACTTTACCTTTTTCTGAGTCAATCAGGTCAATGGGGAAGCAAGGGAGGAAAACCCCTCCATAAATCTCCTATAGTAACCAGCCAAACCCAAGAAGCTTTTAATATCGAATGGAGAAGTGGGTCTAGTTCCAGTTCTTTACCGCCTCGATCTTTTGAGAATCAACCTGAATACCACTTTTAGTCAAAATATGACCCAGAAAAGCAACAGACTGCATCCAAAACTCGTATTTGCTAAACTTAGCAAACAACTATCTATCCTTGAGAGTTTGCAACACAACCCTCAAGTGATCCGCATGCACCTCCTCACTCCGAGAGTAAATGAGGATATCATCAATGAAAACAATCACAAACATATCCAACTACTGTCTGAACACACGGTTCATCAAGTACATAAAGGCTGCAGGAGCATTCGTTAGACCAAAAGATATAACAACAAACTCATAGTGACCATACCGAGTACTGAAGGCTGTCTTCGAGATATCACACTGCCGAACTTGAAGCTGATGATAACCGGATCTAAAGTCGATTTTGGAGAAGAAACTAGCACCCTGAAGCTGATCGAACAAGTCATTAATTCTAGGAATGGGATACTTATTCTTGATTGTGACCTTGTTCAAATGAGGTAATCAATACACATTCTAAGAGATCCATCCTTCTTACGAACAAACAAAACTGGGGCACCCCTAGGAGAAATACTAGGCCTGATGGAACCCTTATCGAGCAAGTCTTTCAGCTGATCTTTCAACTCTTTGAGTTCTACGGGGGCCATTCTATAGGGAGGAATAGAGATAGGATTCGTATCCAGAAGAAGATCTATCCCAAAGTCAATTTTCCGCTCGAGAGGGACTCCAGGCAAATCATCGGGGAACACTTCTGGGAATTTGTTCACAACAGGAATAGAGTGAATAGTCGGGGTCTCGAACTCTGTGTCTATAACCCGAACTACATAATAGACATAACCCTTAGAAATCATCTTCCTAGCCTTAAGATAAGATATGAAATGACCCTTCGAGGAAGAGGGACTACCTCTCCATTCTATGACAGGTTTATTAGGAAACTTGAAACTAACCACACGAGTGTGGCAATCAACTGAGGTATAACATGCATACAACCAATCCATACCAAGAATAACATCAAAATCAGTCATCTCCAACTCTTCTAAATACGCTGAAGTGACTCTATGAAGGACTGAGATAGGGCAATTTTGATAGACTCTTTCGGCTAGGACTAACTCAACAACAAGAGTAGAAACATGGAAGGGTTCTAAAAGTGATTCAGGACGAATCTGAAACTTACAAGCCACATAAGGGGTTACAAAAGATAAGGATGCACCGAGATCCAACAAGGCATACACATCAAGAGAGAAGACTTTTAACATATAGGTAACCACATCTAGAGAACTCTCCTGATCTTGATAGGAGGAGATGGCATAAAGACGGTTCTGGCACTGACCACCAAAACTAGAAGTTGCGCCCTGCGGGGCTGGTCTACCACCTGAAGCTGCTGGAGTAGACTATGTCCTACCACCTCTCTGCCTCTTCTTAGCTGAAGGGCAATCCCTAAGTAAATGCCCAGTCTATCCACAACCATAGCATACACCAGTTCCCAAACGACACTCTCCTGGGTGATTCTTCCTACACTTGATACAAATGGGGAAAGAAGGCCCCTTAGCAACACTTTCCTGGGACTGGGAATAAGAACCAGATCCTCTACCACACTGATCATGACGAGGCCTCTAGGCCTGGGTAGGAGCACTAGCAGAAGAATGAACGGATCCGGATGACTTTTTCTGGAAAGAAGAGCGATGTCCACCTCTATACCTATGATGACCAAAACCGATCCCTCAGATCTACCTCTCTTGCTCTCCCTAGCCATCTTCTTAGCTTATCACCCTCGATTTGATGGGCATGAGTCATGAGATAAGAGATATTCATGTCACTCAATAACAAAGAAGACCTACACTCCTTCTTCACTATATCAGAAACACCATAGATGAACTTGCTCATTTGATCATGCGGCTCCGCTACCATGGATGGAGAATATCTAGACAACTGAGTGAACTTCAAACCATACTCTTGCACCGACATTGAACCTTGTCTCAAGTTCAAAAATTCCTCCACTTTCACTTACCTTAACTCACGAGGAAAGAACCTATCAAGAAAGGCTCTCTCAAAACACTCCCAAGTCATGGGGATCGCATCTCTCACCCTAGCCTCCTTCTATTGCGTGAACCAAATATGAGCCACATCCTTGAGTTGATAGGATGCAAGCTCAACACAGTCAACCCCCGCTACTTGCAAAACCTCAAAGATCTTCTTCACTTCATTAATAAAGTTGAGCGGGTCCTCCCCCACTTTCAAACCCCAAAACTCCGGTGGGTTCATTCGGAAGAAGTCACGAACTCGAGCCGTCACCCCACCTTGAGGATGAATGGGGGAAGGAGCTTGTTGATTTGCCAAAGTCTGAGCTAATAAGTGAATAGCATTCCTAAACTCATCATTCGTAATATCGGGGACCGGAACTTGAGAAGCGGCATTTTGAGCGGCTCGGGGAGGCATAGCACATTGAGGAGGCATAATCTGAAATGCATAAGATAAGGGTTAGAGGAATATTAGACTTAAGCTCTATCGCACGATGTGATCATGAAAGAAGTGAAGTTTTTCTAAGACACCTCATAGCTTCCCTCTCATATATGTGGCGCGCTTTACACATATGAAAAAGACTCTACTCGATGCGGCTTTCAGACATCCTAGGATTCTTGAACTAGAGGCTCTAATACCAAGTTTATCATGCCCCAAGGTTACCCCTAGACATAACATGGGACTCGAGACCACGAGGATCCCAAGCTAACCCTTGGTCATAGCATTCTCAAGCATAACAAAAGATAAGTAGAAGCATAATATAGAAATCCAATAAGGAACATCAATAAGAGTCTAAGAGCCACATAACATACAGTATCCAAAAAGGAAACTCGAATACAAACTATGTCTGAAAGGCTCTAGTCACAACATAAAGAGTTGCTAGGATAAGACCCTAGCTAACTCGGAGCATAGAAGTAAAGATAACATAAGAAAGACCATAACTATTCCTCGAACCATGAGGACTCACCACGGCTAACTAAGGAAGTGGCCGAAGACTCTATCCACAAAGCTGAGAAGGGGTACCTGAGTCTGCATCATAAGAGGATGCAGCGCAATATGCGTTAGTACTATGGAATGTACTAAGTATGTGAGCAATGCACGAATCATGATAAAATCAATTTAAAACATGCTTGAAAGGAATTTATTACATCAAGAAGACCGTAAATAAATATCAAGGTATAAACATAAGACATGGAGTAAATCCTAGGTTTCATAGTATAGATTTAAACATAACTTCATAGCTTGAAAATAAACATGTGGGAGTTTCTCTTAACCTATATTAAACCATGCTGAGCTACATGGAGTTCAGTGTCTTGCACCCACACTGAAAGAGTTGTCCTAACCGGCCAAAGTCAGAACCATGTCATACCAGGATCCTGTCATAATAAGCCTCAACACGGGCAACCTATGGTGGCAACGTAGTTTTGGACTTGGGTTATCTGAACCCTCGTCTCTCGGTGCTAAATACTACTCCCAAAACATAATAATAACATGAGCTCATATACATGTGACATATCTAATGCCAAACTTGATCATACTTATTCATGACTTATTCATACCCAGGATCATCATACTACTCATGAGTTTAGTTTAGAAAATGGCCCATGAGCATTGATGGAACATCGGGTGTCTTAACTTGCATCATATTTCACATCATGGAAAAACTTGCATACTTCATGACTTGTAAAATTTGCATAGCTCTAGTTCAATTTTTATAAAACATATATTTTCATAGAATCATAAGAACTAGGCATGCAACTTCATAATTTCATAACGGCCATGGTATTTAATCATGCCTACATTTTCTTGAAAACATGCAAATTTGTGGCTTTATGCTAGAAATCAACTTTCATGCTTGGGCTTTTAAAATGAACAAGAGAATCATAATCAAATCATGGGTAATCAAGAGGAAACCATGAATTTAAACATAGAAACCGATTTCATAAACTTTCCCTAATTTTGGATCAAAACCCTAATTTGATAGCTTCATAATTCAAAATAATAATTGGGGAATTTAGGCACAAGGGTGAAAGGAACCCATTGTTAAAGACCCACATACCTTGGATGAAGATTACCCACTTCAATGGAAAAGATTTGGAGACTTGACTTGGATCTTGGAGACTTGAGCTTGAAGGAGGATTTTTCCTTTTTGGGAGGAGAATGAGGAACTTAGGATAGACTTAGGATAATATGGGTGAAAACCTTTCTAAAAGTAGTCAAAACAACTTCACTTAGTACATAATAGGGTGAGAAATGACCAAAATATCCCTGGAAATTAAATAAGAAAAAGCTGGAAATTGGTCAACTTTCAGTGACCACGACTCAGTCTACGAGTCATGGTTTGGATGACGGGTCATCATCTTCAGTCGTAGAACTCATCTTGGAAAATCAAGTTGCAACTTCACTTCTACGGGTCAACAGGACAAACCCGTGGAAGTAATGACGAGTCATCATTTGGAGTTGTCATTCACAAGCTAGGTTGACTTGGTCAAACCATGACTCAAGACTACAACTCGTCATCCTAATGATGAGTCATAGACTTGACTCGTAGTTCCTGAAGGGGACTTAGGAAAATGTAAATCCTCAGAAGACTTTCCACGAGTAGACAGGACAGACCCGTCGTTTGAATGATGAGTCATCGAATGGACTCATAGTTTCTGGGAACACTTAACAGCTCTCAGGTATAGTTCCATGAGTGGAACTACGAATCGTAGAATAAACTATGGTTCATAGAACCCACTCATGGTTCTCAGACCAGTGGCTAAATCAATCATAAGGCATTCCACAAATCCATTCCATGAGTCGTGGTTTAAACCATGATCCGTGGTTTGGACCCGTAGTCCCTGGAATTTGAAATTTTCTAAAGTTTTCATCTTGGATAGCTAGATACGTGTACGGGGTGTTACAACCACCATGAGCCAATAGGGCTTCACCTTCAGTACTTAGAGAACCATCTCTACCACCCCACGTACCTCTTCTAGGTGGTAGTGTTGATGTCCTAAAAATCTTCATTTGAAAACCCTGATATGGATGGTCCTGCCAATGCCTAGGGAAATCCCTTGCAATATGACCCCAACTCTTCACACTCATAACACCTCATGTTTGAGAAGGAGTGTTGGGGCTATCCAGATGAACTAGAGTAGCTACCATGACCTGAAAACCCTGTATGACAACCTCTACCCATCTACCCCAAACTTTGGCTGCTCTGACCACTGTACCTAGAATAACCACCATCCACAGCATGCAACACTGCCTGAACCAGTTTGTCTTGTTGATAATGTTGACCTCTATCTGAGAAGTCTCTACCCTGAGATGATGAACCATTAAAGCCACCATGGTTAGAAACTCTGTTTCCACTACCTCCATTAGCATTATAATAGATGCCCTCAATACTACTAGCATGATCTACTATCTGCTGAAAACTATCCCTAATAGTCACTAACTATGCTATAGCCAACTGAAGTGAAATAATCAATCCTTTCATGAACTTTCTATCTACTATACTCTGATGGAATAATCATCAAGGTGTGCCTAGACAGGCTATAAAACCTCATCTCATACTGGGTAACTGTCACGGTACCCTAATCTAATCTATCAAACTCATCCCTCAAACTCTCTCTCAAGCTGCGAGGCACATACTTCCCAAGAAAAGCTTTAGAGAACTGTGCCCAATTCATAAAATGTGAACCCACTGGTCTACAACCAAGATAAGATCCCCACCACTTCTTTACTGCCCCAATCATCTGAAAAGTAGTATAAAACACACCATGAGACTCCACCAACCCAAGGTTATGAAGCCTCTCGTGACAACTAACAAAAAATACATATGCATCCTTCCCAAGTGCCCCAGTGAACTTAGGAGGACCCAATATTACAAATCTATCAACATCGTTTATTCGTCAATTGTTATCACCAGTCTAGCCATAACTGGTGGATCAATAAGTCTGACTGGCAAAGCATCAATATGGGGAGGCACAGTAGCAGTCAGTTGTGCTCTAGGAATTTAAACCCCTAAATTGGCACCCACTCAGGAGGCTGAACCCCATCTTTAGTCTGTGATCCATCAGGAGTGATGGGAAAAACCCATGTTTGAGTTATACCCTCTAAGAAACTCATAATTCAAACCACAGTATATTGCAACACTAGGGTGGTTACAAAACTCGATAAAACTTGAGTTGGCCGTACATCCTCTAGCTGATAAGCCCCATCCACTAACTTGATCTCTAGCTCAAGAGGTGGTACCCTAGCATTCCCTCTAGATAATGCTACACCATAGGCTCTACCTCTACCATGGCCTCGACCCTTAAGTCGAGCCCCAGTAGTGGGTGCAGGAGCACCATCGTCAATCGTAGCTGACCTCATTCTCACCATCTGTGATAGAATGAAATACAAGTTTAGAATTCAATGAGTGAACAAATTGCACAACATGGAATCAACATGGAATCAGAAAATAACATCTTCTTAAGAATTTCCCATAGCCTTTGAAAGATAAGTATGAATATCATTGTACTAATCCACGAGACTCTACTAGACACTTGCTCTTGTAGTCATGAGACTGGTGAACCTAGCGCTCTGATACCTACTTTTCACGATCTAAAATCCCAAGAGTTGTGATAGCACCTACCTCGATCCAACCATGGTAGGTAAGCCTAACTTAACAAATATAAGTAACTTAAAATAAATCAAATAGCGGAATAACATAATAAATATCCAATAATAACTTAGATCAACAACAATGAAAAGGAACCAAATAGTAGACTCTCAAAATTATCCCAAGACTCAGCTGTAAAGAATACAAAAGCAACTCTAATACAGAACGTGCCCAAACTCCAAAACCAAATTGTCTAAGAAATAAGAAAAAGACAGAAGTAAATGATAGAGGAAGCCATAAAAGTTTTTGAAGACATGAACTCATTGAAGCTTCCAATCCATACAAATAAAGGCCCGCACTATCTATTCAAACTAGGAGCTGCATTAAATGGATGCAAAAAATAAGGGAGTTAGTACAATCTACTTATACTCAGTAGGCATCATAGGCCAACTAAGCTTAAATAATTACTATATCGAATAAAAAATACTAAAATAGTCATGCATGCAGAAAAGTCCCAATAGTTAAATATCAATAATAGCACGGTATATCTCAATCAAATAGTAACTTAATTAATAATTTAATGCAATGATATGGGATAAAATGCAATGGCTATGCCTACTGGTATACACCCTCCTTGGCATTTTGCTATAAAAGTAAGGCCCATGGGGGACTCACGAGATCCATGTACCTCATCTGAGATCTGCCATTGGACTGAATTAATAAAGTACCACATATTCAAATCCAAGATCCACGTTGAATTGAACCAAAAAAGTATCACACATTCACATTCGGGATCCACAACAGACTAAATTAGTAAAAACATTTCATTTTCTTTCAGAATCAGTGTTTCCATTAGTACAACTTAGTGATCTAAGAGATGAATGAATGAAAAATGCATGCACATGAAGTAAAAACAAGTCAATTACATAGATATGATCAAAAACTTAGAATCACAATAAGTTTATGAATATCGGCTATGAGCCTCAATCTCAATCCAAGAATCTAAGTTCCTTATCACCTACACAGTATAGCCCTAATTTGGGAATTACAATGATAATTCAACTCACTAGTACCCCAATCCATAATTTCATCCAATCTATAGCATGGTTTACATGATAAGTTCCCTCCTAAGACAAACCTAAAGAAAATTAAGCCATAACCTACCTCAAAACTGAACTACAAACTCTACAAGGTCACACCTAAGCTTTTCCTTTACAAAGAGCCTCCAAATACAACCACTATATCAAAAATAAGTTCTACACATAAACTAGATTTCAACGATACCCATATACCAAAAGTTCTAAATTAGGTCCAAAAGAAGTCAACCTTAAGCCTACAAGGGATAAACTAGAATTTTATTAGAAAATCAATTTACCTAAAGCTTAAAGATTTCAAATATCGAATTTTATTAAAAATAGAATTAAAATCGAGCTTGAAATTATCAAAATATTAATCTTTAACTTTACCCCAAAAAATCCATAATTTCAAGTTAGAACCATAATTTGAAGATGAAATCATGAAATAATCATTTGTAATTATATAAATATAGTATAAGAAGCTTCCCCAATAAAAAAATCCCAAAAACCTTCTTTGAAGTTGCCTAAAATTGAGTTTTAGAGCTCTAAAAATGAGTTGGGGGAAGAAATGGAGTGAAAAGGAAAAAGACCACTAGTCTAATACAAGCGATCATTCTCTAGTGATATAAGGTATGCATGTGCACCATCGCAGGTATGAAAAATTGTCCATAGGTGCCGGAGTCACTTGCCACACTAAACCTTATAGGTGTGGCTCAATCCACATAAGGGCGGACTCGTAGAAGAGGGAAAACTTCCATAACTGCGAGGCACTCTAGCCCACCAGACCTTCGTAAGAGCAGAAAACTTCTGTAGGAGAGATCCCGCTAGTGCGATGAAAATGTCACAGGCCCAGCTCTCCTAGTGCACAAGAAGCCTCGCGGGAGCGGCTCAACCCCAACTGTCCTAGCTCCATAGGTGCGATTCTTTGGCCACATGAGTGGCTCTGCAAATGCAGACCAAGGGTAATAGGTGGTCAATGATAAGTGTGGGGTGAATGAGTATGGGCCTAAGAAAGTTTATGATTTGAAGTTTATCATCGAATAGCCCAAAACGCAAAAAAAACTGCTCGAATTATTGAGAGAACCTGAGCATATGTTTAAATGTCCCAATTGTGACCCAAACAGTGATGTGAAGACATAAAAAGGTGTGAATATGATGGTGATCCTCCTAAAGTAAAGAATAGAAGAAATTTGAATCATAGGGGGAGAAAGAGATTGAGAGAACTTAGTTGAGTTGTGAGTTGGGTCATGCCACGATGGTAAATCAAGTGCTACTTGGGAGGAAACTAAAGTTTTAATAGAGGTAGTTGTTATTTTAATTTTAATTTTATTTTTAGTGTCACATTTGTTTTTGTTTTTTTATGTGCAGATTTGGGGAAGTTTGAGTATGTGGATTTGAAAGATAAGGAGCTTAGCTGAAGTATAAGTGTGGGGTCATCCGGCCATTGATGAAATTCTTGAAGAAAACATACTGCTAGCTAGACCCTAGAGGGCCTCAGGGAGTATTCTTAACCCACTGTTTTACTTTATTTAATTCTTTGGGACAAAGAATGAGGTTAAGTGTGGGGTCTCTGCGATATCTTCCAATAGTTGATAATAGTTCTATATGGTTTAGAGTTGTTTTATATGAGAAAAATTTGAAAAAATAAGGATTTTTCTTTTGTTCTTTAGAGTAGAATAATTTTTATTAGTTTTTAGCTTTTTAGTTCTTTAGAAGAGCGTAGTTTGCCCACCCCTTGGTTTTTCTTTTTGGTTCTTTTCCAAGGGGGAGCCCTTTGAATCGACTATCATTTTTATTTTTGGAGTAGTTTGTGTGTTATTTTTAGGATCTAGAGAGTCCTTAGGACCAATTGAATGCTAGGTTCTACACTTGGCTTAAGATGCAAGTTGTGTTTTGAAACTAAAAGCATGTTGTGAAAAGTGGATGACTTTTTTTAAGGCACCTAAGCTCTTTTACTTGACTCTTTTAGCTTAAATATGAACTCTTGTGGTTTGCTTGATTGAGAGTCTGTATGGATCCTTCCTGACTGTAAATCAAGTACAATAGCCTTCTTGTGGCCAACCAGAGATAAGTAAACTGAGTTGCTCTTTTGCATAGCTAGTGTTCTTCCATTTGTCTATAATTTACTCAATTCAACCTATTACCTTTGAATACTTCTTCATTCTCTGGTCTATGTAGTCCTGTCTCTAAGTGATGGCCTTTAGATTCTTTCTTTAGGCAGTCCATAGTTTTATACACTGAGCAATGAAGTCTTGGTCTCTTCACCCGATCAGTTCCTAGATTCGTACTTTTGAATGTCTTAATTCTTTTGCTTCGAGCAGTACCCCAGTGTCCAATTGTAAATGTTGAGAAGATTTTGGTATTGGATGAGTTATCTTTCATCCCTAATTTTTAGTACTTTGATCTTTCAGTTCTTGTTTTATAACACATTTTTTGTTTGTTGCCTCGTTAAAATCCTTAATGGAAAAACCTTTTTGGGATAATAATTGGTCTAGGGAAAAAGGATGCAACACACTTATTCATGTTTGTCCAAGGTAAATCTTCTCTGGTGTGTGACGTCTCCCCTTTTCCCTACATTCAAAGTTAGTAATTCATAGCATCAAAAACATGTACATTTAACAGTAGTATCACTTCATGTAGCTGACGTTCCAATTGTTGTGCAATTTGGTTCCTTCTTGATCTGATAGTTTGTACGAGCCTTTCACGGTTACTTCTTTTGTATGGGCCTTCCTAGTTTGGACTAATCTTTCCTGCATTCGGGTCCTTTGTAATTCTAGTTACCTTATGGAGTACTAGATCTCATTCCTGAAAATACTGTAGGTTGGTGTCACGACCCAACTATCGGGTCGTGCGGGCACCTACTCTAAGCACCTAGATAGGAGAACCCTTACCACCTAATCCAACAGGTAATGCAGAAATCAATAATAAAACATAAGAAACAGCCTTTTTAATACTGGAAAAACATTTATAAACTTTAGTACAATGAAATCCTTTACAAAACTTGAATAAAACCCTCTCTAGGAACTAGTCTAAATAGGTACAAGAGCTCTAGGAGGAAATGCAAGTAAAATAAGACATAGCTCCCACCATAGGAAAGAGAGGAGTAAAAGCTGTTGGAGATCACCGTTGTCTTTACCTAGAAACATCATTGACCCTGCAACTAGACTATACCAAAAAGTATAGCAAGAGTAGTATCAGTACAAATAACACATCTTGGTAGGCATCATCGGTCGACCCAAATGCACCACAAATATCATGAAGAAATCCAAAAGAAACATACAATATGAGATTACCAAATCCAGTCCCTTAGCAACCACCTTTACTACCATGATATAACATCTATGAACCTTTACGTCCTGTCCTAAGCCTTCCTACCCCGTTCCACTGCCAACTCCACCCCTTGGAGCTCTTCCATCATTCTATCCTGGTCATGACCAAAGGTCGCACATAACACTAGGACTTCCCAAGTCACACTTAACACTAGGACTTCCCAAGTTACCCATCTTACCAACCATTATAAGCACCTCAGTGGTTCCAGTCTCAACAATCAGGTCTACTATCCACCCCTACTAGCTAGTTGAGAGACAACCTACAAAACCTTGATTTACCACCCTGACTCAAATTAAGATCCTAAGTCAACCACCTTGACCCTTAGCCCTTAGCCAAACAATGAACTACCTGTGAGTTCTGCGTATTCAACCCCAAGGTTCCTTACCCTTGACATCCCTCCAGTTCAGGCACTCCCAGAACACTAGCCTTCTTTAACTAACCCAGTCAAACTCGACTCCCTAGGAACCTTAGGCACTTCAAATTCACCTATTTTGAACCCATCAAGCAATACACCTCATAATACCTAGTCTTGTGACCAACTAGTCCAGATAATATGAAATAACCAAGTCCATATGACTATCAATAAGACTCCCAGTCAATAATCAGACTCAACAACCATATAAGTCGTACCCAACTATGCAAGTAACCAGACCACATATAATTGTATCACAAGTTGCAAGCTACCCGGACCTCCCAAGGATCCCTAGGACATCATCTATGCCATTTAACATGCAACCCTAGTTTACAAATTAAACCACCTTATCACTTAAGCACACCAACCTAGCCCCTCAAGGACCAATATGTATGTCGTAATACTAAATCCCATCCCTCTCAAGAAACTAACATGTAATGAACATCACTAACAGATAAACCCAGTTCACTCAAAGAACCAACATGTAATGAACACCAATAACAGATAAGCCTGGTTCACTCAAAGAACCAATACACATATAGCAATCAATCCTATACCAGGCGTGGTACCCGAGCCAACCATAATAGAACCTGTACTAACCATGGTACCTAAGCCAACCATTATAAAACATGTACCAAGCGTAGTACCTGAGCCAATCGATATATGTATCTCATACTAGGTATGGTACTCGAGCCAAACATTATGTAATCCATACCAAGCGTGGTACCTGAGCCAACTGAATGTAAAACACAAACCAACAATCAACAATAATGAACAAAACACACTTGTAAAATAACAAGCAAAAAAGACAGTTCATTTTACATGATTAACAATCGGATATCATGGACATTCCTCATTTAATTCCCTAAACCATGTAATGTACAGACAGTACTAAGCAATAGTTATAATACACACATATCATGATTGGGAAACAACAACCATCACCTACCACAATAGACATGGTTCATTATTCTAACCTTGATAACCTGTCCAAAGACCAACCCCTGGATTATTCAACTAACCATATGCACTCAATTGCTTCTAATCTTAGACCCCTTTAGAGGAGTACACACATTATAGGGATTTCATCCTCGGCCTTAATAATTTTGGAACTTTCTTGTTCACCCCAATTCCTTTATTTAGATCGCTCTCGAGAACCCGCTATAACCTAGCAATCCATTCACACATAAATATTACCGCTTCTTCGAACCCACCCGAGAATCTAGTCTCCCAAGATGTAAAATCCTAATATCAATAATAAGACACGAATTGTAAACACATTATTCATGACACAATAACTCCACCTCAGTTAACAAAATAACCCATAAATTAATCCTCCAGACTCCGTACTCAAAGGCCTAGGCATAAATTCTCTTGTCATTCTACAATAATAATATGAAATGAATTACAGTTCTAAGTCTATTCAGTTAAACTTAGGCTACCTGGACGCCAAGCATCTGCTGCAAAAGTGTGAACAAGAACTTATGGCTTCGTAAAGGCAAATCCTGTTGGAAAGTGCACCTGGAATCCATGGGTTTTACCCCATTCGAGCGAGAATCCTTCCTCTATATTGCTCCCCAGGTTTGGAGTAGCTTAGGAGGGTTTTTAGAGTAATCCTCGTTTGTTTTAAAACTGAAAAGGAGAGACTGAAATTATAAAACCTGTTTTTGGGTTTTTTGGTGCTATTATTCTGCTATAGCGGCCCAATCCCGCCATAGCGGCACCACCATAGCAGTACCCACCCGCTATAGCAAGGTTTATTGCCTTGACTTCCGCTATAGCGGGAATTTCTCTGCTATAATGATCATTGTCGTGGCATATTGTCAACTACTATAGCGATTGATTTGGAATAGAACCTTGAGAAATACCCTAAGATTGTCTATTTTACAACACACTTCAAATTCTTGACATTCTAGACCAACCTTTTCATGTCAAGTTCGATATTGAGAGTTCTACTCACCCAAATTAACTTCCAAAAAGTCCCATGGACTCCTTAACATATTACCTAATAGGTAATATTTCTCAAACTTAGATATTTTACCCAATCCTTTCCCGAATTTCCCTAGACCTTACCTTCCTCATAATTCATCCGAGACTAGCCTAACCTAAAATTTCTAACTTTCCAACTCGAAAGTTTTCTAACCCATTCTTCGCGCGAATAGCTCACCCATAATAAGGTGCCTTTTAATAACGACTAAACAGGTCGTTACAGTTGGTACTATGATTGTTGTATTTTTTTCCATCTTTTGCTTTTAAGCTTTAATATGAACTAAGGCCAAGTCTCGACGTTTATCTATTAGATCCAAGCAAGTGGTAATAGATTCTTTATTGTTTATTTTGTTTGTGTAGTTGAAGTAAAAGCTTAAATCTCTGAATTCAACAGGTATAAGGGCTTCAGCTCTATAGACCAGAGAAAATGAAGTTTCCTCGATGTTGGATTTAGATGTGGTTCAATATGCCCATAATACCTCTAGTACTGCATTGTGCCAACTTCTTTTAATCGCTTATAACATTTTCTTCAAATTTTTATTGGTGTCTTGTTTGTTGATTCTGCTTGGACGTTTGCATTGCAGTGGCACGGAGTCGAGGTTATCTTTTTACTTTTCAGTCCTTTAAGAAACTTTATGATATTTTTCCCCAAACTGAGGGCCATCATTGCAGTTTATTTCCTTAGGTATTTTTAATCGACATATGATGTGATCCCAGAAGAAATATTAGACATTATTTCCCCTTATTTTTGTGAAACATCCTACTCCCACTTTGAGAAATAATTAATACAAAATAATACAAATTTTGCCTGTTCGACCGCTACCAATAGTGGGCAGATGATATCCGTTCTCTATTTCATGAATGGACATGGTGACACTGCTAAATATAGAAATTCATATGATTGGTGAATCACAAATGTGTGACGCTGACATTTATCACATTTTGGATGAATTTTTTAGCATTTTGTTCCATCTTCGACCAGTAATACCCGACTCAAATTAATTTTTGAACTAGTAGTTCATCTTAGGAATGATTGCCACAAGTTCCTTTATGGATTTAGCTCATGACGTATTTCACCAAATCCTAAACATCTTGCTAAAGGACCGATGAATGATATACAGTATAATTGCCTACCAACTAGACAGTACCAAGCAACTTTTGTTCTGAGTGCTCGAGATGTTTTTGCATCTTTGGAAACCATATTTTTTTAAAATATTTGATGTACTGATTCCTCTAGTCCCAGGTTAATCCTGTGAAATTTATTTCATCATAGCTAGTATCCAAAGCTGAATTGAGAAATTAGACCACTTCTTTGGAGTCATTGTCCATTTTTTATGAAGTCCCTAGCCTAGCCAAGGCAAAGGAACTCTTTCTTGGTAACTTGGACAACAACTAACGATGTTTGTCCCGCATATCACTAGGAAGATTGGGATCTTTACAAAGGGCTTTATAAAGCTTTCATCTCAATTCATATTTAGCCTAGCCGCGAGCAATCTTCTAGGGAAGGTAGGGCTAATCCTAATTACTGGACTCATATTTTAGATGGGGCTTGTTCGGACGAGTTTAAAGTAGATTTCAGACTTCAATAAGTTTCCCTCAATGAAAGCGGGGATTTCTGCCTAGCAGTAGGTGTCATTTCCTCTAGGCCAGTTCATTCCCGGAAAAGAAAACTAGTTGAATTAGCGAGGATCCTTAAGAAAGCAGGTGCCCTCTTTTGGTCTATCTACATTCCAGGAAATTCATACGCTCCGTGGACGGAGCAAAAAGTGGAGTCTTGGTCAGAGAAAGCCGCCCTGATCAGCTTTCGAGTTGTATGCCCGAGGAATGTGAGTTACCATCAATTCCTTGAAGTAAGTTAACAATGTGAGTACCTTGTCTAGGTATTTTCTCATTCCCTCGTCTTTCACTTTAAAAGTCCTATTGATTTGATTAACAACTAGTAGTCAATGCATTTTGCTTTGAGGATTTTTGCTCATAGGCTTTGGGCTACATCCAAACGTGTAACTCAAGTCTCATACTCGCCTTTATTTTTAGTTACAAATGTGCAACTCAAGTCTCATACTCGGCTTCATTGTTAGTTACATCTGTAATTCTTATGGCTTATCTAAGGACTTTCCTGGAAGGAGGTTTTTAGATGATACCTAGCCCAACCCTTGTATGTCTGATGCTTCATCCATAAATAGGGTCCAGATTCTTGGTTCAGTGTTTGAGGTTATCAGGAACTCTTTATTAACCTCTAGCACCATACATTGACTAAAGTCTTTTATAAAGTTGGTTGGGACTTGCGACTTAATAGATGTTCATGGTTTGTAGGTTAAATCATACCCACTAACTTATATCGCCCATTTGGTCAGTGTCCTCGATAATTTGGGTTTATTCATTATGGTTCTTAGTGGATAGGTTATCACATTAATAATCAGATGGCATTGGAAATATGGCCGTAATTTTCTAGCTGCCATTATCAATGATAGAGCTAACTTTTCTAAGTATGGATATCTACTTTCGCACTTGCTAAAGTTTTGCTCACATAATAAATATGATAATGTACACCTTTCTCTCATTGCAATAAAATGGCACTGATTTCTACCTCAGATACTGCTAGGTATAGGAGTAGGGTTTCACCTTCCTTGGGTTTGGTATGAAGATGTGGACTGGATAAGTACTTTTTAAGTCTTTTAACATTTGTTTTCATTCTGGAGTCCACTTGAAGTCGTTATAATTTTTTATCAAAAAGAATAACTTATGACATATTTTGGATGATCGAGATATGAATCGAATTAGTGTTGCTAATTTCCCAATAAATCTTTGAACAACTTTCATGTCCTTGAGAACCTCTGGGATTTCTTAGATGGCTTTGATCTTATTCAAGTCTGGGATTTTTTTGATGGCTTTGATATTTTCTGGGTTGACTTTGATCCCTCTGTTTGATACAGGGATATCAAGGAATTTACTCGAGCCAACAGAAAAGGTGCATTTCTCTGTGTGCAACCTCATGATGTACATTCACAGTAATTTACAAATGTTGTAAATGGTCCTCAAAATCCAAAAACTTCAACAACATGTCATCTATATAAACTTCCATTGTTTTTCCTATTTTTTCTTTAAACATTCTATTACCTAACTGTTTATAGGTTGCACCAACATTTCTCAATAAAAAAGGCATAACATTATAGCAATACGTTCCATAGTTGGTGATAAATGAAGTTTTCTCTTGGTCTTTTAGGTTCTTTATTTAATTGTAACCACAGTACGCATCGAGAAAATTTAACATATCATTCCCTGTCGTTGCACCAATTATCTGATCCATATGCAGTAGGGGAAATAAATCCTTGGGGCATGTTTTATTTAATCTTTAAAATTAATGCACATCAATAGACCTTCTCCCTCTTGGAAACTGGCTAATCAAAAGGATTTTCCTTTTTTGTTTATTACCTTTCTTGGGCACAACCACTACGCTGGCTATCCATTCAGGATAGGTTACTTCCCGAATGGAGCCTATGTTAAAAAAAATTCTTACCATTCTTTTATGAATTTTTCCTTAAGTTCTTATATTGGTCGCCTTTTTTGCTTCACCGATGGAAAGTTGGGGTCTGTGCTCAGGCTGTGAGTTGCAACCTCTAGTGGGATACCTGTTATCTCAAAGGGTGACCATGAAAAATAATCAATCTTATTTTAAGGAAACTAATTAACTTAATCCTGAGTTCTGGAGTTAATCTGATTCCCAAGTATACCTTTCTTTTCAACATGTGGATAAGTAGAGGCACTTGTTGGAGTTCTTCCACAGTTGACTTTGTGGCATCAGATTCCTCCTGAACTATGAATTTTTTTGGGACTCGATATATTTCATTCTTTTTTTCTTTTCCTCTCAAGTTTTTTGATCTTGAGTGTATGGTTGTTTTTGATTTGGAGTCTCTTTGAGTTGCACCTTCTCGAGGTGGCACTACTTCCTATAATTTTTATTTGATTTTTTTGCTCAAATTTCCATCTTTAATGTCATTTATTGCAAGAATATCCTTTGTTGTTGGCCTCCATGAGTTAGTCTGATTTCCTCTAGTGTTTCAGAACTTCAACAAAAGGTGCAATGTTGAAGGCACTACTTTCATGGCGTGTGTCTATTGTTTTTCAAAAAGTGCATTGTAATGCATATCTCTGTCTATTACATAGAACTTGATTTCTTTAATCACTCTTCTTGCATTAATCTGGAGCATGATCTCGACTCTCGTAGTCTTATTATCCATGTTGAATCTGGATAAGACTCTTACAATAGGGATGATTTTATCCATCAGTTTCATCTTTTCCACCACCTTCTAGTGAATTATGTTGGAAGAACTACCTAGATTTATCAAAATACACAATTAATTTTAAAATTATAAATGTTCATAGTGATTACCAGGCTGTGATTGTGAGGTTGTGTGATTCCTTCTGGGTCATCATCATTAAAGGTTATTATTTCTTCATCTTGCCTTCTTTTTCCTCCTATTACTGTTACCTTGGTCTTTTTAGCTGTGGTAAACGTGACACTGTTTAGTTCTTCTCCCCTAATGATCATATTGATTATATGATCTGGTGTTGCTGGTTGAATAGGTGCTTTGGCATCTCGGCTCTTTCCATAATTGTTCTTGGACTTCCACTTAATAATTCTCTAATATTACCTTTCTTTAGTAATCATGCCACTTTTTCCCGTAATTAATTACAGTCCCCCGTATGGTGTCCATGAGATCCATGGAACTCTTACATAAGACATGGATCCCTCAAGTTAGGGTTAGTCTTGATAGGTTTTGACCATCTCCTATCTTTAATTTTCTTAATGGCCATTACTAAGTCACCCACATCCATATTTAAGCAATACTCAGACAAATATGGTGCTTCTATGTTGTTGAATTTTGATAATCTTGCTTTGCTCTTGCTCAACAAACTTAATTTATATTTTTGTTCCCTTCTATCATGACTGGCCTTCTCCGTTGTCCCAGAGTAATGGATTTGATGTCTCTGATCTATCCACTCTCGGGTTCTTCCATTAAAAGTTGAGGTTGATAACTTTCCTTCAGTGGTTTTAGGACATATTCCATGTTTCTTTTTCAATAACTCTGGCTGATTGACCCTGCATAGTGGGCAGAGCCAATTGATCATCGTCAACTCTAGTTTTAGATTTGTACCTATTGTGGACATCTTCCTAGGTTGTTGCTGAGAATTCTAGAAAATTCTATTTTAATATAAGAGATGATCCTCTAGCTTCTAGGGTTGATCTCTTTGGTAAAAGCTTATGTCGTTCACTCGTTAGGGATCGAAGGCAACAACATTCTTTTTCTATGGAAGCGTATGACAAACTCTCAAAGCATTTTGGTGTCTCATAAAGATGTCAGTTCTCCTCGCTTGCACCTTTTATTCTCCGACGTGTGCTTGCACAAAGGAATCTGCAAGATATTCAAAAGATTTGATGGAATGTTCAAGTAGCATTTTTGTTGTCGTTAATCTGATCGGTGTTTCCAGTATCAACCATTAAGTTAATTATATGTATATTTTCACAGAAACAAATTTTGTTAGAATGAGATTAGTAAGATCAAAATAATATCACCATTATCCTAAGTCTCACAATGGGCGCCAAACTTTCTACACCAAAAAGGTACAACTGAATTTATACATGAGGTATAAAAGATAAGAAACAAACTCCTGATTCTAATCAGATAATTGGCTAATAACTAAAAGATAAATCAAATAATGAATTAGATATAATAAATAAATAAATAAAGGATTAAGATAGCATATGTTGGCCTGATCCAGCAATATCAAAGACTTGAAGATATCACTGGGCAAGCTAGGCAGAGGCGATAAGCTTATGAGACAAATAATGAAAATATCTTGAGAAGTAAGAGGATAGTATTCAGGAAAATAAGATATGATTTCTTGTATGTACATCCATGTAAAAGTGATGATCATCTTCTTTCTAGGGGCTGATTGCCTATGATTAATCCTCATAACTCATGATAAATAACGTAATTAATGATAGTTAATTATTATAGTAAGGTCGTGACTTTCAAGAAAAGTTATCTTCTGATAGAGAGAAGAAGTATAACTATTATCCAAAAAATATCAAAACAACTCTATAGTAGTGAAGGACTCATGCGGCAGGCTCTTCTGACAAAAGCAGTACCAAATGATATAACCTACACCAAAGATCACCAAAACAAAGAAATTTTTCTACAATCTATTCATGTTGGTCACAATTCCACTAATGTCTCGGGTAGACTAGCCTTGTCAATTGTCATATCATGCAAACTAAAAAAGGAATTAAGAGTAGGGAGTAACGTTTGGCTCTATCGGAGGGATGGTTTCATAACAGCTAGCCATTAGTTTTTCCTCCAAGTGCTCTAGTCTTTGGCTTGGTGTGAGTCATATGGGGCACATATCATAGGTTTTCATGCAATGTCACCGCTTTGACCTATTTTCACATGTTTCTACATGAAGAAACCTTGGGGTTAATATTGTATTCTCCTAACTTTCTTACTTACTTGCATGCTTTTATGATAGACAAAGCATGTGAGTCACATGATTCAAGGAGGAGCTATTTATGGGAATTCAAATCACATTCGGGTTCTACTTAGTTGAATTCTTGAAGAACAAGAAAGGAAAACCTTATGTGTTTAGGGCTCTCCTTATATTTCTTGGACAAAAAGCCCATTAATGCAACTGTTATTTAAGGAGAAGACCTAATTTGAGAATAAGCGCCTATTGCATACGCATAGAAAGTATTATTCTCAAGCAATAGGAGAACAATAAGAAGGCATCCATTGAAGGCTCAAGGATAATTCAAAGTTGATTATTCTTGATTACTTGGAGAGTTAGAAATTCATATGAGTTGTGAAATAGTTTAGTTATTAAGTTATAGATAATTTATTATTGTAGTATGTGTGACTTAATTGGTGAGTCATGAAACAAAAAGTAGGTTTAGCTTCTTGAGAGAGTTGTTGCTAAATAACAGTTATAGGTAACTGTTTGAGTCTAAGTACTAGAGTTAGTCCCTTTGATTATTGAGTTGTAATCATAAAACTTACTCTATTAAAGTTAATGGATGAGAGTTGTTAAACCCTACATATAGTAGGTCATGGTCGTTACTCCTTTGAGCAAGGAGGTTTTCCATGTAAAGTTGTGTTTTCTTTATTTTATTCTTCTCACTTACGTGCACAAGAACCTGGTTCTTGTGATTAGCAGTTGGTATGAGTTTCTTTTAATTGGTATCAGAGCATGTCTTTTCTCTTAAGGGTAACACCTTGAAAAGTATCCTATGGATGCTCCTCCAACTACTAAGGAAGGTGTCTTACAAACAAGACCACCTTTGTTTAATGGGAAATACTATGGTTGGTTGAAAAATAGATTGATGGACTACATAATTGGTGAAAACCCTGATCTACAGGTTATTTTGGATGGACCTACTATTCCCATTAAAACCTCTGTAGATGGGAAATATCATGTTCCCAAGGAAAGAAAAGAATAGTATGTTGTTGATAAGGTGTCAATCCAAAACAATGACAAAGCTAAAAAGATTCTCATATTTGGGATAGGGCCAGAAGAATACAACATGATCTCTTAATGTCAAGATGCTAAATGGATGTGGGACACTCTTCAAACTGCTCATGAAGGTACTTTAAGTGTTAAGAAAGCCAAGATTGATAAGAATGAAAAATGAAGAAACTATCCAAGATATCACACAAGGTTCACTTCAATCCTCAATGAAATCTACTCTTTAGGAGAACTCATACCCATAAGAGAGGCTATCAGAAAGCTTCTTAGTGTGCTACCTGAGTCATGGGAGAGCAAAGTTGAAGCTATCACTGAAGCTAGGGACCTTAATACACTAGCAATGGATAAACTCATTGGAAACTTGACAACCTGTGAACTTATTTTCGGCCAAGACAAGCATACAGGGAACAAAAAGAAGGATAAGACTATGTCTCTCAAGGCAACTGAAATTACTGACTATAAAGAAGAATACTTAGCTCTAGAGACTAGGAAGTTCCAGCATATGTTCAAAAGAGGTCAAAACTTCCAAAGAAAACTCCTAGGAACCTTGAATTGGACTCTCAACAACTTTGTCACAAGTGTGGAAGCCTGATCACTTTATCAAATTCTATCCACTGTGGGTTGTGAAGAACAAAAAAAATGCTGGTGAAAGAATAAAAGACCAAATGAGAAATTTAACTCTCCCATCATATAGAAAGATAATCTCATAAGAAGCTGATATAGTTGTGCAAAGGGCCCTGGTAGTCATGGGAGAAACTTTTGATGAATCTGAGATGAATAATCCTCAAAATCAATCTCTGTTGGCTGTAATTGAATCAACTCATGAAGATACTCTTGCACTACTAGCAATCAGTGAATCTGAAGATGAGATTGAAGAAGATAACTCAAATGAAACCATCCTTGACCTCATGGCTGGATCAGACTCAGGCAATTACAATAATCAATGAGACACTAAGGTGAAGCTGAGAGGAAAGATCAAGCCTTGGTATCTGGACAGTGCATGCTCCATACATATGATAGGAAATAAAGAAAACTTCCTCTCACTCACAAACTTCCAAGGTGGAATAGTGGCCTTTGGAAATGGAAAAATTGGAGAAATTGTTGGAATTAGCAAACTGGGAAACTCTACTTCTCAAGCCATGGAGAATGTCTACTATGTGGTTGGTCTCAAACATAATTTGCTGAGAATATCCCAAATTTGTTACAAAGAGAGTGATATGTTGTTTACATCAGCTAACTGCATAGTAACTAACTCAAAGAATGGGAATCTGGTACTTAGAGGCAGAAGACACAAGAATATATACAATGCTGAAATCATGGATCAATAGGAGATAGAATTTACTTGCCTTAGTTCTCTAACTGGCAGCTTATTTCTATGGTATAAAAGACTAGGTCATGTAACTTCTCATTGATCAATAATATGGTACCAAAAGACTTAGTACTAGGATTGCCTAAGAAAAAATTGGTAGAATACATGGTATGTGATGCTAATGTCAAGGGGAAGCAGGTAAGATCATTCTTCAAGCCCAAGAAGATGATAAGCACTTCCAGACCTGGAGAATTGTTTAACATGGATCTATATGGACCAATGAGGGTTCTCAGCAGAGGTGGAAAGAGGTATGTGTTTGTGATTGTTGATGTCTACTCTAAGTTTACATGGACCCTTCTAAGTTCTGAAGATGAAACCTTTGATGTGTTTCAAATATTTTCATAACTGGTCCAAAAGAAGTTGAATACTTAAGTGATAGGAAGTTGTAATGACCGGGTTTGTTGTTATAGGTAAACCATTCGTGTCAAGTTTCGGGTTAGAAAAATTTTGGATTTGGGAGTTGAAAATTCTAGGCTAGGCTAGTCTCGACCGGTTTTGGAGAGAGGTATGGTCTAGTATAATTCGGGTAAGGATTGGGTTAAATGTCTTGTTTTGAGCTAGTTTTCCTTGTAGCTAAGTCATAAAGGAAGCCGGGGGAATTTTCCGAATCGAATTTGGGTAAGTAGAAATCTTGGAATCGAGGTTGAAGTGAATGGGTTATTCCGGAACGTCGAGAAAATAAGTGTGTTGTAAAATAGCCAAAACTGAGAGATTTCTGGACATTCAATCTATGACGAGCGCAACCGTCTGCAGTAGCGGCCTCCGCTATAGCAGTGGAAAATACTGCTATAGCAGTGGTCAAGGCAGTCAACACCACTTTAGACCGCTATAGCGGGTGTTATCCGCTATAGCGCAACCGCTATAGAGGAGTAGGGACTGCTATAGCAGAGCGATGGGACCAGAAAACCCAAAAATGGGTTTTTAATTTTATTCTCTCCCATTCAGCCCCAAACACAGACGAGAGCTATTCCAATAACCCTCCTAGGATGCTCCAAGGCTTGGGAGAAATGGGGAGGAGGAATTCTGATAAAAAGGACGCGAAACCATGGATTTGGGCCTGCAGAACCGCCTCCACAGAGCCAAAAACGCACGGTTGCAGCTGCTTGGCATCCAAGTAGGCTAGGTTTTCATGACTAGTTAGACTTGTTTACTTTTCATACTTTTATATAGTGAAATGGAGAATCCATGTTTTAGGCCTCCGGGCACGGAGTCTGGCATATTCGAGTTTGGTTATGTATGTGCTAGGAATTGGTTGGATTTGAGTTGTGGGTTATTGATAATTGTTTGGGGCTGTTTATATTGTCTTGGTATGCTAAAAATGATAGACTCAGGGACTGGGATGTCGGGAAGGTTCGGGGAACCAGAAATTGCAAGGACAACTAGGTGGGGATGAAATGGGAAACTCCTAGGTGTGGTTTCGGGAATGCGAGAGGCATGTTAAGAAATCATTTTTTGCTAAGGTCTAGGAGTGAATACTCGTATTGTTGTTATCTATGTATGTCCCAGATTAATGGGGTGGTTAAATTATGTTAAAAAGGGGAAACCGTTCATTATGTGTAAACAAGGGTAAGTGTGTTTAGTCATCAGACGAATGTCAATGTCCAACAATATACCCAGAATTGGGGTAGGTGATGGCTTATGATTTTCTGTCAATGTGTATATTCATGTACTCATGTCTAAGTGATTGTATGCATTACATTGCTTAGGGAAATTGTGTGGAATGTCTAGGTTCCTGTTTACAGTCTGTGATTGAACGGTTTTACTTGTTAGTTTTACAAGTTGTGTGTGTTCATATATTGACTGTGGTTTATTGACATTCAGTTGGCTCGGGTACCACGCCTGGTACGGATATAACACATGCTTGGAACGAGTACCACAACTGGTACAGGTATAACAAATGGTTGGCACGGGTACCACGCCTGGTACAGGTTACTATTTGGTTAGCTTGGGTACCACACCTGGTATGGGTTTATTTTACTGCATCATCACATTGGTAATGTTGCATTGCATTGCATTGCTTGTTATTAGTTCTGTGAGTGGACTGGGCTATTTTTATTTAATTGTGATATTCAATGGTGGTCCTTGAGTGACCGGGAATCCTGTTATGTCTGTTGAGTTTGGTATTGGTGTAGGCCGGGTTGTTATATTATATTATGAGTTTAGTCTTGTTGTAGGCCAGGTTGTTATATCATGTTATGAGTTTGGTCTTGGGGTAGGCCGGGTTGTTATATCATGTTATGAGTTTGGTCTTAGTGTAGGCCGGGTTGTTATATCATGTTAATTAGTAGGTCTTGGTGTAGGCCGGGTTGTTATATCATGTTATGAGTTTGGTCTTGGTATAGGCCGGGTTGTTATATCATGTTATTAGTTAGTCTTGGTGTAGGCCGAGTTGTTATATCATGTTAATTAGTAGGTCTTGGTGTAGATCGGGTTTTCATGTTATTAGTTGATCTTGGTGTAGGCTGGGTTTTTATATCATGTTATGAGATTGGTCTTGGTGTAGGCCGGGTTATTATATCATGTTAATTAGTAGATCTTGGTGTAGACCGGGTCATCATATTATTAGTTGGTCTTGGTGTAGGCTGGGTTGTTATATCATGTTATGAGATTGGTCTTGGTGTAGGCCGGGTTATTATATCACGTTATTAGTTGGTCTTGGTGTAGACCGGGTTATGATGTTAATTAATAGTTGGTCTTTGTGTAGACCGGGTTGTCATGTTAACACCTAGATATGTTAGGGGGAAACCGGGTGGGTCCGGACTATGTAAAAGAGGTTATGAGTTCACAATTTATTGTCATTAAGTGTACTAATGACGGTCAAGGTTTATTTGTGATTAATGAGGTAAGGATAGGTCTTGGGGTAGACCGGGTACCCAGTTGAACACTTAGGTGTGGTTATAGGATCCTTGGAGGGTCCGGATTTCGGGATTAGAAAAGGATTTAGATAAAACTATGTTATTGTTATTGCATTTGTCAATGGTTGCTAGGTGATTTCCATGTGATTTGTCAATTGGGAGTACGATGGAAAGTCTAGGGTTGTAGTGGTTGTTTGTTATAACCAGGATGGGAAGTTGTCTGAGAGGTCCGGAAAGGGCCGAACACTGGTTAGTAATACTACGGGTATAAGTGGTTTGGTTGGGCAGTTAGCCGGGTTAAAGGTGACTTGGGAAGTCTACGTGTCAAGGTGACTTGGGAAGTCTAGGTGACAAGGTGACTTGGGAAGTCTACGTGTCAAGGTGACTTGGGAAGTCTAGGTGACCAGGTGACAAGGTAACTTGGGAAGTCCTAGATGTCAGGTTCAAGGTTAAAGGTGAAAGAGAGAGCTATAATATTTATTTCATGTTTTCCCTATTTTCTTATATAATGGTAGGAATGGACTCGGGTCGACCGATGATGCCTACCAGTACGTGTGTTTGTACTGACTCTACTCTTGCTATACCTTTTTGGTATAGTCTGGTTGTAGGGTTGGTGATGTTTCACAGGTTCAGGATTGCGATGATCTTCCAGCAGCTCCTACTTTCTTCTATGGTGGAAGTTGTGTCCATTTTATATTATAAGCTCATCTTGTAGAAGCTCTTGTACCGACTTAGACTAGGTTATGGGGAGGTTGTTTCATATTGTAAATGTTTTCCGCAAATTCTTTAAGTCGTTATTTTTCTAAACTATTTGTAAAAAGGATTTCTCATATATTTAAGAGACTTATTTAATGGTTTATTTTCTTTTCCGCATTACCTGTTGGTTTGAGTGGTAAGGGTTCTCCTATCTAGGTGGATTAGAGTAGGTGACCGCACGGACCGGTAGTTGGGTCGTGACAAATGGTATCAGAGTCCAGGTTATCGGTCTCCCAGTACAAGAGCAAAATGTCAAACAGAGTCCTACATATTGGTGTGTAGACGTCCACATCTAATCCTAGGGAAGCTATGAAGCATTCTAGGAAGCGTCTCTCTTCTTTTATTCCTTTTTGTGCGGTTCTTTCACTCCCTTGTATGAGTTGAGTCCAATTGGTATCTTTCAATTCCAATTGGTATCTCAACGAAGTAGGGATGTCATTGGACTCCGGTTACAGTAAGACAAGCAAGGAAAATTGGAACCGGGAAGGTTCCAATTGATATCTAGTCTAGGAGGCTATATAAAGGATGGATGAATCAGCTAACGGTCATCCATGAAGCGAATGAAAGGTGATGAAACTGGTTTGATTGAATGTCAGAGCTTGAGACTTGTGATTGTATGTATTGCATTGTTTGAATGACTGCAATTTTGTGGTGTGTAATTGCTGAGTTGCCTTGAAATTTGTAGTTAATAAAGAGTCTTAAATGGTTATGTATTAATGATTGAAGAAATTCTTGTTTTTTACTTCAAGTGGAAAACTGTATGCTAAATGCTGGGCAGGGTCTTATCATTGGTAAGAATGATAAGGGAAAAAGGATATATACACTTGTGCGAACTCAGGTTTCAAGTGGTTGGTATGTGAATAAGTACCAAGGACAAGGGCTATTATTGCTTAATAGCGGGAATTATGGTAAGACATACATGATCAACTAATGGTCATCCATGGGACGAATAGAGAGTAAATTTTGTGACTTGATTTGGTTGTGACTTGATTTGGTTGTAACTTGAAGTTGAAATGTTGTGTTGTACACCTCTCGTGTGAATTTCTTGAATGTATAAATTGTTATCTGTCGTGCATGTTGAGTCTGCAGAGGGTCATTAATGTGAAAATTTTTGTGTACCTTAGGCTGTGATAAGCTGTTAAGAGTCTTGATTTAAAAGTTGTACTGTATTTTGAAAAAGGGCTTATCATTGGTTAAGATGATAAGGGATTGAAAACTGTGACTGTAGGGAAGCTTTGGTTCCAGGACAGTCGGGACTTGGTTCGGAACCATGGGAACAAGGGATTCATTAGTGGGTAATGGAAGGAAGATATTGTTGGGAACAATTGTCTAGTGTTAACTCTTTGTAATTGATAGTATTTTATGTTGAATGGTGATGCGTTTGATGCCAGGAATGGTCTTAAGGGTGGTTTAAGACCATGGCGGGATTTACAGGACTAAGCAAAGGTATCTGGGAAAGGGAGCTAATACACTTACTGGAAATTTCAATTTTCTGTACAGTTACCGTCGGGACCGCTATAGCGGTAAAATATCTGCTATCACGAAATGAACAACCGCTATAGCGGAGGTCAGCGAGGCAGAAGCCTCACCCTATTTTACCCTTATTTTTCATTCATTCTTGGGGCATCTAAAGGCAACGGTTGCATTACGAGCTGCCATGTGAAATGAGGAAATCGACTATAGAATTTATATAGCATGCATATAAGGTAATTTGCCTGAATACTTAGCATCCGTGCGCGACCAAAGGAAAGGGTAGATATGGTAGCCTGGGGGATTGGTAAAAAATATGACTGACCATTTGATGGGAATAGTCACCTATATAGAGTCTGGCAATATGGCCCGTGATTGATTGAGTAGTGTTGGACACTGCTCATAGACTATGTGATGAGGTGATTATTGACTGGTTTAGTGTTGATAGGGGTAAGGTGACAGGATGATATGTGAGTGGCATAGTACCCCGTAGGAAGCTTCCAGAATGGAGTTTGGCCTAGTAGAACTCCGGGTATAGTGGGAAAGGGATCGCCATGGTGGGATCTAGTCCCCTTGGAAAAAAAATTGTGTTGTTCGTTAGTTGAGTTTCTTTGGCTCTGGTGTTTCAGCGAGGCCCCAGATTTCTTAGGCACTCGGGGAGGGATAATCTAGTTGCCTTGTGTGGCTCGAAGAAAGGAACTTCTTAATACAGCGGAAGTGAGCTAAATTTTGGGTTGAGTTGGGTATACCAAGGGATTGGGAAGTTTTGGTGGTTTGCATAAGGTTATATTTATGCTATCATGATAGAGCATTAAGATCGAGGGATGAGCTTGTCCTTTCCCTCCATTGTAGAGATTGTTCGGGGACAAACAATGGGTAAATTGGTATCTGTTGTAACAACCGGGTTTATCATTATGGGTAAACCATTCGTGCCAAGTTTTGGGATAGAAAAATTCCGAGTTTGGGAGTAGAAAATTCTGGGCTAAGCTAGTCTCGCCCGGTTTTTGAGCAAGGTATGGTCTAGGAAAATCCGAGTAAGGATTGGGTTAAATGTATTGTTTTTAGATAGTTTTCCTTGTAGCTAAGTCATAGAGGAGTCCGAGGAAATTTTTGGAATCATATTCGAGTAAGTAGAACTCCCGGAATTGAGGTTGACGTGAAAGGGGTTATTCTGGAACATCGAGAAAATAAGTATGTTGTAAAATGGCCAAAATTGGGAGATCTTTGGATATTCTGTCCATGACAAGCACAACCATCCGTGGTAGCGGCCTCCGCTATAGCGGTGGAAAATACCACTATAGCGGTGGTCAAGGCGGTCAACACACTTAAGACCACTATAGCGGGAGTTGTCCGCTATAGTGCGACTGCTATAGCAGAGCGACGGGACCAGAAAACCCAGAAATGGATTTTTAATTTCATTCTCTCCCATTCAGCCCCAAAAATAGATGAGAGTTATTCCAAAAACCCTCCTAGGCTGCTCCAAGGCTTGGGAGCCATGGGGAGGAGGAATTCTGATAAAAAGGATGCGATACCACGGATTCGGGCCTGCAAAACCGCCAAGAATGCCTCCACAGAGCCAGAAATGCACGGTTGCAGCTGCTTGGCATCCAGGTAGGCTAGGTTTTCATGAGTAGTTAGACCTTTTTACTTTCCGTACTTTTGTATAGTGAAACGGAGAATCCATGTTTTAGGCCTCCGGGCATGGAGTCTTGCGGATTCGGGTTTGGTTATGTATGTGCTAGGAATTGTTTGTATTTGAGTTGTGGGCTATTGATAATTATTTGGGGTTGTTTATGTTGTCTTGGTATGCTAAAAATGATAGACTCAGGGACTGGGATGTCGAGAAGGTTCAGGGAACCAGGAATTGCAAGGACAACTAGGTGGGGATGAAATAGGAAACTCCTAGGTGAGGTTTCCGGAATGCGAGAGGCATGTTAAGAAATCATTATTTGCTAAGGGCTAGGAGTGAAACCTCATATTGTTGTTATCTATGTATGTCCCGGATTAATGGGGTGGTTAAATTATGCTAAAAAGGGGAAACTGTTCATTATGTGTAAGCAAGGGTAAGTGTGTTTAGTCTTCGGACGAATGTCAAGGTCCAACTATATACCCAGAATAGGGGTAGGTGATGGCTTATGATTTTCTGTGAATGTGTATATTCATGTACTCATGTCTAAGTGATTGTATACATTACATTGCTTAGGGAAATTGTGTGGAATGTCTAGGTTCCTGTTTACAGTCTGTGATTGAACGGTTTTACTTGTTGGTTTTACAAGTTGTGTGTGTTCATATATTGACTGTGGTTTGTTGACATTCGGTTGGCTCGGGTACCACGCCTGGTATGGGTATAACACATGGTTGGCACGGGTACCACGCCTGGTACAGGTATAACAAATGGTTGGCACAGATACCACGCCTGGTACAAGTTACTATTTTATTGGCTTGGGTACCACGCCTGGTACAAATTTATTTTACTACATCATCACATTGATATTGTTGCATTGCATTGATATTATTGCATTGCATTGCTTGTTATTGGTTTTGTTAGTGGACTGGGATGTTTTTATTGAATTATGATATTCAATGGTGGTCCTTGAGTGACCGGGAATCCTGTTATGTCTGTTGAGTTTGGTCTTGGTGTAGGCCGGGTTGTTATATCATGTTATGAGTTTGGTCTTGGTGTAGGCCGGGTTGTTATATCATGTTATGAGTTTGGTCTTGGTGTAGGCCGGGTTGTTATATCATGTTATGAGTTTGGTCTTGGTGTAGGCCGGGTTGTTATATCATGTTATGAGTTTGGTCTTGGTGTAGGCCAGGTTGTTATATCATGTTATGAGTTTGGTCTTGGTGTAGGCCGGGTTGTTATATCATGTTATTAGTTGGTCTTGATGTAGGCCGGATTGTTATATCATGTTAATTAGTAGGTCTTGGTGTAGACCAGGGTGTCATGTTATTAGTTGGTCTTGGTGTAGGCTGGGTTGTTATATCATGTTATGAGATTGGTCTTGGTGTAGGCCGGGTTATTACATCATGTTAATTAGTAGGTCTTGGTGTAGACCGCGTCGTCATGTTATTAATTGGTCTTGGTGTAGGCCGGGTTGTTATATCATGTTATGAGATTGGTCTTGGTGTAGGCCCGATTGTTATATCACGTTATTAGTTGGTCTTGGTGTAGACCGGGTTATGATGTTAATTAATAGTTGGTCTTGATGTAGACCAGGTTGTCATGTTAATACCTAGATATGTTAGGGGGAAACAAGGTAGGTCTGGATTATGTAAAAGAGGTTATGAGTTCACAATTTATTGTCATTAACTATACTAATGACGGTCAAGGCTTATTTGTGATTAATGAGGTAAGGATGGGTCTTGGGGTAGATCAGGTACCCAGTTGAACACTTAGGTGTGGTTAGAGGATCCTTGGAGGGTCCGGGTTTCGAGATTCGAAAGGGATTTAGATATCACTATGTTGTTGTCATTGCATGTGTCAATGGTTGCTTGCTGATTTCCTTGTGATTGGTCAATTGGGAGTACGACGAAAAGGCTGGGGTTGTAGTGGTTGGTTGTTAGAACCGGGATGGGAAGTTGTCTGAGAGGTATGGAAAGGGACGGACACTGGTTAGTGATACTACGGGTATAATTGGTTTAGTTGGGCAGTTAGCCGGGTTAAGTCTGAATATTTAGTCTAGGTAGTTGACTGGGATAAAGGTTAAAGGTGACTTGGTAAGTCTACGTGTCAAGGTGACTTGGGAAGTCTAGGTGACAAGGTGACTTGGGAAGTCTAGGTGTCAAGGTGACTTGGGAAGTCTAGGTGACAATGTGACTTGGGAAGTCTAGGTGACAAGGTGACTTGGAAAGTCCTAGATGTCGGGGCCAAGGTTAAAGGTGAAGGAGGGATCTATAATGTTTATTTCATGTTTTCCCTATTTTCTTATATGATGGTAGGAATGGACTCGGGTCGACCGATGATGCCTACCAGTACGTGTGTTTGTACTGACTCTACTCTTGCTATACCTTTTTGGTATAGTCTAGTTGCAGGGTTGGTGATGTTTCACAGGTTCAAGATTGCGGTGATCTTCCAGCAGCTCCTACCTCCTTCTTTGGTGGAAGTTGTGTCCATTTTATGTTATAAGCTCATCTTGTAGAAGCTCTTGTACCGGCTTAGACTAGGTTATGGGGAGGTTGTTTCATATTGTAAATGTTTTTCGCAAATTCTTTAAGTCATTTATTTTTCTAAACTATTTGTAAAAAGGATTTCTCATGTATTTAAGGCACATATTTAATGATTTATTTTCTTTTCCGCATTGCCTGTTGGTTCGGGTGGTAAGGGTTCTCCTATCTAGGTGGATTAGAGTAGGTGCCCGCACGGCTCGGTAGTTGGGTCGTGACAGAATAAGATCTGATCATAGTACTAAATTTCAAAATGCAAGCTTCTTCACTTATTGTGCTGAAAATGGCATAGATTACAATTTCTCTGCTCCAAGAACTCCTCAGCAAAATGTAGTAGAAAGGAAGAACAGTTCTCAGGAAGATATGGCTAGAATCATGTTCATATCTAGTGGGCTCCCCAAGAACTTCTGGGTTGAAGCTGTGAACACATCCTTCTATCTTATTAATAGAATCATGATAAGGTCATTACTTGACAAGACTCCATATGACCTACTTAAAGGGAGAAAGCCTAATATCACCTATCTTAAGAGTTTTAGATGCAAATGCTTTCTGCGCAATAATGGAAAGGATGCTATGGGAAAATTTGATCCTAAAAGTGATGAGGGAGTATTCCTAGGCTATTCCTTCCAAAGCAAGATCTACAAAGTCTTCACCAAGAGAACTAGTTGTGTGGAAGAAAGCATACATGTAATATTTGATAAAGATAACTATGTGAGCAAAGATGGAGCATTATGTGATTTTGAGAGTATTAGTCTGGTGCCTGACTCAGAAGTGGATCTGCACAGAGATGTCATCACTACAGTTGAGCAGAATCCCATTAGAACAGAAGAAACAATAGGCTCAGGGGGGATTGCTCATAGAGACACAATTTTCTATCAGCTGAATAAACCTGAACCTTCAGAGCCCCCTCATAGCAGAAACTGCAAACATAAGATCTCTTATCCTGTTGAAAATATCATATTTCCTATGGCTTCAGGAAAGCAGACTAGGTCCAAGATAAAGAATATGTGTGCATACTCAGCCTATCTTTCAATGATAGAAAATATCAAGGAAGCTTTACTAGATGGGGACTGGATTGTGTCAATGCAGGAAGAGCTGAATCAGTTTGAAAGAAGGAAGGTATGGCACCTGGTGCCCAGACCAACAGACAGAACCATAATTGGAACCAGATGGTACTTAGGACTAAACTAGATGATCAAGGAGCAGTCACCTGGAATAAATCCAGACTTGTGATCCAAGGATACAATCAAGAGGAAGGAATTGATTATGATGAGACTTTTGCTCTGGTGGCTAGAATGGAAGCAACTAGGATGCTGATTGCTTTTGCATCTCACATGGAGTTCAAGCTACATCAGATGAATGTCAAGAGTGTGTTTTTGAATGGATATTTGTTAGAATATTTTTATGTTAAGAAACCCCCAGGATTTGAGAACTTTGAATTTCCTGATCACGTGTGCAAGCTTGACAAGGCTCTTTATGGACTCAAATAGGCACCAAGAGCCTGGTATGACAGATTGTCATCTTTTATTATTGATCATGGATATGAAAGAGAGAAGATTGTCAACACTCTTTTCTTAAGGAGACAAGGAAAGGAACTTCTCATTGTTCAGATATATGTGGATGACATAATTTTTGGTGCTTCTGATGATTCACTTTGCACTGAGTTTGCTTCCTTGATGAGCAGTGAATTTGAAATGATTATGATGGGTGAATTGAACTTTATTTTGGGATTGCAGATCAAATCGATTAAAAATGGTACTTCTATCCAACATCAAAAGTATATCAAGGAGCTACTACAAAAATTTGAGATGAAAAGTGCCAAGACAAATGAGACCCCCATTGCCATCACTACCAAACTTGATCAAGATGAGGCAGGCCAAGCAGTAGCTGAAACTAAGGATAGAGGTATGATAGGATCTTTGTTGTATCTCATTGTAAGAAGACCTGACATTGTGTATAGTATTGGGTTATGTGCTCATTTTCAATCCTCCCTAAAAGAGTCCTATTAAAAGGTTGTGAAGAGAATTTTGAGGTACCTCAAGGGCACTCAAAACTTAGTTCTATGGTATCCTGATGGAGACTCATTCGACTTAGTAGGCTATGTTGATGCTAATTATGCTGGATAATTGGTAGACAGGAAAATCACCTCAGAAATGGCGCATTTCTTGGGACCATGGCTGGTATCTTGGGCTACCAAGAAACAAAATTTATGGCACTATCAATAGCTAAAGCTGAATATGTGGTTATTGCATCATGTTGCTCTTAATTGCTCTAGATAAAGCAGAAGCTTAGTGATCGGCATTAATATGGGATGCATTCTCATTATGTGTGGCAATACCAGTACAGTAAACATGCAAAACAAAAATCTTGTTCAATATAAGAGAACCAAGCACATTAATGTGAGACACCATTTTCTTAGAGATAGTGTGGAGAAAGGACTGATTCAAATGAGTTTATGTGGTACTGATGAGCACGTGGCTGACATATTCACAAAAGCTCTAGGTAGAGAGCAATTTGATAAAAATAGACTAAAACTTGGTCTGATCAATCAGCTCTGATGAGAAGGAGGTAGGTGACCTCCCCCAGTAATTGTCCAGGAAGACTTGAAGGAAATTAAGGTATTTGCATAATAAATAGATGCAATAAATGTCTCAGTCTTGTTCCTTTACAGGATCACAGCCATAACTTAAGAATTCACCACTGGGATCTGATGATATTATCCATATTTTTAAACATCCAAGCAGTTTTTCGTTTGTGGGAAAAATCATATGAGGACTTGATCCCTGTGACAGGTGTGCACATCCTTTTCAAAACTACAATTCATTAAGTGCAAAAATTGAAAAATAGTGTCTTCTCATAACGTGATCCTTGATGCGACCCCTCTTTTCTCTACAAAAAAATGTTAATGCCAAGCGGGAAAATCAAAATTGATGCCACCTAATCATTTCTATGTCTTCCCAATAACTAATCATCCATCACTTCATCCTCTCAAACATTCTAAAAGAACTTCTTTCTCTCCTAAAACCCATTTATCTTCCTTAACAAACAAAAATACTTTATCTCTTTCATCCTCACTTTGATCTCTACACCCATATCCCCTATAATGCAGCTTCTCAAACCCTCCTCACTACTATCTCTCAAATGGCCTCCACAGTACCTTCTTCCTCTAAGACTCCCAAGATTGACCTAGTAAACTACTCTGATGATGAGGAATCTTTCTCGTTCATGGAGGTATCAACTCAGGGGGGAAACCTTTGTGCTTATGATTCTCCTTCACCCACTCTCCTATTTGTACCCCCATAAAGGTTTCCATCGCCAATCCTTCCTTTTGCCCCTGAACAACAGCCTTTCTCAAAACCCCCATCTCCAAAACCCTTATCTACTCAGGCTCAAAAATCTGACTCCCTAGTCTATAGTTGGACTTCTCGGGAGGAATAGACTGCCACCGTTGCACCACTTAAAGATAAAGTCACAAAACCCTCTCCCACTCCATCGTCTCTTGGTGAAAGTGATAGTGATGGTAACTTTCTCATTGCCCAAACGTTCTCCATTGCAGTCACTAGTCCTATCTCTGGATACAAGAAACATTCAATCCATAAAATCAAGCCTACTCCCAAACCCAAAAAACCCTCATCCTCCTCTCTACCAACTTGTGTTCCCAACACTCGCAAGAGGACTGCACAGGTTAGAGTTGCTGATGAATCCAGCAAAGAGGCAAAAACCTTCAAGGTTAAAAAGAAGATAGGGAAAGATGATGATTCCGTTGATGTTGAGGATTACTTAGATAAAGAAGAATCTACTCCTCCTTCCACCTAAAGGGAAAGGGTGAACAAGAACTATGAGAAGTTCTTGTCCATGGGTTAGAAAGATTACTATGGCTCTAAAATGGTGCTGAAAGGGAGAGGTTTTGACCCTGAGGTAATGAATAGTTCTTTTGTTCAAAGGTTATTTGACAGGCTTGCTTATCAAGGGTGGAGACACTTTTTAGTATAGTTGATCTTGTTGTCTATGAGAATGAGGTGGTAGAGTTCTATGTGAATTTGAACATTCTTAAGGGAGGAGTGGTTAGTTCTAAGGTTGGAGGAATAGAGATGGTGTTTGATTTTGTTAAACTTGGAGAGATATTATAGGTCTGTGCTGAGGGGTTGGAGATTTATGAATGGAACAGAGATGAGGACTGCATCCTCACTGGGAAATTCACTAAAGGAAGGGTAAAGAAAAATCCTAGGAATGTGCTTAAGAGGGAAATGGGGCCTTTTCAAAAACTCTTGTTTGAGATTGTGAAAAAGGCAGTGTTGCCTAGAGATAGGAGGAGATATGAGGGTTCGTTTAGAGACATGGGGATCATTAATGCACTTGATCTTGATGAGAAAGTCAATCTCCCATCTCTCATAATCAAACATATGTAGAGGATGATTGCTCCTAAGAAGGGTCCTCATGGTCTTGCCTATGGATTCCTACTCACCATAGTGTTTGAGAGCTTTGGAGTTAAGCTGAAAGGGGGTAGGGTGGCCACTTAGAGTGACATGATTACTGTCAAGATTCTGGGTGAATGTGACTGTTTGCTGACTAGGCCAGTTGGGGTAAAGTCTTTTAGCCCTGTTACTCAACTCACTTTGAAACTAGAGGCTGCAAATAAAAAAAATAACAAGATAAGAAAGGAGATATCAAGCTTGAAGGACCAGTTAAAAGCATGCCAGGCATAAGTGAGCACTCTGAAGATAACATGCTCCAGCAAAACAACACGCATCTCTCCAGTCTGAATGCCCTTATGTAGTTTCTCTCAAAGCATCAGTATCCTCCATCCTCCTCTTAAAAGTACCTCTTAAGCCTTGATTATGATGTTTTTTCTATGGTTCTATCAGTTTATGTTCTATTGACAAACATTATTTTGGTTTGGTAATTTTTTTGGATGTTTTTGATAAGGGCCAATTTGGCTTCATATTGTGCATATTTTGTTAACTACTGATGTGTCCTACATCCTGCTTCTGATATAATTTGCTAATGCTTAAAATGGTTGATATCCTCAGAATTTTGTGCGCTGCTACTTTTTCATGTGGCTCTGTTGCTCCAATAGCCATGAACATTTATTCTTGCACTCTATATATACAATGTTGAGTTTATCTTACCTGTTTTTAATAATGCCAAAAGGGAGAATATCATTTTATTTATCATTGTATTATTGGGGGTTGGATTGTATGATGAGTGTGGTATGTAAGAAATAAGACAAATGAATCATGACTTTGTTATCATCAAAAAGAGGGAAATTGAAGAAATCTTGGGGGTTAATTTTGTATTCTCCTAACTTCCTTACTTACTTGCATTTTTTGATGATAGACAAAGTGTATGTGTCACATGATTAAAGGAGGCGGTATTTATGGAAATTCAAATGACATAAGGGTTCTACTTAGTTGAATCCTTGAAGACTGAAATAGGAAAACTTATGTGTTTAGGGCAGATTTGACTCCCGTCCTTTACAGCAGATTTGACTCCCGTCCTTTACACCTTCCCTCCATTTCCTCAAGTACATAGCTAGATGAGTGACACTTGTCTTATTTATATATTAAGAGTCTAGATTAGATTAATTCAATAATCATTTTAACCATAGTTAAAAAGATAGATTTAGGAAAAACACTCTTAACTTTGGCAAGAAAAAGATATCTCCCCTCAAAATTTAATATCCATAAATACCATTAATTTTATTTTTACATTCATTTATAAAAATTTAAAACTGTTGAACATTTTGTAAAACCTCATCCACTGGCCACCGAACCCCCACCCCCACCCCCACCCCCCTAGAACTGATTTTTTTTAAGAAATAAAATTAATCTCATTCTTAATTTTAATCAATTCTTTTATTTCATTAGCAAATCTTAATTTTCAATTTTAATAAAGTGCTCATAGAGGTTACATTTGTTTGTCTTTAAATTTATCTATTGTTACACAAAAATTTTAAATAATTAAGTCAATATTCATTATATTTAGACATGGTAATATTTAAATAAGCAACATAATCACTATGAACTTGCCCGATACAAAGGCGTTGTGATATTTTGCCCTGATAAAAGATATATTTTGCCATCATCTATATGTTCTTGCAATTGTTGAACATGTCTAACAATCTCTAGAAAATAGAAACGAAAAGGAAGTAAATAAAAGAATTTTTCTATTATTAACATAAAAATAGGAACAAAAGTCTTATGAACTTTTATTTTTTTAATTGGGGTGGGGTGGTGAAAAATTATTAATATTGATGTTAAAATTAATGATATTTATGGATATCAAAATTTGTGGGGAGAATCTTTTTCTTGTCAAAGTTAAGAGTGTTTTTCCTAAATATATCATTTTAACTATGGTTAAGATGATTATTCAATTACTCTAATCTAGACCCTTAATATATAAATAGGACAAGTGTTACTCATCTAGCTATGTACTTGAGGAAATACAGGAAAGGTATAGTGGAGAAGAGCCAAATCCGTTTAGGGCTCTCCTTATATTACTTGGACAAAAAGCCCATTAATGCGACTGATATATAAGGAGAAGACCTAATTCGAGAATAAGCACCTATTGCATACGCAGAGAAAGCATTATTCTCGAGCAATGGGAGAACATCAAGCAGGCATCCGTTGAAGGATCAAGCATAATTCAAAGTTGATTATTCTTGACTACTGGGAGAGTTAGAAATTTGTGTGAGTTGTGAAATAGTTTAGTTATTGAGTTATAGCGAATCTATTATTATAGTACATGTGACTTAATTGGTGATGCCTGTAACAAGAAGTAGGTTTAGCTTTTTGAGAGAATTGTTTCTAAAGAACAATTATAGGAAACTAGTTGAGTCTAGGTGCTAGAGTTAGTTCCTTTGATTATTGAGTTGTAATTATAAAACTTGTTATGTTAAAGTTAGTAGATTTGAGTTGTTAAATCCTACATCTAGTAGGTTGTGATTGTTACTCCTTTGAGCAAAGAGATTTTTCACGTAAAATTACGTATTTTTTATTTTATTGTTCTCACTTACATGCACATGAACCTGGTTCTTGTGATTAGCAGCTAGTACGAGTTTCTTTCACTACATGATTTGGCCATGTGTCCTGTCTTCTATTTTCTTGCACAGTTCCTATATTATCCACGTATCATAATTTGATTGGGCCACGCGCTCTGACTATTTTTACCCTATACAATCAGTAACTAATTTATCTATCAGCATATTGAGGCAATGTGATGCATAACGGTCAAACTTAACTTTTAATGGATTTTCTATCATTTAATTGAAACAGAGATGACAATTGCCAGAAAAGAAAATTGACATCATTTTTATTGAAACATATCATCTCCACTCGCCACTCTTCCGGAAGACTACATCTCTTATATGTTTGGATGGTTTTCTTCTTACTTCTTCAAATAACCCTGAAATCGTGCAATTAAGAATAAAAGTTAAATCAAGATAATATAATCAATTCAAAAAATCCTAATAAATACATAAAGGGAAGTGCCTCTATTTTAAGAATATATAAAATCACGTTCAAATTGGACTGTTATAAGAAACTATAAACTTTGAATTATGAATTCGTCTTTAATACTTAAAACACAACAATTAATTCAACACTCCCTCCGTTCATCTTTCCTTGTCCACAGTTGACTTGGCACTCACCTTAAGAAATAATAACTAATGGGGTAAAATTTACTATATCAACCTTTGAATATAATAAATTTAAAGCTTTAAAAAATACATTGGGTAATGAATAGTATTTAATAGCAAGGATATAATGGGCACGGATAGTAAATTATACATTGATTTTTCAAACTGAACAAGTATTATTGGACATTCATTTTTAGCTTACTGGACATGTAAAGATGGACGGAGGGAACTGAACAAGTATTATTGGACATTCATTTTTAATTTACTGGACATGTAAAGATGGACGGAGGGAGTAATACAAATGCTAAATTAAAGGGTGAGAAATGCTTACTTGGAACAATCAAGATTGGGTTCAATTGGTATAGTGCTAGGGTAGTTGCAAAGCTGAGGAAGTTGTTTAGCTTTTGGATAGTCGAATGCGAAAGTTTGAGTTGCAGTTTTCATGCACATGCAAATATCTTTGCGGTCAGGTTGTGAGGCAGCAGCCGTTTTAGCCAAACCTTGCAATCCAACACAACAATCTTGACTAGGTGATGTAGCTCGACCTAGCAAAAAACTAAAACAAGAAATTAATTTTGGTGCAACATCAGTACCACATTGAATAACTGCATTTGTTTGGCCTAAAATTAGAGCCAGGGCAAACAAAGTCAAAACACCTTTTGTCATTTTTTCTGCAGTATTGGGGATCTTTCTTTTCAAATGCTTAATGATTTTCTATGAGAAGAGAAGAACAAAGACTTTTGGGAGAGAGACATGTATGAATGACTATAGTAGGAAGCCTATTTATTGTGGTTTAGAAGATTTGAGTATTCAATTATTCCTAATTTAACATTAATATGAAGCTATTTCTTCATTTGATTTGTTTGACTGGAAAGGATGTAGTAATTAAAGTATTTGGATTTGGCTTATCTCTATTACTAGATACAAAAAACCCGTGCAAGGCACGGATCCAATATATGCTACTTTTTTAGTTTCAATTTATGTAACATAAATTAATTCGAAGAATCGATCAACTTTTTTTTTATGATTTTTTAAATATTTTAAGTTATTAATTATTGTGAATTATAATACTTTTTAACAAAATTTTCAAATAATATATGTTATTCTCTCTGTCCCAATTTATGTGGCGCTGATAAAATTTGAAAAGTCACCCCAATTTGTTGATATAGTTTTTAGATATTTTAAGTTGTTGATTATTGTGATTTATATGTAATTTTTAAATAATATATGTTATTCTTTCTACTCCAATTTATGTGACATTGACAGAATTTAGAGTCAGTTAAATTTTTTTATAACTTTTAAATATTTTAAATTATTAATTATTATAATTTATAGCACTTTTTACATCATTTTAAAATAAATACGTTACTTTCTTTATTCCAATTTATGTGGATCTGATAAAATTTTGAGTCAATTAATTTTTTATGCCTTTTAAATATTTTAAATTGTTAGTTATTGTGATTTATCTTTTTACGTATTTTTTAAATATATAATAGACTTAAAAAGAGACAAATGAATTAAAACGAAAATCGGGCCCACAAATAAATAAGCAGGCAGCAGAAGCAGACATGTTGACGCTCTGCTGCCTGCTTATTCTCTCTTATTAGATAGTAAAATTTATGTGGCGCTGATAGAATTTGAAAAGTCACCCAATTTGTTTATATAGTTTTTAGATATTTTAAGTTGTTGATTATTGTGATTTATAGTATTTTATATGTAATTTTCAAATAATATTTGTTTCTCTTTTTACTCCAATTTATGTGACATTGACAGAATTTAGAGTCAGTTAATTTTTTTTATATCTTTTAAATATTTTAAATTATTAATTATTGTGATTTATAGTACTTTTTACATTATTTTAAAATAAATACGTTACTTTCTTTATCCCAATTTATGTGGATCTGATAAAATTTCGAGAGTCAATTAATTTTTTTATGTCTTTTAAATATTTTAAATTGTTAGTTATTGTGATTTATCTTTTTACGTATTTTTTAAATATATAATAGACTTAAAAAAAGACAAATAAATTAAAATGAAGATCGAGCCCACAAATGAATAAGCAGGTAGCAAAAGCAGACATGTTGACGCTCTGCTGCCTGCTTATTCTCTCTTATTAGATAGTAAAACACTTTCTTTCCATTCTCTCAAATACATATTTAAATGAATAAAATTTGTTCAATATAATTTTTAAAAGTCTAAATTAAACTAATTTAACAACCATCTCAACCATAGTTAGTAAGATATATTCTGGAGAGTGCTTATTAATTTTGGTATGCAATAAATCTCCTCCATAACTTTTTGTACTGATTAATGTATCATTAATTTTATGTTCGTTTATAATAGTTGAGTATTCAACTATTTTGAATTTAACATTAATACGAAGCTACCTCTTCACTTGATTTGTTTGACCGGAGAGGATGTAACGATTAAAGTAATCAAATTTGGCTTATTCCCATTGCAATTGTTTTCCATTTTCTCAAGTACATATGTAGATGAGTAATATTTATCAAATATAATTTTTAAAAAGTTTTAGATTAAACTAATATAACAAATATCTTAACCATAGTTAGTAAGATATATTCTGAAAAGTACATTTTAATTTTGGTATGCAATCAATCTCCCTCATAATTTTTTGTACTAATTAGTGTGTCATTACTTTTATTCTCTAAATTTTATATTCAAAAATTAGTAGTCATAAATTTGACTTGAAAGGCGCTCACATAATCATTATTTTAATTAAATTAAATATTTTTTCACTGAATATTTTAGTACTCTGCCCAATTTCGTTCATATTCATCCTACTTATTAGGGGTGTACACGGACCGGGTTGGTTCGAATTTTTTAAATATCAAATCAAACTTTTTAAATTTATAAACCAAACCAAACTAATAAAAGTCGGGTTTTCCAACCTCAAGTTTTTCAGTTTCCTCGGGTTTTTCGAGTTTTTTTTCCGTAAAGTTTTCATACAAGTATTAATTAACTTGTGCTTCAAATATTTTTTTAGTCCTAGCAAGAAACAACTATCTAAGGTATTTCTTAAAAAATTAACACAAAATATAAATGAATGATGACATTAATAAAATATTCAACCAAAAAATAATGAAATCGCATAGAATAAATATTGCATATTAATAAGTCATTATAAAAATAATCATAATTTAAAAGTATTAATTCATGCTAAAATAAGTCTAATACGTATTAACTACATGACTAAATTAAACAGAAAAATTAAATTAGTTTATGTATTTATGCAAAATTAAAGAATAAATATCTAACATAATTTTCATTCCCTATGTTGAATTGAATAATTTTTTGTTAGCATTAGTATTTTTTTAGCTTTATTTGAGTTAGTAATATTTATGGGTTATAAAAACTTATTGAACTATTTAAAATTTTAACGTTAAACTTGAAATAATATGTTGAAAGATAAAAACTATGAAAAAGTTTAGAAATATTTATAATCACAATAAATATTTTTATGCATAAAATATTTTTTAAAATAGTATACATGTAATATCGGGTTGGTTCGGTTCGGTTTGACTTTTTTTAGTTAAAACCAAACCAAACCAAACCAATTATAGTCGTATTTCTTTTTCAACACCAAACCAAGTCAAACCAAATCACTAATCGGGTTTTTTTTTGCGGTTCAATTTGATTTGCGATTTGATTCGATTTGCGGTTCAATTTTTTTCACCCCTACTACTTATAATTAAATTAAAGAGCACCAAATTAAATATGAGTTTCACGGTATAATCTAATACTCTAATTCATAATTTCATATACGACTTTCTATACATAAATTGTAATGATTCAGTAGTATATATGTGGACATATTTTTTTTCCACATATATACTATTGAATTATAATGTCACGACTCAAAATCTGAGGTTGTGATGGCACCTACCCCAATTCAACCATGATAGGTAAGCCAACTCTCGTAAATACAACATAATTTAAGTAAAAGAGGAGAAGTAAGGAGTTCAACACGAGTATCTCAAAATACACATGAGCTCATCATTGTTTCGAATCAGCAACTCTGCACGATCAAGGGCAGTGCTGATAACTAACACTAGGATCTGCATCAGAAAGAATGCAGAAAATGTAGGGCAAGTATAATTCACTAGTATCATTAGTCATTATAGGCCGACGAGCTCAAGTAGTTATTATATCGAGTAAAGAATACTAAAATACTCCTGCACGCAAAAAACTCCTAGCACTCAATATCAACAGTCGATAAAAAACACTTCAAAGCATAACAATAGTAAGTGAATAATGTAACGCAATGCTATGCGATGAATTACAATGGCCAATGCCTACCGATATACACATTTTTCACATTGTTATGTTGTGAGGTAGGACCCATGCGGGACTCAAGAGGTCCATATATTTGCCTGAAAAGATCCCATCAGGCACATAATCAGAATTTAGCCTCGATCACAAGAATAAGTAAAACCACCCAGAAAAGGTTCTATCGGGCATGAAATCTTCCTTCATAAAATATGTGTCCATTTTATCAATGTAAGAATCCATGAAATGAATAATTATGTATGAGCACGATAATAGGATGAATACAAATGCCACAGATACTAATATCAGGAATTTCTCAATTCAAATCACTGGCTACGAGTCTCAGTATCAATAAAGTTTCTGAATCTTTTTCATAGGCCACACTTCTATTTCTATATCATTACTTCCCATCATGAGCCCATCATGATATTTAACTCCTCATATAATGAATGATGCATGAAATAAATCAAAACATAATATACAAGTAATTGATTCCAAGTCTTAAGTTATTCATCGACATAAGTCTCTGCACGGGCATCACAATATCAATTCATCATAGTAACTACTTTAACCAACTAATTCGCACACTCTATAGCATGCTTTACACAATAAGTTCCCACTCAAGCTAAGTCTGAAGAAGAGTAAGTCATAACCTACCTAGAAGTCGAACTGCAAGCCATCAATGGTCACAAGGTAGCCTTCCCCTTCCAAATGACTTCAGAACGCTCTCAATCTAGCAAAAACATGTTCTACACATGAATACGAGTCCATATTTCAATAAAACAAATTGGGTTAAACTTGGGTCATAAAGTAACCCCTTGAAATTCGGTGACGAAACTAAATAATTCTTTCAAAATTACTTTACCCATTAGATAAGGAACTCAAATATAAAATTTCATAAATAATGGAACTCAGATCGAACCTCAAATCATCACTTTACACTCTTTTAAGTTTCAAAGAAAGAGTCCCAAAAAAATATATTTCAAATACGCGATTAATCGATAAATTAACAGGGAATCATTAGGACATTACCAAGAATAAAGGTTAGAAACTTACTCCCGTGAAGAATCTTCGACAATCCTTCAAAAATCACCTTAATCTGAGCTCTAAAACTCTAAAAAATGGAAAATGAAGCTTAAGTTTGAAATCTGAAATTTAAATCTGGCCCCAGCTAAACCATCATCGAGAACACAAAACCCAGGTCGAGGTTGTCGTGTCTTACTGATCGACTCACCACAATGCGATAACTGGGTTGCAATCGTGAAGACAAAATAGACCTGGCCCAAAAACCTCTTCCACGATTGTGGTCTTCCTGGTCGCGATCGCGATGACCAGCCTTTCGACCGATTTGGAATCACGGTGAACCTTTATGAATGCGAAGAAGGGTCATTACACCAGTTAACAGCAACTCAAAACATGAAGTTTTTCTTAGAATGGACTCCCAAAACTCATTTGGGACCCCCCAAACACAAACCAATTGTGTAAATTAGTTGTAAAATACATTTCGGACCTGTTTGAATCGATGAAACACCATTTCGAGATAGTTTAGATAAAATGTTAACCGAAGTCAACCCAAACTTAAAAAAACTCTAAAATTTCAATCAAATGACCAAAACACTCTCTGGAGCCTCGAAAACTGAACCAACCCTCTAGTTAGGCCAAAAATTACCCTCTAGACCTAGTGAAACCATCAGAACTCGTATCCGACCTCTCCAATATCAAATATTGACTTTGATCAAACTTCCTAAGTTTCAAACCTCCAAAACTCAAAAACTCATTCAAACCTCATCTGATTGCCCCGGGAATCAAACCATCCATCCTCACAAGTCATAAATACCCAACTAAAACTTGTGTGGAGTGTCAAATGGGGAAAACATCAAAAAATACGAAAATAATGTTGAGGATCGTTACATATAATTTTTAGAAAATTAATCAAAAATAAGCATAAGAAAATGAATTACATAACATATTAGAGGAGTAAATCAGAGGTAAAATCTAATATTCAAGTAACAAACGGAAAGAAAACTTGTCCACGCGCGTGTAGTTGCTTTAAATTTTGTTATGGTTATTAATTCTTATATAACAAGCTTCAGGTTTTGGGTTTGGTGGGATGGGGTGATTATTAGGGAAGTTTACTGATTTTTCGATGTAAAATTTAGAGAAAAAAATGAATGATACATTATATCAGTACCAAAATTTCTGGCGGAGATTCATTACATATCAAAGTTAAAGAGCGCTTTCCATTAGGGGTAGGCATAAATATCGAAAAACCAAAAGATCGAATCGAACTGAATTAATTCAGTTCTTCGGTTTTGGTTCTTCAATTCGATTTTTGGTTCTATTTTTCTAAAACTTCATATCTTTTGTTCGGTTCTCGGTTTTGATTCTTCGGTGTGTTAGTGTTCAAGTCTTAATGATTGACAACTAAATGTTTGCAGGAAAATATGGAAGAAAATCGATCAAGAGAAGCAACAATCAAGATATTCACAAGGAAATAAAATCATCCTTATGAAAAGAAAAAAAAAGCTATATATGGACTCAAGAATCAGGCCACCAATCAAGATATTTACAAGGCAATAAAATCATCTTGATGAAAGGAAAGAAGTAAAAGTCTAAACCTCATTTATGGGCACAATTATCAGGCATTGAATGCGAAAATTACTTATTACAGAAGAGAGACAAATCAAGATTAAATCTTGAAAGTACCAGTCATCAATTTCAAGCGCAGAAAAGGAGGCAAGATCGGAGCATTCAAGGAGTCAAATACTGACTCAACCTTATTCTTGGAAATAGGATCATTCATATCCTTTTCCAAGGATCAAATCTCTTGGGTTGCCTTCTTCAACATATCTCCTTCAAACGGCTATCCGTGCTCCTATAAATTTCCGTTGAAGATTGAAGAAGAAAATATACTACTAGTCTAAACCTTCTCAAAGTTCTTTGCTCTACTTTTAACAAGCATTGTAATTCCTAGTGTTTTACTATGTACAAAAAAAAGAGAGGAGAGAAAAAATATTATTGGTGAGGCTATTGTATCAAAAAAAAAAGATAAAAAGATTGAGTGTAGTCGTAGGAATTACATTCAAACCGTGTAATCCGAAACCCCTCAAAAGAACTAACAGAGTATCCCTTGCAACCCAAGAGGACTGGAGTAAGATTTATTTTGGATCCCAACCTGTATAAAAATATCCCGTGTCACTCTTAACTTTCAGTTTGATTTCAATTCTGTGTTTACTATTCTCAATAGTCGACTAAGCAATTCAGGCAGTCAACTCAAAAACTGGAAAAAAAAGGGCAAATCACCCCCCCCCCCTCTCTTTCTCTTTCAATTGGTATTAGAGCCTGGTCTCACATATATTTGCATAACAGCAAGTGAGAAAAGATCATGGCACATCAAATTACTGTTGGAGCCCTATTCCAAGAAGGAACCTCCCAAACAAGGCCACCATATTTCAATGGTAAGCATTTCTCACACTGAAAGATCAAAATGGAAACATTCATCAAGTCCTATGATGTAAAAGTATGGAGAGTTATCAAGCTTGGTGACATCCTTATCACTAAAGCAAAAAAGGATGAAAAAAATGTAGAAAATGGTGTAACATCAACTAAAGTAATTCCAACTCTGGAAAATTACACTGATGAACAGATGGAGATCATTCAGATAAACTCCAAAGGCAAAAATATTTTTTACAATGCTATCAGTGGAGAAGAATATGAAAAAGTTTCCTGCTATGAGACAGCAAAAGAAATATGGGACAAACTCGAAGTAACTTATGAAGGAACTGACAAGGTCAAACAAACTATCATAAGTCTTTTGGTATATAAATATGAGCTTTTCTCAATGAAGGAAGGAGAATCAGTTGAAAGCATGTTCGCCAGATTCAGAAAGATCATTGGAGAACTCAAGACATCTTGAAAAACCTATCATGTGAGTGACTAAATAACCAGGATCCTCAGAAGTCTCCTTACCCAATGGCATGCCAAGGTAGTTGCTATTGAAAGCATGAATCTCAATGATCTCACCTATGATGAATTAAGAGGAGATCTCATTGCTTTTTAGAAAACTCATCTAAATAAGTGAGGACAGGAAGATAACAAGAAAAAAATTATAGCATTCAAGGCTACAGAGGATATCAAAGGAGATGAGGAAGAAGGACAAATGGGAGAAGAAGAAATTGCTCTAATTACCAGGCCAGTAATTGAAAACTTCAGACGATCGATAAATAGCAAGAGAGGTAAGCAAAACTTCTCAAAAGGGAAGTACATCACTGATCAAAGCAGAAATGAAGGGAAATGCTACAACTGTGGGAAGTATGGACATATTGCAAATGACTGTCCTGAACCAAGGAAAAGGAATTCCAAAGGACACCAAAATCACAAAGCCTTCAGCAGTTGAGGTGATGAAGATATTTTTGAAAATGAGCAGGAAGAGTCAGATAACATATGCTTTATGGCCATCGGAGAAACTAGTGAGGTAAGATCTAAAACTTGCTCTAACTGCTCAAATTTAAAAAATCTATTGAATCGTGCTATTACCTATCTCAATAGAGTATTTAATGATTTCAGAAATATTCAACAAGAGAAAAGAGACTGGGAAATTAAACTAGAAGTTTGTGAAATTGAGAGGGATCTCCTTGACGAGGAAATCCAGGAACTCAAGACACAAATAAATAGTTTAAAAAATTCTTCCAGTCAAAGCTCTATTAGATCCAACCAGTCAACTTGGTCAAACAAGTCAACTGACATGAGATCTCAAAGATCAAATCAGTCAACTCGTTAAACCAAGTCAACTGGAAAAGGATCAACTAGTTACAAATCTGAATCTAGCATTTTTTATCATGACTGTCCTACTGACCAGTTGACCTCTTCAACTGAGTATAGTAATGAAGAGATCCCATATTATGTAACTAAGGAGCTTATTCAAAACTCTTGTCGTTATTGTGGTAAAAGCAGGCATAAATCTTTTTGATGCAAATTTCGTTATTCAAAATCTCAGAATTAGGTATGGAGACCCAAGAAAACTCCTGACACTAATCTCAAAGGACCCAAGACATCTTGGGTACCTAAGAAAAAGTAATCACCTTGTTTTTCAGGAACACCACAAGAAAGGGTCAAAAGCAAAATGGTATCTTGACAGTGCGTGTTCAAATCACATGACAGGAAATAAATACCTGTTCAAATCAATAGCCAACTATGATGGAGGAGCTACTCGCTTTGGGGATAACTCAAAAGGAATAGTCATCGGTATTGGAACTATTTCTTTTAATGATTCTTGTGATATCACTAACGTTTATCTTGTGAAGGGCTTGAAGTACAATTTTTTGAGCATCAGTCAACTATGCGATGCGGATCTTGAAGTATGATTCAAAAAAACTAGTTGTATAATTGAGGACATCACAGGAAAAGCACTGTTACCAGGAAGCAGAGACAATATGTATATGTACTGGACTCTGTAAGAAACTCAAAAGAACATATTTGTCTTGCATCCATATCAGAAGATCCCTGGGTATGGAACAAAAAACTTGGTCATGCTAGTATGCATCTCATAGAGAAACTTGCTAAGCATGAACTAGTTCTTGGACTGCCAAAGCTGGACTATACAAAAGATCACATTTGCGATGCGTGTCAAATGGGTAAGCAAACTAGAAACTCTTTTAAAGCAAAAGAATTTGTCACTACCTCTAAACCATTGTAGCTCTTTCATATGGACCTCTTTGGTCCAACTAGAACTGCGAGCATTGGTGGAAAAAAGTACACATTTGTTATTATCGATGTTTATTCACAATTCACATGAGTTTTTTTAGCTTATAAAGATAATAATTTAAAGAACTTTAAGTTTTTCTGTGAAAAAATTCAAAGAGACAGGGGATACTATATTACTGCCATCAGAAGTGATCATGGAGGAGAATTTGAGAATAATGCATTTAAAAAATTCTGTAATGAGAAAGTCTACTCCCACAACTTCTCAGCACCAAGATCTTCTCAACAAAATGGAGTAGTGGAATGAAAGAATAGAACTCTCCAAGACATGGCAAGAACAATGATCATTGAACATCCATTGCCACACCAATTCTGGGAGAAGCTGTAAGCACAGCTTGCCACGTGCTTAACAAATGTCTCATAAGGCCTATAATGAATAAGACTCCATATGAACTATGGAATGGCAAAATACCTAACATCAGTTACTTCCATTCATTCGGATGCAAGTGTTTTGTGCACAATAATGGAAAAGACCATATTGGTAAGTTCGACCCAAGAAGTGATGAAGGTATTTTTCTTGGTTACTCAAGCTCTAGTAAATCTTATAGAATCTTCAATAAACGTACTTTAAATGTTGAAGAATCTATTCATGTTATCTTTGACGACACTAATCACTTGGTCGAGAAAGGTAGAGCTGCAGATGATGAAGAAACACAGAGTAACCAAACAAGCAAGGCCCCAGCAGTTGAACAAACTGCTATCATCAAGTCAACTGGCACTCCAAATGAGTCAATTGAGAAAACAATTGAAGTAATTCCAAATGAGCGGAGGAGTGAGCCAGACTACCCTAAAAAGTTCATCATTGAAGATCCAAAGGAAGGAATGAGAACAAGGGCATATACTAAAAATAAAGCAAATATTGCTTATATATCTCAGCTTGAGCCCAAGAAGGTGAATGAAGCACTATAAGATGATCATAGGATCAAAGAAATGCAAGAAGAACCAGATCAATTTGAGAAGAACAAAGTTTGGACACTTGTTCCAAAACCTGAAAAGGCATCTGTTATAGGAACCAAATGGGTGTTCAGAAACAATTTAAATAAAGCAGGAGAAGTTGTAAGGAACAAAGCTCGACTTGTGGCTCAAGGATACTCACAACAAGAGGGAGTCGACTACGATGAAACATTTGCTCCTGTAGCCCGGTTAGAATCTATTTGAATAGTGCTTGCATATCCTCTGTTAAAGGTTTTAAACTATTTCAAATGGATATTAAGAGTGCTTTCTTAAACGGCTTTATAAAAGAAGAAGTCTTTGTAAAACAACCTCCAGGTTTTAAACATCCTAAATTTCCCTATCATGTTTTTAAACTATCTAAAGCTCTTTACAGTCTCAAACAAGCTCCAAGAGCATGGTATGATCATTTTGAGTACCTTTTAACTAAACCATGGTTTTTCAAGAGGTAAAATAGATACAACCTTGTTCATCAAAAGAACTCCTTCTGAAAACTTGATTATTCTAATTTAGGTTGATGATATTATTTTTGGAAGTACTAATCCTCTGTTGTGCAAGGAATTCTCTAAACTTATGCAAAGAGAGTTTGAAATGAGTATGATGGGAGAATTAACCTTTTTCCTTGGATTACAAATCACCCAATCTAATGAAGGGATATTTATATGCCAAAGTAAGTATACCAAAGAACTCATCTAAAAGTTTGATATGAGTAATGCCAAAGAAATGGGGACTCCTATGAGCTCCACATGCTCGCTTGATAAGGATGATGAGGGTAAGCCAGTAGATGAGACCAAATACAGAGGTATGATAGGGTCTCTACTCTACTTGACTGTGAGTCGATCAGATATCATATACAACATTTGCAAGTGTGCCAGATTTCAATCAGCTCCCTAAGAATCTCATCTTACTGTTGTTAAATGTATTATCAGATATCTGGCTAGGACAATTCATCTTGTTTTATGGTATGCTAAAACTAACAACTTTAAACTCAAAGGATTTTCTGACGCTGACTATGCAAGTGACAAAGATGACAGGAAAAGTACTAGTGGGACTTGCCAACTCCTTGGGAAATCTCTAATCTCATGGAATAGAAAGAAATAAGGATCAATATCACTATCAACCACTGAGGCAGAATACATTGCCATTGGTCAATGTTGTGCTCAAATATTATGGATTGTTTATCAACTCAGTGATTATGATCTCTCTTTTAAACCTGTTAAAATTTTCTGTGATAATTCTAGTGCTATTTATCTTTCAAAAAAAATTATGCATCATTATAGGGCTAAACATATTGATATCAAGCATCATTTTATTCGTGATCATATTTTAAATGGTGATATAAAACTTGGATTTGTGGGAACTGATTTTCAACTAGCTGATTTTTTTACAAAACCCTTGTTGGAAGAAAGATTTTGCCTTCTTTCGCTCATGGCTGCATTGTAAATCTTGATCTTCTTGGTTAAGGAAGTGTTTGAATCTTAAGGATGGGCAAACTTTTTTGCCGCCTCTCCCTACATTGTCTATGAGCCCCTCATTCATCTCTTCTACGCTAATCTTCGTTCCTCAAAGCCTGGTGAACTCAAAACTCTTGTTCGTGGTACACGTATCTTATTAGATTATGCTCTGTTCGATCATATTTTTCAAATAAATTGCTCTAGTTTTTCTGCTCCTGTCAAAAGTGTTTGGCCTGCCGATTTTGATGTTTTCTTTTATCAAGCCAAGAAATCTATTGCTATCGATTCCTCCAATCCCTTTCTTGTTCATCTGGGTCCTAAAGATTTGTCATTTGAAATTAGAATCATTGCTCACATTGTGGCTACCACTTTGATTCCTAGTTCTGGGTCTCTCTCTACGAGACACTTTGCTCAGTTATTGTCTGGTCTCTAAAAGAAAAGTCAAACTTTCCTCCCTAATTATCAATAACATAATTGAAATTGTTGCTGACCCTCTTAGTCTGCCTTATGGAATAGTCATCTCTCGTATCCTGGAAGCCCAGAAAATTAGTCTTGTCTATGTTCCTCCTCTCTCTGTCAAGAAAAGCTACTCCTCCAAAGCCTTTGGGTGCATGGGATATACTCGTGTAGGTGATGCATGGGTTCTCCAGTCTGATGTTGAAGCTCCTTCTAATATTGTAATGACCGGGTCCGTCGTTATGTAAATTTTTCTCGATTTCATAAATTTTGGGAAAATAGTTAAAAATTCATTCGGGGTAAGTAGGGTGACGTCATAGAATTTTTTTGATTTTTCGAAAATAATCTGGGCTGACGTCACTCTACTATAGAGTTATTTTATTCTGCTATAGCGGAACTGCTGTAGTGGAGGAGTAGACCGCTATAGCAGAGCTAAGGAAGGCAGTAGCCTGAGATGGGATTTTATTAAAAAGTCTCTTCTCCTCAGTTGGAAAACATACGAGGGTTCCTCCAAAAACCCTCCCAAGCTTCTCCAAGGCTAGGTAATCTTGAGGAAGAGGGGTCATGGCTGAAGGGACACGGAACAATAGATTCCAGGACCATCGTTCAGCTAGGAACGCACTCACAGAGCTAGAAATGCACCGGTACAGCGGCTCGGCATCCAGGTAGGCTAGGTTTCTTCCAAGAGTAGATTGACTGCTTTCATTTTTGTATTATTGTATAGAATAAAAGGGAGAATCCATAGTTAGGCCTTCGGGCACGGAATCTGGAGGAAGTTGTTGAATTGTTGGATTACTTTGAAAATAGTAGAATGGGAATAGGGTGTTCTGATATTCTAGGCATTGCTTAAATTATGTGATTTTGCTTATAAAAATGCAGAAACTAGAATATCGAAAGGTTCGGGGAATCGAAAAAGGGTTAGTACTTAATAAATGTGTAAGGAACGGAAGTTCTAGACTAATTGGTATAATTAGGATAATTGTTTTGTTGTGTTCTAAGGCTGGGAAGGATTTTCCCAGGTTGTATTTGGTCCTAGGAAGAGGGTGAGGAATAAATGTAATTAACTGCACGTTTAAAGGGGAAAACCGAGGTAGTCTTGGGACGGGATTTGACGGTTCATAGTGTACTCGGAATGGGATAGGTGATGTCTTACGAATTCCTGTGAATGTTGTATATTTTGTACTCTTATCTAAGTGTTTGTATGAATTGCATGACTTAGAGGAATTGTGTAGAAAGTCTAAGGGTCCTATTTTTTACAGTCGGTGAATTGAACGGTGTGTTGCTTGTTGGTTTACAAGTTGCTTTGTTCATTATTTTGACTGTGGATTGTTGACATTCGGTTGGATTGGGTACTATTCCTGGTACAGGTATACTAACGGTTGGCATGGGTACCATGCCTGGTACAGGTATAACAAAGGGTTGGCACGGGTACCACACTTGTACAGGTATAACAAATGGTTGGCTCGGGTACTACGTCTGGTACATGTATAATAAATGGTTGGCTCGGGTACCATGCTTGGTACGAAATACTAATGGTTGGCTCAGGTACCACGCCTGGTACGGGTTTATTTACTGCATCATTACATTGATATTATTGTATTGCATTAACTGTTATTGGTTCCATGAGTGGACCAGGCTATTTTATTGAAATGTGATAATTTCTTATGGTCCGTGAGAGGCCAAGAATTCTGTTACATTTGGTTAAGTTGGTCTTGGTGTAGAACGGGTTATTATGTTGATCATTATTTGGTCTTAGTATAGGCCAGATTGTTATATTATATTGTGAGTTTGGTCTTGGTGTAGGCCGGATTATTGTATTATATTGTGAGTTGGGTCTTGGTGTAGGCCGGGTTGTTATATTATATTGTGAGTTTGGTCTTGGTGTAGGCCGGGTTGTTATATTATATTATGAGTTGGGTCTTGGTATAGGCCAGTTTGTTATATCATGTTATCGGTTGGTCTTGGTGTAGGCCAGGTTATTATGTGGGTTATTAGTTAGTCTTGGTGTAGACTGGGTTTTCCATGTTAACACCTAGATGTGTTAGGGGGATCCGGGTGGGTCCGAACCATGTAAAAGAGGTTATGAGTTCACAATTATTGTTATTAAGTGTACTAATGGCGATCAGAAATTATTTGTGGTTAATAAGTTAAGGGTGGGTCTTGGTGTAGACCGGGTATCCTGCTGAACACTTAGTTGTGGTTAGAGGATCCTTGGAGGGTCCGGGTTTCGGGATTAGAAAGGGACTTGAATATAACTCTGTTGTTGTCATTGAATGTGTCAATGGTTGCTAGGTGAATTTCATGTTATTTATGAATTGGGAGTAAGACTTAAAGTCTGGGGTTGTAGTTGGTGGTTGTTATAACCAGGATGGAAAGTTGTCCTTGAGGTCAGTGAAGGGTCCGGACATTGGTAAGTAATACCACGGGTATAAGTGGTTTGGTTGAGCAGTTAGTCGGGTTAAGTCTAAATATCTAGTCAAGGAAGTGACTTGGAAAGTCTAGGTGACAAGGTGACTTGGGAAGTCTAGATGTCAAGGTGACTTGGAAAATCTAGATGTCAAGGTGACTTGGGAAGTCTAGATGTCAAGGTGACTTGATAAGTCTAGGTGTCAGGGTGACTTGGGAAGTCTAGGTGACAAGGTGACTTGGAAAGTCTAGATGTCAAGGTGACTTGGGAAGTCTAGGTGTCAAGGTGACTTGGGAAGTCTAGGTGACAAGGCGACTTGGTAAGTCTAAAGGTTAGGATAGTCGGTTCCGAAAGGGGGGATTGATAAAAGTGATGTTGAAAGGGGTGAAGCATTTACCTTATGCATTTTATATTGATTTTTATATGATGGTAGTAGTGAATTCGAGTGAGCCGATGATGCCTACCAGTACGTGTATTTGTACTAATTCTACTCTTGCTATACCTTTTTGGGTATATTCTGGTTGCAGGATTGGTGATGTTTCACAGGTTCAGGATTGCGGTGATCTTCCAGCAGCTCCTACTTTCCTTCTATGGTGGGAGTTGTGTCATTTTATGTTGTATACTCATCTTGTAGTAGCTCTTGTATCAGCTTAGACTAGGTTCTGGGGAGGTTATTTCATATTGTAAATGTTTTCCGCAAATTCTTTAAGTCATTTATTTTTCTAAACTATTTGTAAAAAGGATTTGTCATGTATTTAAGGGACTTATTTAATGGTTTATTTTCTTTTCCGCATTGCCTGTTGGTTTGGGTGGTAAGGGTTCTTCTATCTAGGTTGATTAGAGTAGGTACCCGTACATCCTGGTAGTTGGGTCGTGACAAATGGTATCAGAGCCCAGGTTACCAGTCTCCTAGTACAAGAGCAAAATATCGAATAGAGTTTTGTGGATTAGTGTGTTGACGTCCACATCTAATCCTAGGGAAGCTATGAAGCATTCTATGAAACACTTCTCTTCTTTCATTCCTTTTCGTGCGGTTTCGTTACTTGCTTGTATGGGTTGAGTCCAATTGGTATCTCTCGATTCCAATTGGTATATCAACAAGGTGAAGGATGTCATTGGACTCCAGGTACGACAAACAAGCAAGAAGGATTGGAACCGGGAAGGTTCCAATTGGTATCTGGCCGGGAAGACTATGTAAAGGTATGGATGGATCGGCTAATGGTCATCCATGAGGCGAATAAAAAGTAATGAAACTGATTTGATTGACTTTTTAAGCTTGAGGCTTGAGATTATGCTTATGTGTATTGATGTTGTTTGAATGACTGCAAATGTGTGGTGTGCAATTATTTGATTTTCTGTGAATGTTTTGGTACGGGAGGAGTCATAACTTGAATTGGTGTGCTTTGGTTGGTAATTACTTTTTACGTGTACTTGAATTGGTCAGTAAAGTGGTGTTACATTTTGGAAATGAGCTCGCCATTTGTAAAAATGGTAAGGGGACAAGGCTTACGACTGTAGGGAAACTCCAGTTTCAGGACAGTCGGGATTGGTTAGGAACCATGGGGGAAAAGGGCTATCATTGCTTGATGGCAGGAAATGCAGTAAGGAAATTTTTATGGTAACTCAAGCAAAATTTATTCCCAGCTTGAAAGTTGTGATTGTTTTAAATGATAAATTGTGATATGCCTTAATTTGAATTATTTTCATTATATTCGGGTATAGGCTTACCATGTATATATATGGTAAAGGAACAAAAAGGGATTGTGGACTGTAGGGAAGCTCCGGTTTTAGGACAGTCGAGATTTGGTTGAGAACTAAGGGAACTAGGGGGGTTGTTTGTGCTTGATAGCGTAAGTGTGTTGTTAGGAATAATTGCTTGCATAATCCTCTTGTTGATTTGTGATAAGTAATGCTAAGTTTCAGTCTGTGTAGTGCCGAGAATGGTCTTGAGGATTGTTTAAGACCATGGCAGGATTAACGAGATTAAACAATGTTAACAGGGAAGGGGAATGAGAGAATTTTTCAGAAAATGGTAAATTTTCTGGGCTACTACTTTTGGGGGTTTCCATAGCGGTGTGCAAGTCGCTATAGCGGGATGGGCAGGGCATGATCCCTGTCCTATTTTTCCCTTGTTCTATCTTTTATTCCTGGGTCATTTTAAATCACTATTTGAGCTGCGAGCTATTGCAGGAATTATTTAGCATCCATGCACAATAAGAGGAAAGGGTAGATACGATAGCCCGGGGTATTGGTGATTTTTTTGATTTACCACTGGTGGGAATAGTCACCTAGGTAGAATTTGGTAGTGTTGGAAATTGCTCGTAGTCTTATGTCATGAGGGTGATTTGGTTGGTTTATTATTGATGATCCTTAGTGGTAGGGTCAGTTGAGGGAGTTTGGGTAAGAAAAATTCCGGTTGAGGAGTTAGAAATCTCGGGTTAGGCTAGTCTCAGATGAATTCTGAGCAAGGTAAGGTCTAGGGAAATCCGGGTATGGATTGGGTATTATATCTTGGGTTGAGCTAGTTTTTCCATTAGCCAAGACCTTAAGGAGTCCGAGGGACTTTTCAAAATCAGATTCGGGTAAGTAGAACTCTCGGTATGGGGGTTGACGTGAAAGGGTTGTTCCTAAACATCAGGAAAGTTTATCTAAATATCTAGTCAAGGAGGTGACTTGGGAAGTCTAGATATCAAGGTGACTTGGAAAGTTTAGATGTCAAGGTGACTTGGGAAGTCTAGGTGACAAGGTGACTTGGGAAGTCTAGATGTCAAGGTGACTTGAGAAGTCTAGGTGTCAGGGTAACTTGGGAAGTCTAGGTGACAAGGTTACTTGGGAAGTATAGATGTCAAGGTGACTTGGGAAGTCTAGGTGTCAAGGTGAATTGGGAAGTCTAGGTGACAAGGCGACTTGGTAAGGTCTAAAGGTTAGGATAGTCAGTTCCGAAAGGGAGGATTGATAAAAGTGATGTTGAAAGGGGTGAAGCATTTACCTTGTGCATTTTATCTTGATTTTATATGATGGTAGGAGTGAATTTGGGTCAGTCGATGATGCCTACCAGTACGTGTGTTTGTACTGATTCTACTCTTGTTATACTTTTTTGGGTATAGTCTGGTTGCAGGATTGGTGATGTTTCACAGGTTCAGGATTGCAGTGATCTTCCAGCAGCTCCTACTTTCCTTCTATGGTGGGAGTTGTGGCATCTTCTATCATATAATCATCTTGTAGAAGCTCTTGTACCGGCTTACACTAGGTTCTGGGAGGTTGTTTCATATTGTAAATGTTTTCCGCAAATTTTTTAAGTCGTTTATTTTTCTAAACTATTTGTAAAAAGGATTTCTCATGTATTTAAGGGACTTATTTAATGGTTTATTTTCTTTTCCGCATTTCATGTTGGTTCGGGTGGTAAGGGTTCTCCTATCTAGGTGGATTAGAGTAGGTGCCCGCACGGCCCGGTAGTTGGGTCGTGACACCTATCCCTCCTCAAGTTGATATACCCTCCTCCTCCAACGCTGCTACCATCTCTTCTGAAGTGTTCTCTGAACTATGGAAAACCTTCATGCCATGGATGACAAACTAGAGTCTCTCAAAGACATTATGCTATCTTCCCAGTTTCAGTTGGAGAAAGTACAGGTTACCACCAAAGAAACATGCAGTGATGTAGCCAAAATCTGCATCAAGCTTGATGTGGTTATCAAGGAGGCTGTGAAGGTAGCTCACCAAATTCAGGCAAAGGGAGACATGATTGCTGCTAGTCTGACTGCAAATTTTGAGAAGCTGAAAGAAGCTATTGTGAACACCATCTGTTATCTACTTAGAAAATAGATATCTTCTGTTGGTTTAACTTCTGGACAATATTTTGTTTCTTTTTGCTCTAATGGATAGTTATCGGAATTATGCTTGAATGATCTTTTCCTTAAGGTTACTCCTTTGTATGGTTATATGCCTGTTGTTCCTCTTCTACTATTTTTTTTTTTGTTTTGTGCCTGCTGTTTTCTTTCCTTTTTGTGTGATGTCAAGGGAGGAGAAGAGCACTAATGCAGGGGGAGAGCCCATAATCAACTAGACAGGGGGAGCTGAAGTTGATTCTGAAGCCACTCAGTCGACTACTAATGCCACCTCATCTCACAGGGAAGTTGACTACATTAAAATTAGTTGTCATTATAAAAAAGGGGGAGATTGTTAATATTCAAGTTTTACTAATTGACAACTAAATGTTTGCAGGAAAATATGAAAAGAAATCGATCAAGAGAAGCACCAATCAAGATATTCACAAGGAAATAAAATCATCTTTATGAAAAGAAAAAAAGCTATATATGAACTCAAGAATCAGGCCACCAATCAAGATATTTACAAGGAAATAAAATTATCTTGATGAAAGTAAAGAAGCAAAAGTCTAAACCTCATTTACGGGCACAAGTATATCAGGCATTGAATGTGAAAATGACTTATTATAGAAGAGAGACAAATCAAGCTTAAATCTCAAAAGTACCAGTCATCAATTTCAAGCGCAAAAAAGGAAGCAAGATCGGAGCATTCAAGGAGTCAAATACTGACTCAACCTTATTCTTGGAAATAGGATCTTTCATATCCTTTTCCAAGGATCAAATCTCTTGGGTTGCCTTCTTCAACATATCTCCTTCAAAAAGCTATCCTTGCTCCTATAAATTTCCGTTGAAGATTGAAGAAGAAAATATACTACTAGTCTAAACCTTCTCAAAGTTCTTTGCTCTACTTTTAACAAGCATTGTAATTCCTAGTGCTTTACTGTGTACACAAAACAGAGAAGAGAGAAAAAATATTATTGGTGAGGCTATTGTATCAAAAAAAAAGAAAGAGAGAAAAAGATTGAGTGTAGTCGTAGGAATTACATTCAAACCTTGTAATTCAAAACCTCTCAAAAGAACTAGTAGAGCATCCCTTGCAACCCAAGGGGACTAGAGTAAGATTCATTCTGGATCCCAACCAGTATAAAAATATCCTGTGTCACTCTTTACTTTCAGTTTGATTTCAATACTGTTTTTACTATTCTCAACAGTCGACTGAGCAATTCAGGCAGTCGACTCAGAAACTGAAAAAAGGGCAAATCACCCCCCCCCCCTCCTCTTGCACTTTCACGGTGCACCGAAAAACCGAAGCTTTTTAAAAAAAAAAAATTAATATGATTTTTCAAATAAAGAGAGGAAAATGACTAATTCAAAAGAAAAAATTTCTTATAGAGTTACCACTGATTTCTCTCTAATTTTATTTTTGTTTTACATGTATTTATTCTTTTTGGTCGACAATATTCATCAATTCAAGATGTCCAATACTAGTCTTGGTAACTGTAAGTTTGCTATGCATCTACTAGCTGAAGTTTACAATTAGGACATCATATATTATCCTTTTTTGTTGATTTATACGGCCAACATAACAAGCAAAAAGAAAAGAAAATAGATGAATTCGTGATACAAATGTGTATTGTCTTTCCGTTGGAACGATATAGTTGACATTCTTCTTCTAATTCATCCGCGAGGTTTATTTATTGCTGACATTATTCGTAACTATCGAAGAACCAAATTTAGAAAACCAAATTAAACCGAACCGAACTTGAAAAAAAATCAAGTTCGTGTATTCTGTGCACACTATTAAAAAATTAAAAATCGAAGAACCAAATCGAAGTTTGAACAAATCAAACCAAAGAACCGAACGCCCACCCTTACTTTCCATAATATATATCTTACTAACTATGGTTAAGATGGTTATTAAATTAATTTAATTTAGATTTTAAAAAATTTTATTTGACAAGTATCCCTCATCTAAATATGTACTTGAGAAAATGGAAAGAAAGTGTAATGTTTGTATAAAAGTTCTTTATTTATTTTGCAGTAATTTATATCTCAAGGAAAATATGATGAAAAACGCACAGTTCCCTCAAATTTCGTTTATATTTATCTCACTAGTCGACAACGTAATCATATGTCAAATAAACACAAAGTACATTGAAAAGTTTACCGTATAAATCATATCTGTTACAAAAGATATTGTTATATATACTTGATAGAAGATCGTGTTTGTGTTACACAATCTTCCTGCACATAAGTTCTTCACCACAATATAGAAGAAGAGAGTTTTTCTATTTCTTTGAAATAATGAGAAGGAATCCTTGAATTCCTGAAAGAGAAGTAGAAACGTATATACCATGACAACTTCTTGTTTATATTTAAAGTGACACCCTTTTTGGGAATAGTTGTGTCTCTTCTTGTATTATTTTTGTATTCCCATTGAGTTTAGAGGCGAATCCAAAATTTAATTTTTTTTAAAAAATTAAAGTCGGGCAGCTAGCCCATATATTAAAACAAAAAGGAGCAAATAGCATATGTTAGTTACAAGGCCTGGTCCAAAAGTGACCAGGCCCAAATGAAATAGGAAAATAACTAAAATAATGGATTTTTGGAAACAATAACCAAGACAACAGATGAGAAAGGTAGGTGAAGAGGCTGGTCTGTGAGTTTCCACCGCCATGGATGATGAAATGAGCTTCAAACCTCCAAACCACACTCTGTCAGATAGCATCCCTTCTCTTGTCGCAAATCTGCCGGATCTTTCTCACGATTCAGCTAAGTCCATTAGTCTCTTTATAATCTTCTCCTAGGCATACTTACCATCTTTACCACTAGATCGATGGGTTGAACCTCAAATTAAGTTAATACCACCATCTAATCTTGTTATAAAGGGGTTTGTGCGCCTAAGGCGCTGATTCGTATCATTTTGTTGTGTTGTAGGAGTACAAAGATCCAGAAATAAGGTTATGTATACAAAAGCGTAGCTGCCACAGACTTGATTTGTTATCGAAGATACACCTAAAATTCTCACAGGTGCGGATACTCAAATCTATTGAAATTTCTTCAGTCTGCGAAGCATACTATTTTTCATATTACATTACCATTATTACTGGACTTTAGCCGTACATCTGCTTGTCAAAATTCCTTTGCTGATTATTGGTGGTTGCCTTCTCTGTTTGCATCCTTCTTAAGTGCTGCATCCTCAAGGTTGTTGTGAATGTCGATGTGGTTAACCCCTTTGTTGTGACATCAGTCTGTGTAAAATCCTGAATCTTCTTCCTGTGTTCTCCTAATATTTGGAAGCCCTTGTCTGTCTAGTATTAGGGTCTTTTTCCCTTTACTAGGTACATCTTGGAATTGGTCTATAAGATAATTACCTGCAAAAGAAAACACAAGATTAGCAAATAAATCAGCGAAAGTATTTCCCTCCCTTAAGGAGTGTTATACTCTCACTGATATAGAATCCATGATATCCATTATGCATCTCAATTCAACTGTTAAACTCCAAGGGATTTTCCACTCCCTTTTAAGCATCTGAACTAGAGCCAGTGAATCTGATTCTAATATCACATTGTTCATATGATTTTCCCTGCAATATATTAGCCCTTCTCTGATTGCCCTTGCCTCAGCCACTAGGTTAGTAGTATCTTGAATTTGAACACGCTTAGCCATTACAAAAATTTCTCCTTGAGTCTCTAATACAAAATGCAGCAGAGCTAGGGCCAGGATTTTCCCTAGAAGCTCCATCTGTGTTGCACTTGACCCAGTTCACCGGAGGGAGAGACCATCTAACTATTTTGAAAGTATAGCATGCTCTGTATCTTTCTAGCACACCAACAATTTGAGGCCAATTTTTGTTGTCACAAATAATCTTGAATCTACTCCTCATGAATTTCTTAATATTGTCAGTCACTTCCCAAATTATTTTCTCAGTAGTGTAGCTTCCCCCATGAAGAATTGTGTTCCTTTTCTTCCACAAGAACCATAAAATAAGGATAGGAACTATTTGGAACACCCCTTTCATTCTGCTATTGTCAGAACTACTCCACCATTTTCTAATTGTTTGCTTCAGATTCATTAAGAGGGTGAATCCTGCTACCCCTGAAAAGTACCTCCACACTGTTTGAGCATTATTACCCTTCAAAAATAAGAGCTCAATCGATTCTACTTCCTCCTGGTCACAACACCTGCAAAATTGAGAAATATCATAATTCCAAGTATGCATCACCTGTCCAAAATTTAAATTTTATGACTCAATATGTAATGTTTTTTGTATTGAACGCAATATATTTTTTAAATTATGAGCTCATATCTACTATTTATTATAATTTTAATAAATTTTTACATATGAATTTATACTTCGAGTCATTGGTTGCTGCATCCGCCCTTGTTTGGGTTGACCCACATCAATGGCCCAAGAAAATATTTCCCTCATCTTCCTGTCGCACATAGTGAGTCAATTTCTATTCCTATTTCATAATTAATTTCTTACATAACGACTAGATAGCGTAATCAATTCATATTTCAAGAGTTTTATTGCTATACATTTGTTAGGTATATATCATGATCTCAATTAACAAAACTTAGAGTAGATTAAGTATGCAATATTCTAGATCATTTATCACATTCATATCTCACAAACTCTTTGTTCTTAGGTTGTGTTCATTATGTTGTTCTTGTCTAAAAAACAAACATAAAATCAGACTATTTTAATTAGGGATGACAATTGCATCCCATATTTATAAAATGAGGGAATAATTTCAAATATGTACAATAAAGTAATTATTTTACAATAAATATAGCCAAGTTTTCTTTACAAAAAAAATAGCCCAAAAATGAACTAGCCACAAAAAAAAAATTACAAAAAAATAGCCGCGTGTATATGTTATATATATGTAATATATCGATAATGTATAGAAGTTATGTAAGGTATCAATATTATATAAATGGTGTATAAACGTATATCGATATTATATAAATGGTGTATAAACGTATATCGATATTGTATAAATAGTGTATAAATATGTATCAATATTATATAAATGATATTTACATGTGTATCAAAATAGTTACTTTAATGTATCAATATTGTCAATATTTTATAAACGTGTATATACGACATATAATGATATAAAGAAATATACTTATTGTGTCCTAATGTAAGCACATGATAATCTCGAACAAGAAAATGACAATAAAATTATGATATAGCTCTGATAATAAGTGGTAGATAGATTTGATGTTGATTTGAATATTTGTAACTCATGAATATGCATATGGAGTTTATGGAGATCCAACAATTCTGGCGTATTTTTCTACGACTCTGAATAAGAGAAATTCAAAAAACTCAAATGTGTGGTGCCTTCCACTTAGGCGTAAATTTTAATAATTGCCATTTGGGAATAATAGCGGAGCAACGAAAAAGAAGATGGGGATAGTTTCAACTCCGGTTTGCAGGGTTATTATTATACATTATAAAAGAAATGAAATGAGAAAAAGGAGGAAAAGAGGTAAAGCTTGTCTGCCAAAGTGTTGATTTACATATCTTACTTTTGTACCGGCTATTCTGCCTATGCCTCTCCAATTTACCTTTGTCTTTTTCCTCTTACAAATTCATTATTTCAATTTCATAAGAATACAATTCACCTACCAATATCCAATTATCAACACAAGTTACAACCTTAGAGATTATAATTTTTGGATGCAAATGTTTAACTAATCACTCTTCACTTTATGTAACTACCTCATTGTATGTTTTTTTTTAATTCAATGAACCAAACATCCATCACTAAGAGTATATTTACTAAATAATTTTACCATTCCTTAACTGGTATTATAATTCATATATTTTAATCTTAATATAACATTGCAAACCAAATAGACTCGTTAGAAAGTACTGACGACTACCTTCTCCATCTTGTACCATAAACTGATAAACAGATGCCTTAAAGGATCCATCATCTCCCACAATATTCATAATGTCTTGAAGTGAATATTCACTAAGAAATTCATTATTTGAAAAGTAAACACACGAAATAAGCCAAAGGAAGTTTAACATCTTCTGTATATACATGAAAATTAATTTTAATCATGAATATAAACAGTGTAATTTTTCGAAGAAAATTTGGATGAACCCTCGGTGCCACCAGACTCCGCCCCTGATTATCTGCTCATTATCATTCTCTATAAACTCGTGTATTGTGAGAGAATATACTCGAGCTTTGTGTGTGTATATAGTTCGGTGTTGATATACCAGAGAGAAAGCGGGCTGCCGGAAAAAGTTACCGGGGAGGTTTTGGCGGGAATGTGGTGGTTTATTTGGGCTGAAATGGTCGGGTCATGGCCCATGAGCACCGTGGCTTTTGGGCTTAGTGGGTCACATGGGAAGGGGGGAACTGCATAGGTAGAAAGGAAAAGCAACAGAAGAAGAAGAAAGAAGGAGCTAGGAAAAATGAAAAAGAAAACAAGGGTGAATTGTCATTTATAGTGTAAAATAAAGCTTGACTATTTTTTTTGTAAATAAGTTGCCCTAGTGGCCATTTTTGCATAATATTTCCTAAAATGAGTCCATTTAGTCTATATTTAATTAATTGGATCACTCATATTTTAATTGGATATATATAGCTTCAATATATTTTAAAAGCCCATAAAAATATGGACCAAGCGGTAAAATATGAGTATCCATATAGACCCAAGATAAATCACCCACTTCTATTCAAAATTCCTAATTGCGCTAAAAATAAAAGAATTAAAAATAAAATTAGGGGGTGGGGTGGGTGAGTGGGTGGGTGGAGGTAGGGGATAGGGTGGGAGTGGGTGAGGTTGTGGGTAAAACAAATTGGGGCGTGGGTGGAGGTGGAGGTGGGGTAGGGGGGATTGGGAGTAGAAAAAAAATTTAAATATTTTTAAAAAAAAATTGAGAGGTGGGGGCGGGGGCCGGTGGGTCAAAAAAAATTAAAAAATTTGGGGTGGGGGTGAGGGTGGGTAGAAATAAAATTTTCAATTTTTAAAAACAAATTGGGTTGAGGGCACGGGTTGGAGTGGGGGTGGTGTTAGAAAAAAATTAAAATAAAATAAAATTAGGGAGGTGGGTAGAAAAAAATTACATTAAATACTTAAAGCATATAACTTCATTTTTCAATTCTTCAATCAATGTGGGTGAAATATGGATAAACACATATCCAATCCATCCATTAATCACCCAATCCATATTTTACCCAACATAGAATATGTGCGGATTGGATAATTACCCATTTTTGCTCAATCCATTTTCAACCCATCCAAATCCACTATAATGACTCTTTAGGTCATTTTTTCTGTTTTCGTATTTTTTTTGTATTTTGGGCTTTTCTACAGCGGCTACACGTCATTTATGACTTGTCGGGACTAACGGTTTGATTTTCGGGCAGTTCATTTGTGTTTTAAGTCCACTTTCCTGTTTTGAAACTCTTTAAGTTGAAAGAGTTGACTTTGGTCGACATTCGAAGTAAATGACATCAGATGAAAATTCCTTCACCGTCGTTAGCTCCGGAGCGTCAACTTTGGGCTAGTGAGACCTTTGGCTCGAGTCCCGAGGCTTCTGCACTTATTTTGGCTATTGAGTTATTTTTTGCTAAATGTTGATTTTTTGGATGTAGGGCCTATTATTTTGTCAAAACGAGCTCTATTGGGAATTTTATTGATTCCATTGAGTCTGAAATATCAAGCTCAAGGGAACCTGGTGACTTCATTGATATTGCTTGGAATCATTTATTGCTCGTCTGTGATCATATTTCGTTCTTATATCGTAAGTTTTGGGGCCCTTTTCCGATTAAATTCTCTTTTTCAATTCTTGTTTTCTTCTTAGGCTTGGGGAAGATTTGAGCTCGTTTTTGGAGCTGTTTTTGCTCAAAATTTTAGTCATGTAATCCTTGTCCTACAAGAGACATTTTCCCCGGTTTATTTTTTAAATTCACATACGGGGCCCCGCGGGTGATTTTTCACCAAATTTTTAGCCCGAATTATAAAATTACAATATGGATATCGTTGGTCCTATTTTAACAAGTAGATTATTGTTTTGATAGCGTGGCAGCAGTCAGAGGCTTCTCAGAAAATAAAAGCTCCGGTCTAGGGGGTGCGAGCACGCGTGTTCGGCTTTTACGTAGGTTACCGGTTACCTACTTCTAGACTTAGCTCGTATAAGATGACTGTATGGTATTGTGCTAATTGTTGGTGGGACTCTGTGGATTGGATAGATAATTCTAAGTGAATTTGATTCTCGTAGCCGATTTAGGGGATTTAGCTTAGAATTGGAGTAGGGATCCTTAGTTTGCCATTCCTTGTTCCCTTGTGGTCTAGCGTAGCCTGAATAGTACCTTTAATTCTAGATAATTGCTTGCCTTAGCTTAGTTAGTCTTCTTGGGGCCTTGGGGTGGTTAAGTTGGAATTCATTAGTATAGAGTTACCGATAGAATTCATGATAGAGTAGGTGTTTGTTATCCGTTTATATTTTATTGTTTATATTTCATATTTATTTCTGTATTGAGTAAGTGTGAGCCTGAGTCCGTGAACTAGACTCCAGGTCAGTTTACTTTATCCTTAGCTCTTCTCGGTTTGTCATCCTTTTCGCTCATCTTGGGAATAATGACGCGCCTTAGCCTAGACTTGGTTAGATGTTTGCTAGACTTGGGTTGGGTTTTCCTTAGGAGTTTGTTATAAGTTTGGCCCTTCTGGGCATTTTCCCAAAGTTTTAGATCTTTTGATAGCCTGGGGATCTTAGTTTGCTTCTGAACGGGTTGATTAGGCCTAGAAGTGTTATTTTTCGTGTGTATTAATCTATGTTCCTGGTATTGTGGTTGTTTACATCATGGTATATGAAAGACTTGATTTTAAAAATAGGATGTTCATTTTAAAAAAAATGGATTTTGGGAAATATTTGATACTTTTTGACTTTCTTACGGAAAACATGATATATTTTCAAAATGTTCATTTGAAATGAACTTGCATGCGTGAGGAAAAGTATTTTGGGTGATTTTATCAATATTTTAAACCTGCATGCCCCAGGAGACACGTATTTCGAGTGGTTTTATTGATTCTTATCATGGTATACTCATCGAGAGATGGTTCGAATTTGGTATACGGATTTCACGAGTCCACCAAAGGTCCTGCATTTGCAAGCTACGGCTGGAGGAGGATATACGGTACTGTTGGCACTTTACTCGTATCATACTACATATCATGGCACGTTCCATATGCATTTTCCCCCATTAGGTTGATTGCTAGCTACTATCGACTGTTGTTTGTATCCACTGGGCTTATGGGGGTCCGATTGGGTCTATTATTTGCTGTTTGTACCTTCCAGGCTTATGGGGGTCTGGTTAGGTTATTCTATGATTGAGTGTACCCTCCGGGCTTATGGGGTTTGGCTGGGCTTTAGCTAGAGTTTAATTTGCTTTATGCTGTGCTCAATTATTTACTTTCTCCTTCGATATTGTCTAGTTACGACATGTATCTTTATTTTGACTCCCTCCTACTTTCCCTTTAGTAAATTTGCAACTTATTGTACTTTTATCTTATTTGAGCTCAGTCAACCTATGATACCTACTGCATACCACGTGGTTTGGCACTTATGCTACACTTCTGCATCTTTTTCTCTGATGCATATCGTAGCATGAGTTATCATTGTTGACGTTGTCCTAGTGCTGAGTTGCGGATTCAGAGATTTAAGTTAAGCTTCTGGCGTTCCGAGATGATTTATCTCCTTCTACTATGGGATTAGTATTCTTTTGTATTTTGGAGACTATTGTGTATATATTTACATTTTATCTAGTAATCCTTATTTCTTAGTAGCTCTTGTACTGGTCGACTGGGCTTATGGGGGTCCGATTGGGTCTATTATTTGTTGTTTGTACCTTCCAGACTTATGGGGGTCTGGTTAGGTTATTCTATGATTGAGTGTACCCTCCGGGCTTATGGGGTTTTGCTGGGTTTTAGCTAGAGTTTAATTTGCTTTATGCTGTGCTCAATTATTTACTTTCTCCTTCGATATTGTCTAGTTACGACCTGTATCTTTATTTTGACTCCCTCCTACTTTCCCTTTAGTAAATTCGCAACTTATTGTACTTTTATCTTATTTGAGCTCAGTCAGCCTATGATACCTACTACGTACCACATGGTTTGGCCCTTATGCTACACTTCTGCATCTTTTTCTCTGATGCATATCGTAGCATGAGTTATCGTTGCTGACATTGTCCTAGTGCTGAGTTGCGGATTCAGAGATTTAAGTTAAGCTTCTAGCGTTCCGAGATGATTTATCTCCTTCTACTATGGGATTAGTCTTCTTTTGTATTTTGGAGACTATTGTGTATATATTTACGTTTTATCTAGTAATCCTTATGTCTTAGTAGCTCTTGTACTGGTCGATACCAGGTTTTGGGGATTCCATTGTATATTGGGTTCTCTTCTCTCCCTGTTTTTTATATGTATATGCTTTCTTCGGCTTATTTCAGTTATTTACTCTATTGTGAAGGTCATTCTCTTGATTAGCCCATTACTTAGCGTTCCAGGCTAAGGGTTGACTTACCTACTGGTGGGTTATAGTAGGTGCCATCATTACCTGAGAAATTAGGTCATGACAGTTTGTTATTAGAGCTCTAGGTTCACCGGTATCATAGGTACATGAGAAAATGCCTAGTAGAGTTTCGCGGATCAGTACGATAACTTATGTATCCTATCTTCAGAAGGCTACAGGGAATTCTTAGGAAATTCTACCTTTTTGATCCTCTATCGTGCGTCCTTGACTTATATCAACTTCTAAATATTGCTTGTTTCATTCTTTCTCAGATGGTTAGGACTAGGGCTATAGCGGCCGAGGGTGAGGCCCCCGCACCAACAACTAAGGCGCCAACTAAGGGAAGAGGTAGAGGTCGACCCCAAAATCGAGGTTAGGAATGAGTTGCACCCCCAGCTCGGTGCCAGGCAAGAGAGTTGTCACTAGAGCCGGTATATGAGCAGGAGCCTGAGATTGCTCCACAGTTAGTACTAGAGTATCCGCCACTACAATATCTAGTGGGGCAGGGACTAGCACAGCCTCCACCTGGACTTACCATTTCCCCGACACTACAGGCTGCTATAGCTCAGTTGTGGAGTGCCCTGGTAGGCATACCTCAGGCTTCGACGCATAGAGTAGTATAGGATATACAGAGTATAAGAGCGTAGCCTGCTGTTATGGCTCCCCATATTGAGGTACCGCCAGTTCAGTTAGCTGATCCACCGATGGCAGCCCGACCAGTTATGACTTCTGAGGAGTAGAAGATGCTAGGTCGGTTTTTTAGATTGGCTCCACCAAGGTTTTCTGGCACCCCAGGGGAGGATGCGCATGAGTGTCTTACCTGTTCCCAAGAGAGGTTGTATAACCTCGATCTAGTGGATCCTCACAGGGCAGACTACACCGCTTTTCAGCTTGATGGTTTGGCGAATCAGTGGTGGAAAGCCTATTCAGAGAGCAGACCATCTGGGTCCCCTTCTATAACTTGGGCACAGTTCTCCAAGGCTTTCTTAGGGAAGTACCTGCCTCACAATAAAAGTGAGAGACTTAGAGATTCTTTTTTGAGGTTGGAGCAGGGTTCCATGTCTGTGGCAGTATATGAGTTGAGATTTTATGAGTTTGCCACTATGATTCTGCTCATCGAGCATGAGAGAGTGTGTTGCTTTATTAGAGGTTTGAAACTTTATCTTTGTTTGTCTACACAGAGTATGGTATCTTTGGGCCAGTCCTTTTTAGATGTTATTGACCATGGCCTCACCATTGAAAGCATTCATTGTGAGGCCCACGGGGCAGCAATAAGAGATCCCATCACCAGGGTAGTTTTACCGGCTCTCAGTATTGAGGTAGAGGGTTCTAGGGCAGAGGTCAACAGCAGTGGTACTTTCAGCCTACTAGACCCGTTAAGTCCTCACTTCAGCTTTCTAGTAGTAGCATCCAACTAGGGTACAGTGGTTAGAGCTCTGATCAGTTGAGGGGTGCACATTTTGGGTCTTCAGTCTGTGGTGGCCATTCTGGTTCGGCGGGTTCTACACATCAGGGTCGAGCTTCTCAGGATTGTTATGATTGCGGGGAGTTTGGTCACTTTCCTAAAGATTGTCTCCAGCGTTGGATGTCTGAGTTGTCAGCAGCTTCCTAGCCTATTAGAGTAGTAGTGCCACCGTCCAGAAGTGGTGCTCAAGGTGGTAGAGGTGGTACTCAGTAAGGTAGGGTTGCTCGTGTTGGTGCTAATCCAGGTAGGCTCGGTAGTCATATGGGTGCTCATCCCAGTGATGGGCACAGTCAGTTGTATACTATGCTAGGTAGACTAGAGATGGAGGCTTCAGATGTTGTGATTATAGGTACAATTTTGGTTTGCCATCACCCAGCGTCTGTATTATTTGATCTAGGCTCTACTTATTCAAATATGTTTGTGTACTTTGCTTCTCGATTGGGGTTGTCTAGTGAGTCATTACCTATACCGTTGTGTGAAGCTACTTCCATAGGTGATTCCTTAGTAGTGGATCAAGTATTCAGATCTTGTGTGGTGATTATTCGGGAGTATGACACCTGCGTGGATCTTGTTGTACTTGATATGGTAGAATTTGATGCTATCCTAGGCATGGACTGGTTACCCCCTTATTATGCAGTCTTGGATTATTTTGCCAAAACCGTTACCTTAGACATGCCTGGCATACCCCCAGTTGTTTGACAGGGTTTTGTTAGCCACGCGCCATCTGGAATCATTTCTTATATTCGGGCTAGGATTTTGGTGTCAAAGGGATGTTTGGCGTATCTTTCTTATGTTCGTAATGTTAGTGCTGACACTCCTTCACTTGATTAATTTCCCATGGTCCGTGAGTTTGCAAATGTCTTTCCTACCGACTTACCTGGCCTCTCGCCTGAGCGTGATATAGACTTTGCTATTGATGTCAAGCCGGATACCAGGCCTATTTCTATTCCACCTTATCGTATAGCTCCTTTTGAGTTGAGGAAGCTTAGTGTTCAGTTTTAGGACCTTCTAGGAAGGGTTTTATCTAGCCGAGTATTTCTCCTTGGGGTGTTTCTATCCTTTTTGTGAAGAAAAAAAATGGCACTATGCGCATGTGCATCGATTATCGGCAGTTGAATAAGGTAACAGTGAAGAATAGGTATCCAATGTCGTGTATTGATGATCTATTTGACCAACTTCAGGGTGCAGCCGTGTTTTCTAAGATTGATTTGAGATTTGGCTACCATCAGTTGAGGATTCGGGCGGCGGACATCCCTCAGACAACCTTCAGGACTCATTACGTCCATTATGATTTCCTGGTGACATTTTTTGGGTTGATTAATACGTCAGTAGCGTTCATGGACTTGATGAACTGCTTGTTCAAGCCATATTTGGACTCCTTTGTGATAGTCTTCATTGATGACATTCTTTTCTACTCGAGGAGTAGAGAGGAGCACGAGCAACATTTGAGGATTGTGCTCCAAACTTTGAGAGATCGGTGGCTTTATGTCATGTTTTTGAAGTGTGAGTTTTGGGTTGAGTCTATAGCATTCTTTGGGCAAGTGGTGTCCAAGGATAGGATTATGGTAGACCCGACGAAGATTGAGGCAGTCCGTGATTGGTCTAGGCCTACTTCTCCTACTGAGGTTTGCAATTTTGTTGGGTTAGTTGGTTACTACAGACGGTTCATCGAGGGCTTCTCTTCCATTGCAGCGCTATTGACTAGATTGACTAGGAAGGATGTTCCATTAGAGTGGTCCGATAAGTGTGAGGCAAGCTTTCTGAAGCTCAAGGCCTTACTGACCACAACTTTGATATTGACTCTTCCAGTTGAGGGCCAAGGATTTACAGTTTATTGTGATACATCAGGTATTGGTTTGGGTTTTGTTCTAATGCAATAGGGCCGAGTAATTGCATATGCTCCTAGACAGTTGAAGGTGCATGAGCGCAACTACCCCACCCATGACTTAGAGTTGGTAGCATGGTTTTTGCGCTTAAGATTTAGAGGCATTATCTGTATGGTGTGCATTATCATATATTCACCGACCATCATAGTCTACAGTACATTCTGAGCCATAAGGATCTTAATTTGAGGTGGCTAGAGTTACTAAAGGACTATGATATCTCCATTCTTTACCATCCGGGTAAGGCAAATGTAGTAGCAAATGCCTTTAGTCGAAAGGTAGTGAGTATGGGGAGTTTGGCTTTCCTATCAGTTTTAGAGAGACCATTGGCCTTGGACATCCAGTCCTTAGCCAATAGGTTGGTTCGACTTGATATTTCAAACCCTGGAAGGATTCTTGCTCAAGTTGAGACACAGTCTACATTATTGGAGCAGATCCAAGAGAGGCAGTTTGAGGACAGTCGACTTTGTGAGCTTCATGATCAGGTGTCGAGCTGCGTGGCCAGGAAGGCTGCCTTAGATTCAGAGGGTGTTTTTAGATTAGAGGGTCATATTTGTGTTCCAAGGGTTGGTAACTTGCTTCAGTTGATTTTGCAGAAGGCGCATAGTTCCAGATATTCCATCCATTCTGGGGCAGCTAAGATGTATAGGGACTTGAGGCAGCATTACTGGTGGAGCAGGATGAAGAGGGATATAGCGGAGTTTGTATCTCGGTGCTTGAACTGTCAACAGGTGAAGTCCGACCATTTGAAACTTGGTGGATTACTTTAGGGGCAACCCATTCCTGAGTGGAAGTGGGAGCAGATTATTATGGACTTTGTCGTTGGCTTGCCATATACCTTTCGAGGCTTTGATAGCATTTGGGTTATTGTAGACCGGTTGACTAAGTCTGCTTACTTCTTGCCAGTTCAATCTTCCTACAATGCTGAGAGGTTGGCCCAGATCTATGTGTGAGAGATAGTCCATTTTCATGATGTGTCGGTGTCTATCATTTTAGATAGGGGTACTCAGTTTACTTCTCACTTTAGGAGGGCATTTCATGTAGAGTTGGGTACCCGAGTTGACCTTAGCACGGCATTTCATCCGCAGACTAATGGCGAGTCCGAGCAGACTATCAGGTTCTAGAAAATATGCTTCGTGCCTATGTTATGGATTTTTGAGGTGAGTGGGATCAGTTTCTAGCCTTGGCAGAGTTTGCTTATAATAACAACTACCATTCGAGTATTCAGATGGCTCCTTTCGAGGCATTGTATGGTAGGTGGTGCATGTCTCCTATTAGGTGGTTTGATGCTTTCAAGGCCATGCCGCAGGGTATGGATTTGTTGCGAGAGTCTTTGGATTAGGTTCGGGTGATTCAGGATAGGCTTTGAGCAGCTTAGAGTAGGCAGAAGAGTTATACTGACCATAGGCATCATGCTTTAGAGTTTGGGGTAGGCGACCGTGTGTTCCTTTGAGTGTCACCCATGAAGGGCGTGATGAGGTTCGGGAGGAGGGGCAAGCTTAGCCTCAGGTATATTATAATGTTTGAGATTCTTCAGCGAGTTGGTGATGTTGCTTATGAGTTAGACTTGCCTGTAGTTTTTTCTGCTATTCACCCTGTCTTCCATGTATTGATGTTCCGGCGTTACATTTCGTATGAGTCTCACGTGCTTCGGTGGGACTCAGTTCAGTTGGATGACCATTTGATTATTGAGGAGGAGCCAGTAGCTATTCTAGCTTAGGACGTCAGGCGGTTGAGGTCTAGAGAGATTCTTGTGGTTAAGGTGCAGTGGGGACATCATCCAGTCGAGGAGGCTACTTGGGAGGCCGAGCATTAACATATGGGCCTAGTATTCTCACCTATTCCAGCCTTCAGGTACTACACTCTTCTTAACTTTCGAGGATAAAAGTCCTTTTAGTAGTGGATGTTGTAATGACCCTTTAGGTTATTTTCTCTATTTTCATATTTTTTTCGTGTTTTGGGCTTTCCCAAAGCGGCTACAGATCATTTATGACTTGTCGAGAATGATGGTTTGATTTTTGGACAGTTCATTTGTGTTTTAAGCCCATTTCCTTATTTTGAAACTCTTTAAGTTAAAAAAGTTGACTTTGGTCTACATTTAGAGTAAACGGCCTCAGATGAAATTTTCGTCAGCGCCTTTAGTTCTGGAGCATCGACTTTGGGCTAGTAGGACCTGTGGCTTGGGTCCCGAGTCTTTTGAACTCATTTTGGGCTATTGGGTTATTTTTGGTTAAATGTTGGCTTTTGGATATGGGGCCTATTTTTTATTGAAACGATCTCCACTGGAAATTTTGTCAATTATTTTGAGTCCAAATGTCAATTTTGGTAGGATAGCATAGTTTTTTTGCGTACACGGGATTTTGGATGAATTTTGAGGGTCCATTTGAGTGTTTGAAACTTAGCAAAAAAATATCTGGAGTGATGTTACTGGTGTGACTGCTTTTGCGACCTTTGTCCACTTTTGTGGATACCGCTTTTGTGGTAAGGGTCCTCTTTTGTGGAAGTACAGGTGAATAGTGACCTTCACTTTTGTGGAGGGTCTGTCACTTTTGCGATCACCGTTTTTGCGGCAAAACCTCCATTTTTGCAAAGGTAGTTGTACATATAAAAATTTCATCCCCATTTTAAAATGCCCCATTCACGAATATTCTCCAGTTTTAAAGAGTTCAAGCTCAATGGAATCTGGTGACTTCATTGTTATTGCTTGGGATCATTCATTCCTCGTCCGTGATCATATTCCATTCTTATATCATAAGTTTTCGAGCCTTTTTTGATTAAATTCTCTTTTTCAATTCTTATTTTTTTCTTAGGCTTGGGGGCTGGTTTGAGCTTAACTTCGGAGCTGTTTTTGCTCAATATTTTGGGCATGTGATCCTTATCTCACGAGGGATATTCTTTCCAGTTTAGTTTTCAAAATTTGCATGCGGGTCCCACAGGTGATTTTTCATCACATTTATGGCCTGAATTATAAAATTACAATATGGGTATCGTTGGTCATATTTCAATGAGTAGATTACTTTTTTGATGGCATGGCAGCAGTCAGAGGCTTCTCAGAAAGGAAAAGCTCCGATCTAGGGGGTGTAAGCACACGTATTTGACTTTCAGGGAGGCTACGACTTACCTACCTCTAGACTTATCCCGTATAAGATGACTGTATGGTATTGTGCTAATTATTGGTAGGACTTTGTGGAATGGATAGATAATTTTTAGTGAATTTGATTCTCGTAGCCGATTTAGGGGCTTTAGCTTACAATTGGAGTTGGGATCCTTAGTTTGTCATTCCTTGTTCCCTTGTGTTCAGCGTAGTCTGAATAGTACCTTTAATTCTAGATAATTGCTTCCCTTAGCTTAGTTAGTCTGCTTGGGGCCTTGGGGGGGTTAATTTGGAAGTTCTTAGTATAGAGTTACCGATAAAATTCGTGATAGAGTAGGTACTTGTTATCCATTTATATTTTACCGTTTATATTTCGTATTTATTTTTGTATTGAGTAATTGTGGGCCTGAGGTCGTGAATGCTGGACTCCAGGTCAGTCTACTTTATCCTTAGCTCTTCTTGGTTTGTCACTCCTTTTCGCCCATCTTGGGAAAAATAACGCGCCTTATCCTAGACTTGGTTAGATGTTTACTTTGGGTTGGGTTTTTCTTAGGAGTTTGTTATAAGTTTGGCCCTTCTAGGCGTTTTCCCAAGGGTTTAGATCTTTTGATAGCCTGGGGACCTTAGTTTGCTTCTGAGCGGGTTGATTAGGCCTGGAAGGGATATTTTTTCTTGTGTATTCATCTATGTTCCTGGTATTGTGGTTGTTTGCATCATGGCATATAAAAGACTTGTTTTTAAAAATAGGATGTTTGTTTTCAAAAAATGAATTTTTAGGAAATATTTGATACTTTTTTACTTTCTTACAGAAAACATGATATATTTTTGAAATGTTGATTTGAGATAAACTTGCATGCCCTAGGAAAAGTGTCCCAGGTTATCTTATCAGTATTTTAAACTTGCATGCCCGAGGTGACACGTGTTTTGGGTGGTTTTATTAATTCTTATCATGGCATACTCATTGAGATCAACAACAACAACAACATACCCAGTGTATTCCCACAGCGTGGGGTCTGGGGAGGGTAGAGTGTACGCAGACCATACCACTACCTCAGAGGTGAGGTAGAGAGGCTGTTTCCGATAGACCCCCGGCTCGAGCAAAAAAGAAAAAAAAAAGAAAGAAAAAGAGGCTAAAAAGGGCATATCAATGATACATGATAAAACAAGATAAAAGAAAACAAGAGACGGTAGGAAGCAATATGTAGTAACAAACAACAGACAGACAGACAGACAGACAGACAGACAGAAACAGAGCACTGCCACACAATACTACCACGAGGAGTCCAAGAACAAGAACAAGAAACTATAAGCGTGACCCTACGATTACTAGTCGGGACACTAGGGAAAAACACTCCTACCTACACCCACTTCTACCTACTACTCTTCTACCCTAATCCGCGTCCTCCACACCTTCCTATCTAGGGTCATGTCCTCGGTAAGCTGCAACTGCGCCATGTCCTGTCGAATCACCTCTCCCCAATATTTTTTCGGTCTACCTCGTCCTCTCCTGTAACCATCCATAGCCAACCTCTCACACCTCCGCACTGGAGCATCCGTGCCTCTCCTCCTCACATGGCCGAACCATCTCAACCTCGCTTCCCGCATCTTATCTTCCACCGACGCCACACCCACCTTATCTCGGATATCCTCATTCCTAATCCTATCTCTCTTAGTAAACCCGCACATCCATCGCAACATCCTCATCTCCGCCACCTTCATCTTTTGAATATGGGCGTTCTTTACTGGCCAACACTCAACTCCATACAACAAAGCTGGTCGGACCACCACTCTGTAGAATTTGCCTTTAAGTTTAGTAGGCATACTCATTGAGATATGGTTCGAATTTGGTATACGGATTTTGCGAGTCTCCCATGGATCATGGCATACTCATTGAGGTATGGTTCGGATTTGGCATACGAATTTTGCGAGTCTCCCATGGGTCCTTCCTTTACTAGTTACGACTGAAGGAGAAGTATACAGCACTATTGGCACTTGACTCGTATCATATTGCATATCATGGCACGCTCCATATGCATTTTCCCCCATTAGATGATTGCTAGCTACTATTGTCTGTTGTTTGTATTCACTAGGCTTATGGGGGTCCGGTTGGATCTATTATTTGCTCTTTGTACCTTTCAGACTTATGGGGGTCTGGTTAGGTTATTCTGTGATTGAGTGTACCCTCCGGGATTTTGGGGGTTCAGCTGGGTTTTAGCTAGACTGCTTTAATTTGCTTTACCTTACTTTGCTTTATGCTTTACTCTGTTATTTACTTTCTCCCTCGGTATTGTCAAGTTACAACCTGTATCTTTATTTTGACTCTTTCCTACTTTCCCTTTAGTATATTCGCATCTTACTGTACTTTTATCTTATTTGAGCTCAACCGACTATGATGCCTACTGGGTACCGCCTATTTTGGTACTCATGCTACACTTATGTATCTTTTTTCCTGATGCAGACTCTAGCACAAGTTATCCCCGCTGACGTTGTCCTAGTGCTGAGTTGCAGATTCAGAGATTCAAAGTGAGCTTCTAGCATTCGGAGCTGATTTATCTCCTTCTACTATGGGATTAGTCCTTTTTTTTTATTTAGGAGACCGTTGTGTATATATTTACGTTTTATCTGGTACTCCTTATGTCTTAGTAGCTCTTGTACCGATTAATACCAAATTTTGGGGATTCCATTATATATTGGGTTCTCTTCTCTCTCTATTTTTATATATGTATATGCTTTCTAATGCTTATTTTAGTTGTTTACTCTATTGTGAAGGTCGTTCTCTTGATTAGCCCGTTATTTGCCGTTTTGGGCTAAGGATTGGCTTACCTACTGGTGGGTTATAGTAGGTGACATCATGACCTAAGAAATCTGATCCTGACATCCACCCATATCCCACCCCTAGTTTTAATTTTTACTCGGTCCTTGTATTAATATATTTCTTACTAAATATTCACTCTATCCTTGTATTAAAATAGAGAAAATGAGTTTATAAAACCACTCATGTCTAGGATATGTTTAAAATAATTTTAAAATATTTGAGTATTTTTTATTCTTTGAAATTTTCAAAATAAATATTTTAATTTTCATTAAATATTTAATTAATTCTAAGTTTTAGATTTAATAGGAACTCTGAAAGAAAAAAATTTGAATAGAAACAACAAAAAAAGTCTTGTCAAATCTCTAAAACTATGTAGCCATCTCTTCACTTATTACTAGAATCCAGGGGCGGAGTGAGGTAAGGTCAAGGGTGTTCATCTGAATCCCTTTAGTAAAAAATTACAATATTTATACATAATTAAAATTATTTTTTGTTATAAAATGAAAGCAAACAAGAAACATATATTAAACAAATAAAACTAGACAAGAGAAGAGAGTATCTAGAGATTTTCTCATTTCTTTCGAGTGTTTCAAGTGTCTTCAAGACTATATATCGTTCATCACCTATCATACCCATATTTATACTATTACAAGAGGAAAGTTGTAAGGTTGTCGTGGACATGACATTAACCTTTAGAGAATGTAGGAAAGATCATGGGGGTGTGGGAGATCAATGAGGAGGTAGTGGTGGTGTGGGTATTACTACACATAATGGCGAAAAGAAGTTATGGACACTCCTCCTTCAATATTCGATAAGTGTCTCATTAAAATCTCACTAGAAAAAAACCTATGAGAAAAAAATCCTAATGAAGGAAAAATAGTATACATATTGTATTACACATTATATGTTGCCTCATTAAAAATCTTGACAGAAAAATTCAGTGGAATAATATCTAGGCTAAAAAAAAGAGTGTAACACGTATTTTATTCCCTCTAATAAAAATACTATTTAATCTTGTAGAGGATGCATTCTAATTCTGTATAACAGCTTTTCAAAATATTGGTATTGACAATATAATCTTTGTGATCATAGCATATGTCTCTTAGATATGTTGAGTTTTTGAGCTCAGCCAAATACATTCTTGACAATTACTTTGTTCATGACCTCATTATCGTAGGCAAATTGCTAATTTGACTTGTTTGTAGCAACTATCAAGTGGCGCCACTTTCATTTGCATGATAATTATTTTTAGGAGTAGTTTTTATAATTTTTCTTTTAGGAAAGACTTTTTCCGACAATATATGGTTGACGTCCGTCTTGAGGGAAGTTAGTCATTAGGTGTTAGGTGGTCATTAGGGTCATTTGAGTGCTAAGTGCTCAAATTAGGTGTTAAAATGATCAAATGATGCAAGTTTTGATTTTTAATTCAAAAGCATGTTGTGAAAAACTAAATGACTTCTCTTGAAAGACCTAGACTCATTTTCTTGACTCTTGTGATTATTGACTTAATATTGAACTCTTGTGTTGTTTGCTTGATCGAGGGTTAATATAGATCCGTCTTGAATTTAACATGTGCCATATGTTAGAAATTTTATGATATTCTATGCTTGCATATTGATGTCTAGAACTTATATCGTGTGTTTGCAAAGCAAAATGAATGACGTTGAGTCTAGGAGATGATATAGGCATTTCTTTGATTAGTCATATTTTTGCCTTCTCTTTACCTACCCATATGTAATACCGCTAGTTTGCCCCATTGAGCCTTTAGCCTTAAATTTGATCTTTCAAACTCCTATAGCACTTTAATTGAAAAATAAATATTTAAAAGGAGTAACAACGAAAAAGGAGATATTTGTAGATGGAAGTCTAAAGAAAGATTAAGGGTGCAATTGTTGTATAAAAAATGCTATTAGTAGGGAGCAAAAAAGATTAAAAAAAAATAAAATGAAATAGTTGATCGCTCCCTGCTAATGACATGTGAATGTGCTTAAAGAAATGGGAAACTAAAAAAAATAGTGGGTGTAGAAGGGAGAAGAAGAAGAGTTAACAAATTGAAGATTATTTCAAAAGATTGTAAGCAGTTGTGATGTATTAAAGTACTTAGGAAGGATAATTATTGTTTTATCTAAATAATTTCTACCATCCCTTAACCTACATTACAACCCTTAAAGACCTATTTGATCCTAAATTCGATGTTCTTACATAAGTAGAGTATTTACGCTAAGGGAAAGCTTATAGTTCGTCATATGTTGCATGTTAAATTCTTTGTGAGAGTGAGCGTAATCTAAATTTTATGCGTATGTATGTGATATTATATATTCTTATGAGTGAATCTAGGAAACTCTTTTGTTCGGTGAGGGAACATGGTTGATAAAAGATAGGTGAAATATTTGATCTCTTAATTAGGTGACATAAAAGTGTTTGTCGATATTTAAACCCTTTGAGTCAGTTCTTGAGGCTAAAGTGTTTCGAAGAAGTTATTTGTTAGTTTAATTCTAAATGTCAATAGTTGCATGTGAAATAAGATTTTGTTGTTTGAGGTCGTATCATCCTTAGCCTCAGCGGACCTATTCAAATTGGCATAGCTCAGTGGGTGTCTAATTAAAGTCAAGGTATGGAGTTTCAAGGCTTGCTGGAGAAAGAGCAAGAGTCTAAGTGTTGGGTATTGATGTGAGGCTAAAAAGTTGTATATTTTGCTATCATTTGCCTCACATTTGGTGCTTTTTATTATCACTTTGAGCTTTGATTCTTTAAAATATGCTTATGCTGGTTTGTTTGTGATGTGTAGGAAAAAAATAAAGAAATTTGAGCACAAAACAGATATATTAGAACTTTGATATTTGAGTAAAAGTCACAAACATCAATCTGAAACTAGTACGAGGGTGCAAGACAAGATACTAAAATTTAGAGTGAAGAAAAATTGGGACGGAGGCAAAATATGGTGTAATGACCCTTTCGGTTATTTTTGCATTTTTGCCTTACTTGTACTATTAGAGCTTTGCAGTAGTGTTCTAAGTCATTTATGACTTGCCGGGACTGGTGTTTTGGTGCTCGGGCTGTTCGTTTGGTCTTTATGGTCGTTTCTCTGTTTTAGAGCTTTAACTTAGGAAATTATTGACATTAGTCAATTTTCTTAGCAAATGAGCTCGGAATAGGATTTTGACAGTTTTGTTGGCTCTAGAGCATGAATTTTGATCTAGTTGGACCCTTGGTCGGGGCTTAGGAGCTTTCAATTTAGTTTTATCTCATAGTATACGATTTCAGGCTAGTTAAACTTGGAAGTTTGACTTTGGTCAAGATTCGGATAAGACGGCCTCATATGGTAATTATGTCAGCGTTTTTAGCTCTGAAATATTGACTTTGGCCTAGAGAGACTTTTGGTTCGGGTCTCGAGGCTTCTAGACTCATTTTGGGTTATTGGGTTCTGTTTTGGTTAACGGTTGATTTTTGGGTGTGGGGCCCACTTCTCATTAAATTGACCTTGTTTAGAAGTTTCATCGATATCGTTGAGTCAGGAATACCATTTTTAGTAGGGTAATATAATTCGTTTGTGTGCGCGGGTCCCCGGATAATCCCCGAGGATGTGATCAGAGAAGTCTTAAGTTGTGTTTGCAGTTAGTTGCAGCTGGTTCTGGTATGGCACAGCGGTGGTGCTTTGGCCACACCTGTGCCTTGGGAGCCACACCTGCATGCTAGTGGCCTCAGCACGGGGCGTGCATGTGCTTTTTAGCCCACCCCGGTGATGCTGGGGGTCTTGTTGACCTTCACCCTTGAGGTCGTCTGGGTGTCGCTGCAGCGATGCACCTGTGTCATTAAGATCGCAAGTGCGCCAGTCGTTGGTAGCTTTTAAAAGGTCTTTCCCTTCACTCATCTAAGCTCCAAACTCATTTCCTCTATTTTCTCTCAAGCTCTAAGATTATTATTCAGTGTGGGATCACCCTAAAATGCTAAGGTTATTCATTATGTGCCCGTGGTCGATCCCTCGTTGTCAATTGTAAGTTTTCTATCCGTTAATTCTGCCAATTTCTTTATTTTGATTCTCAATTTGTTCTTGGAATGTAAGGGTTGTTTTAGGCTCATTCCTTACCCGAATTATGCTTATTTTTTGGGCATGTGTTCCTGACAGTGTAGGGAACTTTGCGGTAACTTTCATTTTTAGTTTTGAGTCATGGGGCCCATGGGTCTATTTTTTACCTAGATTTTGATCCATCTAAATCATTATCCTTATGGGTATCATTAGCTTCATATTGACAAATAGATTATATTTTTGATAATTTGATTGCGATTCGAGGCTTCTTGGAGCAGTTCGAGCTTGGACAACGTCTTTTCAGCGGCTTGTCGTCGGACGTCAGGTAGGCTACGGCTTACTCATCTTAGACTTAGTCTATATAAAATGTAATTGCACTATTTAGATCATCTTTGGGTTGGGTTTACTAGTTTCGTACCCCAAACCTTGTCCGCTTCTTTTTTGTCCGTCCTTGTTTCTTTCATTTTAGTATTCGAGCTAGTATGATATTATTACCCCTTTACGACCCTGGATGGCCTTTGTGTATGCCTCTGGACCATAGTTGGGGGGATAATTGGGAAGTATCAGTGAGTCCCGAATATTGATTCGCGATTATGAGCCGATTATTTGTGTTATAGAGCAGATTATGCTTGTGCAGGGCCGGTAGATTAATTGTGAGTTGTTGAGCTATTAATTGTATATGAGCATAGCATCACCATGAAAAGAGCTTTTCTGCATTGATTTATTACTACTACGAGGTCGCGGGCCCGACTATCACAAATTTTCTAAACCTTGCATGGCCCCGAGGGCCCATTTTCAGTTATAATTTGCTATAAATGAATTTAAAACTAGTTTTTAGATTTTCTTGAGATAAAAGAGATTATGCGATGGATTTTTACAGTGATACTAGACTTGGCTGGGCCGGAGTGCTAGACATGATTTTATCACTGATTTTGAAATGATACTTGTAATGACCGGATCCGTCGTTACGGGTAGTCCAATCGTGCCAAGTTTTAGAGTTATAAAACTCTAGATTTGGGGGTTTGAAATTATGGGCTAGGCTAGTCTCAGCCAGTTTAGGAGTGAGGTATGGTCTAGGGTAATCCGGGTAAGGATTGGGTTGGATGTCTTGTGTTGAGCTAGTTTTCCTCGTAGCTAACACGTAGAGGACTCCGGGGGACTTTTTTGGATCAAATTCGGTAAGCAGAACTCTCCAAATCAAGGTTGACGTGAAGGGGTTATTTCAGGACGACGGGAAAATAAGTGTGTTGTAAAATGGACTAATTTTGGAGGTTTTATGACTTTTTTTCCCATGTCAACCGCGATATAGCGGTTGACACTCTGCCATAGCGACCTTCGCTGTAGCAGAGAAATTACCGCTACAGCGGAAGTCAACGTCAGTCAGCCTCTGCCATAGCGGACGACTCCGCTATGGCGGTACCGCTATAGTGGAGTGGACCGCTATGGTGGAGCATGATGGGATTTAATGCAGAAACATTCCCCAAAACATTCAGTTTTTACAATTCCATTTTGGAGAAGGGCAAGGCGATTCCAGGCGATTTTCCTCCGTTTTACATTGTTTTTCTTCCCTAAGGTAAGGTTTCTACTCCCCAATCTTCGTACTATTTTTCCTACGTGGTAGAATTGCTAGGAGGGAACTTGGGTAAAGGTTGGAATAACCTAAGGATGGTAGAATCTGGGGAAGAAGGGGGATTCTAGGCATGAAAGTTCTTGGGTATTGTTAAAAGTAAGGTTTTATGATCACATATTACTAAATTCTCTATTTTTATCCATGAAAATGATAGAACTAGGGAAATTAATGGCGAAAACCCGGGAAAAAGGGTAGAATGATCAAGGTTGGTCTGGGGTTTGGGATTTGGTGTAATTCGGGTAATACGCAGGCCTTGTTTGTTAATTTAAGTACTTGTATGTTGTTTTATACCAAGAACGAGAAAGCAATTCGGAACACGAGAAAGCTTGAGTTGAGTAGAGCTTGGATCATTTCGAGGTAGGTGATGGCTCACGATTCCTGTGAATATTGTATATTTTGACTCTTATCTAAGTGTTTGTATGAATTGCATGGCTTAGAGGAATTGTGTAAAATGTCTAAGGGTCCTGTTTTACAGTCTGTGAATTGAACGGTGTGTTGCTTGTTGGTTTACAAGTAGTTTGTTAATTATTTTGACTGTGGATTGTTGATATTCAGTTGGCTCGGATACCACGCCTGGTACAAGTATACTAACGGTTGGCTCGGGTACCACGCCTGGTAAAGGTATACTAAGGTTGGCTCGGGTACCACGCCTGGTACGAAATATTAACGGTTGGCTCGGGTACCACACCTGGTAGAGGTTTATTTTACTACATCATTGCATTGATATTGTTGTATTACATTGACTGTTATTGGTTCCATGAGTGGACCGGGCTATTTTATTGAATTGTGAAATTCATTAGTGGTCCTTGAGTGACCGGGGATCCTGTTATATTTGTGTAGTTGGTCTTGGATTAGGTCGGGTTGTCTGTTTAACACTTAGGTGTTGTTTAGAAGGGATCCCAGGGTGGGTCCGAGCTAGGCAAAATGGATGATTTATTGTATTCTGTGATTGTGACTTAGAGTTATAAAATGTGGAGCCCAGGTGGGAACAAGCTAGGTAAAGACTTGTAGTCTAGGGGAGCCTATTGACTTGTTGCATGTTTTTCGTACTTATGTTTGATTTGTTGTACTGTTTATACACTGTTTTATTTGGAACTGGCTAATGATCCTACCAGTACACAGTGGTAGTGTACTGATACTGCACCTGCTTTTCTTCTTGTGAGTACAGGCAATCTTCCAGCGGCTGAGATGCGACCTCATCTGTAGTACCAGCGTTTCCAGACTTCAAGGGTGAGCCACTTTGATCGAGCTGCCTTGAATCTATCATTAGGGTTGTAGCCCATTTGTTTCGGGCTTAGACTATTTCCTTATATTTTTGGGGTTGCATCCCCGCACTCTAGACATTGGTAGAATTGTTTGGTACTGCGACTTTCAGATTCTAGGGGGTATTTTTCGCAGGTTTATGTTAATGGAATTGTTTGATATTTATTTTGTTACTAGTTTATTTTTTGCACTTGGTTTTGAGCTGTTAGAATGGTTAAGTTTGGAGAAGTGATGGTTCGCTCACCCGGGGGTTGGTGAGTGTCACTCACGGAGGTCTGGGTCGTGACAAAGATGGTATCAGAGTCCTAGGTTCGTTGATATCGTCGTACCAAACAGGTCTAGTTGTGTCTTATGGAATGGTGCGGAGACATCCGTACTTTTCTTCGAGAGGCTATGGGGCTTTAGGAAAACTATCTCTTCCTTTTTTCCTTCGTGCTATAACTTGATTCCAATTGGTATCTGGTGATACAAATTTGTATCTAATCTGATTCAATATTTTGTTCGCAGATGGTTAACACAAGGAACAACAGAGCTAGAGCAGCGATCCCAGCAGCGGGCTCGGCTGTCCGTGGTAGAGGCAGGGGAAGGGACAGAAGACGAGGTAGAGCCACACTCGCCAGGGGTGGAGATCGAGCCGCTACTGGAGAGCTTAAAGCGACCCCTCCCCCACCTCAGGAACATGTTGATGAAGATGTAGAAGTTGTGGCTGAAGATGGTGAGGCGCAGGAGGAGGCAGCACTGGTTGGGGGTGCAGGCCTTCCTACTATGACACCAGAAGCCTTTCAGCAGGCTTAGAATATTTTGAGTGGGTTGGTTTGTACTGGAGCCATACCCGTGGCTTTTGCAAACCAGGCCTTGGACCCTCAGTCAGCAGCTACTACAACACTTAGGATGGATGCAGCTTCAGGCACGAATGACTTCTTCAGGCTAATGCTAGGCCCAGTGATGACAGGGGCTCCCTTTCTGCATCCGTTCCATATCAGTCTTCATTGTTAAGATCCCCCGGTAGAATCGAATGGTAACTGAATCGCACATACGGTAATGAGGGGGGTTCGCGTCTATACATGTCGTATGGTATGCTTAGACCTACCCACCCTATTTTTTCCATGATCTATGGGTCTACTGGAGCTACCCACTTCGATCAATTAGCCAAGATTTTAACCGGATATGAAATCACTGGTGCTCGATCTAGTGGTATTTTTATGGGGATTCTATTTATCACTGTAGGATCCCTATTTAAGATCACTGCAGTTCTTTTTCAGGAGGGTGTAGGATGGCTGCCTATAGGTGGTAGGGTAGGGTGGGTGGTACCTCTTGATGTTGACCAAGTTTCTCAAGCTGAAACCTCTCACATTTCAGGGTACTAATAAGGAGGATGCTTATGAGTTTATCTTGGATTGCTATGAGAGATTGCATAAGTTGGGTATTGTACGTCAGTATGGGGTTGAGTTTGTCATATTTCAGCTGCAGGGTGATGCCAAGCAGTGGTGGAGGTCTCATGTGGAGTATCAATTTTCTGTTCTACCCCCACTGACTTGGGAGCAGTTCCACGCTTTGTTTTTAGAGAAGTACGTACCCCGTACTTTGAGGGACCAGAAGAAAGATGAGTTCTTGAACTTGGAATAGGGTAGCATGTCAGTCTCTGCTTACGAGGCTAAATTCCATACCTTGTCTTATTTTGCCACACAGTTGTTGGATTCCGAGGAGGAACGGGTCTGATTGTTTGTGAAAGGGTTGAATACTGAGCTACAGGTACTGTCAGTGCATATGACTTCTTCAGGAAAGGGCATTAATGATGTGGTGGATTATGTGAAGCAACTTGAGGGAGTCAGACAGATGGGGCAGGCTAAGGCATTAGCCAAGAAGCCTCAGAATGAGGGAAATTATGGTGGCTCACATTCCAGTGGTCATAATCAACAGGTATACTCAGCCTGTCCTATTCAGTCAGCTCTGTCAGCTACTACAGGTGGTCGTCAGAGAGCTCATAATCATTTTTCAGCTCCTAGAGGCCAGGGAGCGTCTTATACGTCAGCTAGCAGGCCTACACTTAACTGTGGTTGCTTCCATTGTGGTGATCTGGGCCACTTTAAGAGGGAGTGCCCACTCAGGTAGACAGGTAATCAGGGTCAGTAGCAGCCTAGAGCAGTGGTCTCAGCAGGTAGAGGCGGTAATGCTAAAGGTCATCCACAGGGTGGGCGAGGAAACTTTCAGAGAGGCCAGGGCGACAGAGGGAACGGCGGCACGGGCAGGGGTGTAGCGCAGCCGATCTGGGAAGTTGCCCGAATTGATGATCGGGCTTATTGCTATGCTTTTCCAGGGAGGATCGAGGTGGAAGCATCAGATGTGGTGATAACAGGTACCATTCTTATCTGCGATAAAATGGCTTCGGTATTATTTGACCCAGGTTCTACATATTCTTATGTATCTGTGAGTTTTGCATTGGGCCTGTAATTGACTTGTGATATTCTTGATTCCCCTATTCATGTTTCTACCCCGGTTGGAGAGTCTGTAATTATGACTCATGTTTATTGTGACTGTTTTGTTGTGTTTGTAGGGTTGCATACTTGGGTAGACTTGTTAATCCTGGATATGGCTGATTTTAATATTGTCTTGGGCATGACCTGGTTGTCCTCTTATCATGTTGTGTTGAACTATAACACCAAGACTGTGGCTCTAGAGATTCCGGGTGAGGATAGACTAGAGTGGGAAGGTGTGTACAGGCCTAAGCCAGTTAAGGTCATATCGTTCATTCAGGCTAATAAGCTAGTGGGGAGAGGGTCTCAAGCCTTCTTGTCTCATCTCCGAGATGATAGTGTGGAGTCCCCATCTATTGAGTCAGTTCCGGTGGTTTCTGAGTTTCTAGAGGTGTTTCCAGCGGATTTGCCTAGTATGCCTCTAGACAGGGATATAGACTTTTGTATTGATTTGGAGCCAAGCACTCTTCCCATTTCTATTCCTCCATATCGTATGGCTCCGGCAGAGTTAAGGAAACTTAAGACTCAGCTGCTGGAACTCCTAGATAAGGGATTTATCCATCCCAGTGCTTCACCTTGGGGTGCTCTTGTGTTGTTTGTAAGGAAAAAGGATGGTAGTATGCAGGTGTGCATAGATTATAGGTATTTGAACAAGGTGACCATCCGAAATAAGTACCCTCTACCCCGCATTGATGATTTATTTGACCAGCTTCAGGGTGCATCAGTATTTTCGAAAATCGACTTGAGGTCAGGATACCATCAGTTGAGGATTAGGCCTAAGGACATTCCTAAGATGGTTTTTTGGACTCGGTATGGACATTACGAGTTTCTAGTAATGTCGTTTGGTTTGACCAATGCGCCAGCAGTATTCATGAGTTTGATGAATGGGGTATTTAAGTCGTATTTGGATTCCTTCGTGATTGTGTTTATTGATGATATTTGATCTACTCTAAGAGTAAAGAGGATCATACTAATCATCTTCGTATTATGTTGGACATCTTGAGACGCCAGAAGCCTTATGCGAAGTTCTCCAAGTGTGAATTTTGGTTGACTTCAGTTGCGTTCTTGGGGCATGTAGTGTCAGAAAAGGGGTAATAGTAGATCCCCAGAAAATTAAAGCAGTCAAGAGTTGGGTCCAGCCTGGCTCTTTGACTGAGGTGAGAAGTTTTGTTGGGCTCGCAGGGTACTATCAGAGGTTTGTTAAGGATTTTGCGTCTATTGCCACTCACCTGACCAGGCTGACACAGAAAGATGTACCAGTCGTGTGGTCTGACAAGTGTGAGGAGAGCTTCCAAAACCTCAAGACGCTTCTGACCACGGCTCCTATATTGTCCTTGCCGATTGAAGGTAAATACTTTATTGTTTATTGTGATGCTTCACATTCTGGTTTGGGTGATGTGTTGATGCAGGATAAGAATGTGATAGCCTATGCATCTAGGCAGTTGAAGGTGCATGAGAGGAACTACCCGACTCACGACTTAGAGTTGGCAGCAGTGGTCTTTGCACTCAAGATTTGGAGACACTATCTCTATGGTGTTGAGGTGTTCACCGATCATCACAGTCTACAGCATGTGTTCACTCGGAAGGATTTGAATTTGAGGCAAAGAAGGTGGATGGAGTTATTGAAGGACTATGATGTGATTATTCAGTACCATCCAGGTAAGGCTAATGTGGTGGCAGACGCATTGAGCCAGAAAATAGCTAGCATAGGTAGTTTGGCTTGTTTGGGGGTGTCCAAAGGACCACTAGCAAGGGAAATTCGGGCTTTGGAGGCCAAGTTCATGCATTTGGGTGTTTCAGAACAAGGTGGGTTGTTGGCCAGCATTGAGGTCAGAGCCACCTTCATAGAGAAAATAAACGCCAAACAGTTTCAGGATCTGAAATTGAGTAAGCTTCAAGGTAAGGTAATATCTGGGGAATCTAGGGACGTCACATTAGACTCTGGTGGAGTACTAAATTTCAAAGAAAGGATTTGTGTTCCTTGGGTTGATGATATAATCCAGAAAATCTTGGCAGAAGCTCATGGTTCGCGGTACTCAATTCATCCGGGTATGATTAAAATGTACAGGAATTTGAGGCAGCGTTACTGGTGGCCCAGGATAAAAAGGGACATAGTCGATTTTATTTCCAAGTGTCAGAATTGCCAGCAGGTAAAGTATGAGCACTAGAGACCTGCAGGACTACTTCAGAGGATGCCCATTCCAGAGTGTAAGTGGGAAAGGATAGCCATGGACTTTGTGGTGGGTCTTCCCAAGACATTGGGGAAGTATGACTTCATTTAGGTCATTGTTGACAGGATGACCAAGTCCGCTCATTTCATTCTGGTCAGGGTAGATTAAAACTCACAGCAATTGGCTAAGATATACGTGAAGGAGATTTTGAGATTGCATGGGGTGCCACTGTCCATCATTTCAGACAGGGGTACGAAGTTTATCTCTAAATTTTGGGGCAAGCTACATGAAGAGTTAGGCACACAACTCACTTTTAGCAACGCCTTCCACCCTCAGACTGATGGTCAGTCGGAGAGGATGATCCAGGTATTGGAGGACATACTGAGGGCATGTGTGATGGACTTCTAGGGTCAATAAAGACCAGTTTCTATCATTGTGCGAGTTCTCATACAATAATAACTATCACTCCAGTATTGACATGGCACCATTTGAGGTATTGTATGGGAGGAGTTGTAGATCACCGGTTGGGTGGTTTGAGGAAGGCGATGTAAAGCCTTTGGGAGTGGAATTGGTAAAGGAAACACAGGAAAAAGTAAGGGGCATTCAGGCCAAATCGCTGGCTACCCAAAGCAGGCAGAAGGAGTATGCAGATCACAAGGTTCAGGACATAGAATTTCAGATTGGTGAACATGTATTGTTGAAAGTGTCACCAATGAAGGGAGTTATGCAGTTTGGTAAGAAGGGAAGCTTAGCCCTCGGTTCATTGGTCCATTTGAGGTTCTTAAGATTGTGGGGCCAGTGGCTTACAAGTTAGCACTGCCGCCCAGTTTGTCGGGTGTCCAGTTGGTATTCCATGTATCCATGCTTAAGCGATACCATGGGGTGGGGACTACATCATCAAGTGGGATGAGGTACTTTTCGATAAGGATCTTCGTTATGAAGAGGAACCAGTCTTGATTCTTGCTCGGGATGTCCGAAGATTGAGGACTAAGGTGATTGATATAGTAAAAGTTCAGTGAAAGCATCATCCGGTTGAGGAAGCCACTTGGGAAACCGAGAAGTACATGCGGGACAAGTACCCTCAATTGTTTGAGAATTCAGGTATTACACTTTTTTTTCTTTTTTTTCGAAAATTTTGGGTTTGATCATTCGGGGACAAATAATGGGTAAATTGGTATCTGTTGTAATGACCGGGTCTGTCATTACGGGTAGTCCAATCGTGCCAAGTTTTAGAGTTAGAAAACTCCGGATTTAGGGGTTTGAAATTATGGGCTAAGCTAATCTCGGCCGGTTTAGGAGTGAGGTATGGTCTAGGGAAATCTGGGTAAGGATTGGGTTGTATGTCTTGTGTTGAGCTAGTTTTCTTTGTAGCTAACATGTAGAGGAGTCCGGGGGACTTTTTGGAATCAAATTTGGGTAAGTAGAACTCCCAGAATCGAGGTTGACGTGAAGGGGTTGTTTCAGGATGTCAAGAAAATAAGTGTGTTGTAAAATAGACTAATTTTGGAGGTTTTACGACTTCATGTCTCGTGTCATAGCGACCTTCATTGTAGCGAAGAAATTACCGCTACAGTAGAAGTCAACATCGGTCAGCCTCCACCATAGCGGACGACTCCGCTACGACGATACCACTATAGCGGAGCGGATCGCTATAGTGGAGCGTGACAGGATTTAATGCAGAAACATTCTCCAAAACGTTCAGTTTTCACAATTCTGTTTTGGGAGAAGGGCAAGGCGATTCCAGACAATTTTCCTCCGTTTTGCATTATTTTTCTTCCCTGAGGTAAGGTTTCTACTCCCTAATCTTCGTACTACTTTTCCTACGCGGTAGAGTTGCTAGGAGGGAACTTGGGAAAAGGTTGGAATAACCTAGGGATGGTAGAATCCGGGGAAGAAGGGGGATTCTAGGCATGAAAATTTTTGGGTATTGTTAAAAGTAAGGTTTTATGATCACATATTGCTAAATTCTCTATTTTTATCCATGAAAATGATAGAACTAGGGAAATTAATGGCGGAAATCCTGGGAAAAAGGGTAGAATGATCATGGTTGGTCTGGGGTTTGGGATTTGGTGTAATCCGGGTAATACGCAGGTCTTGTTTGTTAATTTAAGTACTTGTATGTTGTTTTAGACCAAGAACGAGAAGGAATTCAGAACACGGGAAAGCTCGAGTTGAGTAGAGCTTTTTGGAATATTTTGAGGTAGGTGATGGCTTACGATTCCTGTGAATGTTGTATATTTTGTACTCTTATCTAAGTGTTTGTATGAATTGCATGGCTTAGAGGAATTGTGTAAAATGTCTAAGAGTCCTGTTTTACAGTCTGTGAATTGAACGGTGTGTTGCCTGTTGGTTTACAAGTTGTTTGTTCATTATTTTGACTGTGGATTATTGACATTCAGTTGGCTCGGGTACCATGCCTAGTACATGTATACTAACGGTTGGCTCGGGTACCACGCCTGGTAAGGTATACTAACGGTTTGCTTGGGTACCACGCCTGGTACGGGTATAAAAAATGGTTTGCTCGGGTACCACACCTGGTACGAAATACTAACGGTTGGCTCGGGTACCACGCCTGGTACGGGTTTATTTTACTGCATCATTGCATTGATATTGTTGTATTGCATTGACTGTTATTGGTTCCGTGAGTGGACTGGGCTATTTTATTGAATTGTGATATTTGTTGGTGGTCCTTGAGTGACCGGGGATCCTGTTATATCTGTGTAGTTGTCTTGGATTAGGACGGGTTGTCTGTTTAACACTTAGGTGTTGTTTAGAAGGGATCCCAGGGTGGGTTCGAACTAGGCAAAAAGGATGATTATTGAATTCTGTGATTGTGGCTTAGAGTTATAAGAGGTGGAGTTCAGGTGGGAACAAGCTAGGTAGAGACTTGTAGTCTAGGGGAGCCTATTGACTTGTTGCATGTTTTTTCGACTTATGCTTGATTTGTTATACTATTTATACACTATTTTATTTGGAACTGGCTGATGATCCGACCAGTACACAGTGGTGGTGTACTGATATTGCACTTGCTTTTCTTCTTGTGAGTACAGACAATCTTCCAGCGGCTGAGATGTGACCTCATCTGTAGTACCAGCGTTTCCAGACTTCAAGGGTGAGCCACTTCCATCGAGCTGTCTTGAATCTATCATTAGGGTTATAGCCCATTTATTTCGGGCTTAGACTATTTCTTTATATTTTTGGGGTTGCATCCCCATACTCTATACATTGGTAGAATTGTTTGGTACTGCGACTTTAAAATTCTAGGGGGTATTTTTCGCAGGTTTATGTTAATGGAATCGTTTGATATTTATTTCGTTGCTAGTTTATTTTTTGCACTTGGTTTTGAGCTGTTAGAACGGTTAAGTTTTGGAAAGTGATGATTCGCTCACCCGGGGGTTGGGTGAGTGCCACTCATGGTGGTGTGGGTCGTGATAATACTAGACTCGGCTGGGCCGAAGTACTAGACATGATTTTATTACTGATTTTAGACCCGGATATATTTTGGGCACCCATGATGAGATCTGGAGAGTCTGTATGTGGTCGCCGAGACCTCCATGGACCTTGTCGATCTGTACTAGGGGCGCCGGAGGAGGGGTATACGGGGGAGTAGAGGGTATACGGGGAAAGCCTTTCCATGGGTCCTACCTGTTGGGCCTACGGGTGTCAAATAAGGTGCATACGGTACCACTGGCATGGCATATCATATCATTCATTTCTTCACAGTTCCACCCTTGTTTGTTGTTTGCTGAGTGTACGATCCGTGTAGGCTTGGAGCGTGACAAGAAATTTTGAACCTCTTGTCTCTAGAATCACTGAACACATATAGTCTCATAAGCTCAACATCCTTGGCCGCATCGACCACTGTCTGGAAAGAAAACCCAGTTGCTTCCATCTAATAATCTTCCATACGAATAGGAAATATTATCCCCTTTATAATCTGATGAATCCTCTCGATCTTGTCGAGCTAGATCATCAAAGCATGACGAGACAAGGCATGAAATGTCATCTCTAATTTAGTCACTAAGATATTATACTAGGTTAATTGCTCAAACTTGTTCCTCTTATCTTCTCGTATGGTATTGGAAACAAAACCTCTCAAGAAAAACCCGAGTAAATTGCTCCCAAGTAAAAAGAGGAGACACCACTGGTATGGCCTCAATATAAACTCTCCACCACTGCTTAGCAGACCCAAATATCTAAAAGGCAATATGATCAACTTTATGGGACTCCACCAATCCCAAATTGTGCAACCTCTCGTGGCACCTAACTAGAAACTCATAAGCATCCTCTCCAAGTTCACTCTTGAACTGGGGTGAATCCATCCTCCTAAAGTGCTCAAACCTCTTCTGCTCATTAATATTAATAATGGGCCTAGAAACTAAGGGTGTTGCAATGCCCGGAAAGGGCATACCCCCAAGTATAGGAGCTATTTTTGCTTCTAGATGACCCGCTAGTCCCTTGAAAACCTGGAACTGCATGTTGATCAGCAGTCTGCCCCCAGCTTTAATTTGAGAATTGTCTAGCATACTAGGAACGATATGGGCCTGAGTAATATCCTCAAGGAAACTAAGCACAAGGACAAGGATGTCCTAAAGTACTGGAGTAACTACAAATACTTACCCAACGATGCAGTTTTCTTCTTTGAATTCTCTCCAAAATTGTACGATGCCGTGCAATTCTTCTCAAAGCTTCTAGAAAAATCTATGGTCTCCTCTAATGGATCTAATACCTAAGAATCTGATACCTCTTACTCAATATAGTACATATGTAGCCTCAGATTTTTTGTCCATGAAGGAATTTTAATTTGAATTTCAAAAAATCCCCAAGAAATTCTATCTGAAAACCCTCCATTTCCTCCCAAAAGGAAACTCTAGTTCATTTTTATGAATACCCCATCCATTCTCAGGGCTCTAGAGGAATTCTAGACCTCTATTATCTGAATTTTCAAGGTATTTGAGGCCCTTTTCTCATACCATTGGAAAATTCAGAGTTCTTAGCCACAAATTCTTTCGGGTGAAGTCATATTGGAATTTCGAAGTCAGTGGAAATCAACTTTGTCAAACTCGAAGTCCCAGAATCGCTGCACCCAAAAAGGTATTACCCGCTCCTACTCACAATTTATTTTAACGTTTCTGCGGTGGTGACAGATTTCCAGTTATGTTTCATTGTTCCTTGTAAAAAATGTAATTCCTATTTCAAATTTACTACCATGTGTTTTACCTAGGATTTCAGATTATTATTAGGTCAAAGATGTTATATTTCTTTCATGGTTTGATTCTGCTTCATCTTGGTGTTGTATTGAGTTGGTCTTCAGATGAAGATTCCCCTTTGCATTTTTTTTTAAAAACAGATATATTATTGGACTTGTGCCATCAACTTGTTTGAAAATTGGACTTGTTCTTTTCTAGCTCTAATTAACTGCTTTTTCTAAGAGAATATACCTTGATTCTTATATTTTTTTAACAAATACCTGATTCTATAATTCTTTGGTTGTTTTGTGACAAACCTTTTTTTTCTCAACTGAAAGGATTGATAATGGATAACTATGATTTATGTACACCTAGCTCGTTCTTTCTTCAATAGATCTTAAAAGGATTGATTTCGAAGGGTTATTTGTAGAAATTGGAAAATTAAACTTGGAGTCTTTGTTTACGTGTTCCAATGAATTTTTGGGATTGATAATGTGTTAACTTGAGGTTCTTCACACCATTTTTTGTTACTAAAAGTTTAGGATTGTATCGCAGTCCGTTCTTCAATCCTCTAGGAAAGGTGTTAACTACTTGGCCATATTTGTTGTTAGAAAGTTCTGAATGTTTTTTTTCCTTTAGCTACTTTACTTTTTACTAGAGTACAAATGAGCATGAATCTGACAATAAACCTTCTCCTTCCCCTATTTTGATATGCTAAAAACATGTCTACATTGTGTATGCGCCAAGTTTGAATTTCTCTTTAAGTGATCTTGGTTAGGAATTTTAAATTATTCTAAAATGAATAAATCGTCTAGCTATTAGCATAATCGTTCCTCACAGTTGAATAGCTTCCTTTGAGGCTTGACCTTCTTAAAAAGACGGAATGAGTTGTTTTATGTTCTTTAAGTACTTAATTAAGTAAGCTGGTTTAGTTTTCCGTAGATTACGTGATTAACAAAATAATCTTCTCCTTCTGATACTTATCCTTTATCTCGTTTCTTTGCATGATACAACTCGCATGGAGTACAAATGGACTCTCATCCTTGCATCTCCATTGGGCAAAGTCCAATATTTGAGTCGATCTCAAGCAGTGGCGGAGTCAGGAGTTTCGTCAAGGTGTTTCATACTACTCAAGCCTTAGCCCAGCACTGCATTCTATAACTAACTTTCAATAACAATATGTTATAAAACTACTCTCTATAACAATTTCATACTTTTGTTCCCAAATTTTTTCAAGCACTTTTTACCACCTAAAATCTTTTCTGACCTCAACCTAAAGATTTTTGAACTTTATGGGACTAGGATGTCAATCATAGAATAGAACCTTGATGAAAAATATTCAAAATAAAATTTATGTTTCATCAGGTCATTTCAATATATAAAAGAGAACTCACACCATAAGCAAAAAGTTCTCAAAACTTAGAATGATTCATGGACATACCTGACCCGTTAGATAACCAACTGACGCAAGAAGAATTGAAGCAACAAGCCCAGCTAAGGTTTCCTCAATACTCACCGCCTCTTCAGTATCTCGAGACACTACCTTGAACGTGGTGACAAGATACAACAATGAAATACTAAAAGAAAATTAATTAGCAATCTTCCAAAATAGAAATATCAAAACAGAAATATATTAACTGGTAACTTACAAAATATTAGTGACTAAACTAATAAATAATGAAGTAGGACATATATGTAAATGGTAACTTCATAGACTCATAGAAATATGTTAATTAGAAATTACAATTGCATTCGACGAGTCTTCTTCATTGGGATAAACTAAACTATGAATCTAATTTCGAAATAATAATATAAAGGTATTACTACTTTAAATATGGAATGAAAAGTATAATCTTGGATGGGATCTCATGAAATCAAAACTATGAATTAATATAGACAAAAATGGAGAAATACCTTAAGGCATCTTAAAATTTTAAATTAAATATTTTGGGAATTATGAATATAAAAATCATGAATGTATAAGTATTATTAAGAGTATAAATTTAATAGGTAATTATATATGAGTTATGAACGTGAAAATTTTAAACAAAACTAAAAGAAAAAAAATAAACAAATAAAGAAAAGAACTACAAATGAACGAATTTAAGAACTCTAATTGCATATCAGCCTTTATGGCTATTTTGGGCTTGGTAAGGCAGATCAAATAAATCAGATTTTTTTTCTTTGTTATTCCATGAAATAAATTGGCGAGAAATGAAAAAAAAAAGGAGATAAAAGACTAAACATAAAAATTAGGTAGAAGGGAGTTTAAGCGATATGTTATTTATGTAGAGAATGCAAATAAATGAAATTTTTTTATAACTCATGAGATGTAAATAAAAGTAATAAATATGAGAATTTTTAAATTATTAAATAAATTAATTATTGAAAAGAATGAAGAAAATAATAAAAAAAAAAGATAAATAATTTTCTAGACCATAAAGAGGTATCCCATCATCTTATCTATGTTTTATAGATTCTGACAATAAATATGTCTAGAGAAAAGGCAAGGGAAAAAAAAAAGGAGGAAAAGTAAAAAATATAAAAGTGAAGAATCTGATTGCTTTAACTTTGGTAATGCGCCACCTTCATCAATTTAATCCTACTGTAAATAAAGATCATGGAGGGCATGAGCTAAATTCATGTTCATGTACCAGACCTTAGGCCTTTCAAATTCTTTCATAAATTTAATTAGCAATTACTATATGTTTGCTAGATCTGACCATTCAATGAACCTCATTTCTTTTTCTATATTTTTTATTTGAATGCATATTTACTTTTTTGTACAAAAATGTTAATAAATTAATATTTCATGAAGAGTAAAAATGTCGTTCAATATTTGATGGATATTTTGGTAATTTAATTTTTAAATTTTTTGCTTTCCACTTTTAGAATAGTACTAGTTAAGTGTACGTGTTTTGCACGTGTGTATCACATTATTATTATTATTAATAATAATATATATATATATATATATAATATATATATATATATTATATATATATATTATATATATATATATATATATAATGATTAACGGCGTAGATCGATTGTAGCAGATAAAAATTTGAATCTTGGGATGATTACTTCAATTCTAAGGAACTCAAAAACTTGGAGAACAAAAGTAAAGTACCGATTTTTTTAAGAAAATAAAGTTTCAATGCTTAAGTACAAGAAACAATATATAATAACAAATACAACTGATAGTGACATAATAAAAATTACAACAAAATAATAAGATAATCGAAATATTGAAATGATACGATTAAAGCTAATCTTTAAATAAAAATTTCTCAAAGGTTCATCGAACATTCATCTATCATCTGTGTATTAAATAGAATAGAGCATCAGACACACATCAAACTTTAGTACCAACTAGCATAAAGAGTAATACTAAGCATGTGATACAATTGCATAACAGAAATACTCATAAAAAAATAAAAAATAAAAAGACATTAACTTTAATATAAACTTGAATATATATATACACAATCTCTAATTAATTTATAGATTATCAACTTAACAAATCAAGTATAAATTATCAAAGGGAGGCCTTTGACAAGATATTTGAAAATTGGCACTAACATGGGTAGATCTCCAACCCCATATAAAGACAGGTGCAAGAAAAAAGGGCTCTGCTGAATGGAGGTGGGAATCAAAATTTAATGTATTATTCTTAATTAGTAATAGAGTTTATATATACTCCAACAAACACGAGGATAAATAGTTCTTGTTCTGGTAGAATTGGTATCCGAAAAAAGCGGTGAGCACGTGAGCAAAATAATTTATTTCTTTTGTTGCTGTCTTATAAGATATATAAGATAAAATATTAATTGAGTGAAAACTGATATATTTAGGAGTTTTCTAATTTATTTATTTATTTTAGTCAATATTCAATATTATAAAGATAATAATATAATAATTAAAGAAAAATAATAAAAAGATAAAATTGTATAAAGGAGAGTCTTTTAATGAAAGGCAAAAAGTTCAATCAACATTTATAAGGACCTTCACACTTTTAAGATAACTAGTTTAGTGTACGTGCGCCGCACGTGTGTATTATATTAAATTTTCATCTTATAGAATTACACTCAACCCTACTCCCGACCAGAGATCCGAGACCCGACCCCGATCCCGATACTCGATCTAGAATTCGACTGACACCCAAATGGGGATCCGACTGCGACTCCTGACCTGGGATCCGACCTCGAAATCCAAACTGGGAGCCGACCTCGACACCCGACCCTAACATCCAACCCCGACTCCTGACTCAGGACCCGACCCCAACCCCGACACTCGAATTGGGATCCGACCTCGACACTTGACTCGAAACCTGACCCTGACACCTGACCATACCCCCGACCCCGACACCCCACCCAGAACCCGGTTCGAATACCCAATCCAGAACTCAAACTCGACCCTGACTCCTGACCCATAACTTGACCCCAACACCCAACCCCAACTCTCAACCCGAACCCAACCACGACACTTGATCTGAGACCTGGCCCCGACACCCGACCCGAGACCTGACCCTGACACTCGACCCAAGACTCGGCCTTGACACCCGACCCAAAATTTAACCCCGACTCCTGACTCGAGACCCCACCTCGACTCTCGATTTGATACCCAACTCTGACTTCCGACCAGGTAGCCAACCTCGATTCCCAACTGGGAACCCAACCTCGACGCCCGACTCTTGTGCCGGATCCAACCACGACTTCTGACTCCCGACATGGTACCCGACCTCAATTCTTGACCCTGAGTCGAATCTTGGGTCAGGAGTGAGTGTCGAGGTTAGGAGTTGAGTCTCGAATCGAGGTCGGGAGTCGGGTCCCGAGTCAAGAAACGGAAGTCGGATTCGTGGTTAGTGTCAGAAATCGGTACTCGAGACTTGAGTTAGGGTTAAAAGTTGAGGTATGAGGTTGAAAGAGAGTTTTGGAAAATATTTTTCTTACTTTTTGAAGGGAAGTCATTTTCCTTAAATTTGAGAAAAATAAGTTCATTTGAAAAATATTTTCCAAAACATTTAAGTCAATCAAACATGAGAAAATTGAAAAACATTTTTCAATCATACCAAATACACTCTTAATTGAACAACCTTTAATTAAACTTACAAAAAGGAACTTGTAATTCTTCCCCCCCCCCCCCCCCCCCCCCCCCCCCCAACCCCAATAAAGGAACTAATATATTGTTACAGATATAACCAAATCAAAAACTTATAGATGATATAATTTCAAGAGAAAATTCGTATGATGAAAGGAATTAATTACCTTTAAAAAGTTCATCGCGTGTAACAATGATTTTGAAATCTATAATTAAAAAAATGGTGAGGTGTAAAACTATGTGGAATTGATATAGTTTAGACCTTCAAAAATACGTTGGACATAATATCTTGAAAGTTAAAACTTGATTAGAGTCGGATTTTCATGCAAATTCATATTATAAAATAATTTTACCTTTTGAAGGGCATAATACAAAAGCATAAACCTCTCTGGGCGTATTCAGCTGTCAATGAGCTACAAGACGATAACACAAAAATACAGTTTAAGACAAATACACCATAACTAAAAGCATGATAAAAGAAATAAAGGTGGTTCTGTAAAGAAGAACACTAAAATCATACTACATTCAAAAATAATATAAGAATGCACGATAACAATAATAACAACAACAATAACATACCCCAGTGTAATCTCACAAGTAGAATTTGTAGAAATAAACTGTACGCAGATCATATCTCTACCTCATAGAGGTAGAGAGACTGTTTCGAAAAACCTCAGGCCCAATGTGTTTTAGTTCATATGAATTACTAATATATGTTTTGAACTTCAAGAATTCACTTCTCTGAATCCTCCTTTGAGTCATACAAAATTTAATTTTACATGTTGATTTTAGTTGATTATAAATTATTAAATATAAAAAAAAAAAAAAAATTGTCTTTTGTAGAGTCTTTTAATTAAGGGTAAGATAAAATAATTAATTTATTTAAAGTACTAAATATCAGTACACTTCCTAGAATCCTACCTACTATGAATAAGGAAAAAACGTATCACTACAAACTAAATCAAAATATTATTATTAATACAATTTTATATAAGGTAAGATAATTAATTAATTTAAAGTTCTATTAGTAGTACAACTTATATAAGGTAAGATAATTAATTAATTTAAAGTCTTATTAATAGTACAATTTATTATACGTTAAAATAATTAATTAATTTAAAGTCCTAAATATTACAACTGTATAGAATCCTATCTAATATGAATAATGAAAGAACATATCGCCACAAATTAAATCTGAATGTACAAATAAATATGTGAAACTCTATAATATTGACAATAAACAATTTATGAAATTATGTACTTTGAAAGATATATAAGAAAATTATTTAATAATCAATATATGATTATAAATAATATTATCTATAGAATTACATATCCAATAACTAAAAAAAAAAAAAGAACAATACCATAAATGATAATTTCTATTATTTTTACATATTGTATAATAAATTAATATGGTAAAGAGAATTTGGTTAAATCTACACAAAGGTTTCTTGTTCACCTCCTCCTCTTTTTAGTACACTCTTGTTCATCTCTTTTGAATCCCAAAAAGAAACATAATGATGTTTACATGAATTGCGTCATCCAGCTAGTTCAAACTCTTATGAACTCTTAGAATACAATTGAACTCAAATTATGAGCATGTTGTTGGGGTCAAAATAACAGGGCGTCATTCAAAAGCTAACAAAGAAACCTTAACAACGATAACAAATAAAATTTATAAGAAAATTCATAATATATTAAATTGATTTGGTCAATTGACCTACATATGATTGATATAAAAAATAAAAATAAAAAAAACTATTGAGAGAATAATCTCCATCTAAACGTACAAAACTTCGTTTGAAGACTATTGTGAATGCTATTGTATTATTATAGAAAAGAAGGATTCTCAATTTATAGAAGTCATAAACATTTTCCTCCAAGAAAGAAATCTATATATATATAATAAAGCTAGGTTTAAGGGAGGTGATGTGGGATGCTTCTAAAGCCAAGAATGACATTTATCTTTTTTCTCAAATTTTTGACATTTTTCTTATTTTTTCCTATTTATATAATTTATTAGAAAACCTACAAATTATTTCTTAATTACATTCTCTTAAGTGTCAATTACTTTTTCAGTTTAGAAAGCTCAAAAGTCATTATCACAAATTATTTCTTAATTTCTTCTATTTATATTATTTATTAGTTACATTCTCTTAAATATCCATCAATTTCAGTTTAAATAACCAAAAATTATTATCATTAATTTAGTAATTTAGTAATCATTTATCATTTATAATGTAATAAAATAATATTATAGTTTTATTACTTTTTTCATTTTGCTGCTCCCACCATTTTTTTCTTCTTCCGTTTAATAGTTAAAAATTCAACACTTCTATTTTTATCCTATTAACACTCATTATACATTGATTGTATTATTACATTTATTTTGCTGTTATTTTTATTTTTCTCATTATCTTAATTTAATTTATATTCCCATAATTCATATTTATTATCTCCATAATTTCTATTTATTATATAACCCCAACACCCTTCATGTTCATAACCTTTAAAAAATTAACGTGTAAATTTATGACATCTTATAGTGCTTCTTTATGCATATTTTATATAAATTCATGACATGCATGGAGACTTGGCAATGTTGCAAAGCACTTTCTTCTGTGATGGTCTTGAGAATGCATCATTTTGAATATCAGGACATGTAAGGAGATTTGATAATGTTTTGAATTAATCTTTCTTGAATCTTCTCATTATAGATATTGTTTGCAGGTATATATACGTCCAGTATCATATCTTTTATCTAATTGTATATGTTTTCTTCTGTTACGTTATCGATTCAATTATCTTTCACCCAGTAATAAAATAATGTAAATGTACAAGAAAAATGCATGAAATAATAAAATATCTGCTATAAAAGAGGTTCACCTCATCAGCAGAAAAACGTGATGAAAAAGGCCCGATAAATTTATTTTTGTTTTTTGTTGAATTTCTTTCACCGCTTGATAGATAATTTGATAATTTTTTTTTATGTTTCAGAATATAGTTAACCAACATGTTAACTAATCAATTACGAAAAATTGAATCATTTTTTTTTGCATTACCTCGATGTGACATGTGCACAAAAGAGATTTAAAAATTAATTTTCTTTTTATAAAAGCTTAAATCACTTATTTTGACTTTTTACCCCATGTTATAAGGTGAATCTCAGAAAATATAAAAACTGAATTTTCTTTTCATAAAGTCTTTATTCTCTGAAAATGTTAAATTTGTAAGATATTTAGTGGAATAGATGATGAGCAAAGCATGATTTAGTAAGGTTTGTTGAATTATCAAATATTCAATGGAGTCTATATTTTAGAAAAACTCGAATTCATAACAAGGTTAATTTCAAGTTTGAAAAAAAATTGAAGGCATTTCAATGCATATGGCAAGACTATAATGGATGCAAAGTTTAGTTTCTTTTCCTTTTTCACAAAAGATAAAATTGTATCTTTTATATACGGATGAATAAATAGTACTGTTAATATCTTTTTTATTTTTATTATGTTAAAGAACAAACTTTATTACATATTGATGATTGTATTTTCACATTTTCTACTGTCACTCAAAAATATAATTTATTTCTATTTACTTTTTTGTAATTGAATACTAAGCAGAGTTTACAATTTAAATCGTAATACCATAATATTAAATTAATTTATTACATTTTCTCACTCCCTATTAACCATGCATGTGAAAGGAGGAAAATGTATTTAAACATTATAGTAGGGGTGGGGCAGGGATACATTATTTCCTAAGTGAATTTGAAAGGAAGCAACATGTTTCTACGTTTTAACTAATCATATTTTTACAATATAACCTCAAATGGTTTAAAATAAATAGATAATTTAGAGGGAGATTGAGTAATAGAAATTTTAAAAGAAAAATCGAAAAGGAGGAAAATGAATGCGAAAAGAAACAAATAAAAACTACAGTATTTAAATTTCACCTTTTTATTTTATCTTTCACCTATTTATTTTTTACATGTATTATAAATTCATTTTATCTTTTTATTTATTTGAAAGAAGGATTTTTTTAGAAAAACCAAAGTTGTGACTATTATATAAATAAATAAAATCAAATATTTTAAAAATGTATATTAGATATACACATATGTAGTTGAAACATAAAATTTTAAATAAAATATGATAATGAAAAATGTATTGCATGTAAGACTTTCTTTTGCTAAATTGAAAAATTCATTTCTAAATTTACTGATATTCTTTATATAATCGCGCAACGCGCGGACACTTTCACTAATTTTTAAATATGGTAGATTTTTATTTTTTCTCCATAAATTATTTACCAATATTAAAATAACGTAAGTTTCAAATAAACTAACCCATAGAATATGATTTTTAGGGTTTTTTCTTTACCATAAGTGTAAGCCTTTTTTTTTAATTCAACTTTGTAGCCTTTTTTTATATTTAAATTAATAAAATAGCCTTTATGTTTTTTTAAAAAAAAAATCATACGTGTGATTCCTCTATATTAAGAGTTTCGTACATTATTCAATTACGGAAATATTTAATAGCCAAGTGTTTTGTTGATTTTAAATTTTAAAAATTAGAGAAATAGTAAAAGATGATTTTGTCTAAAATAGAATTTTTTAATGAAGGGCAAAAAGTTTAAATCACATTATAAGATCCTTCACACTTTTAATATAACTAGTTCAGTGTACGTGCGTTGCACGTATGTGTCACGTCATTAATATTATTAACATGACTACTATAAATATTTGAAAATCACAAATATTGTTGTAAGTCTACAAAAATCTTTCTTATTTCTATTTTCCTATTGTACGTGTTTTGCACGTGTGTATCACGTTAAATAATAATAAATATATAAAAAAAATAAATTATTATGTGTACTAAGTACAATTTTTTAAAGAAAATAACGTAAAATTTTAAGATAATAAGTGTACTTAAAGATATGTTTTTCTTTAGTTTACGTATGTCCCTTTTTAAGAAATTTTTTTGTCTTAGCTAAGTGGAACATAAAAGTGTATTTTAAAAATATTCTAATTCTATTAATAATATTGATAATAAATAATTAATAAAATTACGTAATTTAAAATATATATATAAGATAATTACAGAATAATCAATATATGAATAGAATTACACAGCCAATAAAAAAAAGGAACATACCATAAATGAGAATTTCTAAAAAAAAATTCATATTGCATAACATACATCTACAGATTGGACAATGAATTAATAATGCAAAGTCAATTTGATTAGAGCATTATACAATGGTCTTTTGTTGAAGTCCTGTAGTAATTGCAATCAAGTTAGCATCAGATGACTTAAAATTGAGTAGTCCTCGACAAATTCACATATGTTTGAAGTCTTTTCTATTGAGATTATTAAATCATTTATTCACAAAATTGACTTCCTATATTTAATGTTTTGTTACATATTTCAAATAAGAAATAATTTATTACGGTATAATAATAATCAATTTTACAATCCTAAAATTAGGATTTTATACATAATCTTTTATTACCTTTTTTATGAGCTCCCATATTTTTTGCTCATGTGAACTTATAAAGATAAAGAATTCAGTTGAGTTACTTTCTCCATACAAAATTTTATAATTTTAAACCCTAGAAAAAAATAATAAAAAATAGACCAACCCAAAGAAAATTTTAAGACTTAAAAAGCTTGAACTTCTTTTCATGTCCTTACAAAATCTTTTCAAGATTAGTTTTAATTGCACTTTTTAACATGTGATTGTGTGTAAACAAATCTAATAATATGTGAAAGTCTATAATATTGACAATAAATAATTAATAAAATTACGTACTTTGAAAGATATATAAGAAAACTACTCAATAATCAATATATGGTTATAAATAATATTATTTATAGAATTACACACTCATTAATCAAAAAAAAGAAGAGGAATACTATCATAGCTGAGAATTTCTATTATTTTTACATATTGCATAACCTACTTCTACAAATTGGACAATAAATTAATATATAAAGTGAATTTGATTAGAGCGACACAATGGTCTCTTGTTCACCTCTTCCTCTTTTTTAGTACACTCTTGTTCATCTCGTTTGAATCCCAAAAAAAGACACACAATGATGTTTACACGAATTGCGGTATTCAGTGAGTCCGAACTTTTATAAACTCTTAGAATATGATTGAACTCAAATTATGAGCGCGTTGTTGAGATCGAAATAACAGAGCATCATGCGGAAGCTAACAAAGAAATCTTAACAATGATAACAAATAAAATTTATAAAAAGACTCATAATATATTAAATTGATTTGGCCAATTGACCTATATATGACTGATATAAAAAATACAATAAAAATATTATTGAGAAAATATTCTCCTCCTAAAAAAACTTCGTTTGGGAACTATCGTGAACGCTATTGTATTATTATAAAAAAGAAGGATTCTCAATTTATAAAAATCGTAAACATTTTCTTCCAAGAAAAGAATTTAAATATGGAATATTTTTATTTTTCTTCCATACGAATAGGAGCTTTAAGTTTTTATTGGGTTCATACGTTTATGCCCCTTTTCTTCATTCAACTTTGTAAACTTTTGCTTCTTTTTTTTAAAAAAAAAATTATATTAATAAAATAGCCTTTATGGCCTTTTTTCTAAAAATAAAATACGTTTGATTCCTCTATATTAGGACTTTAGTACATTTCAGTTATGGAATAATTTAGTAGCCAATTGTTTTGTTAATTTTAAATTTAAAAAATTAAAAAAATAGTAAATGACCAATTTGTCTATTGTAGAATCTTTTTAATGAAGGGTAAAAAGTTCAAATCACATTATAAGGTCTTTCACGCTTTTAATATAACTAGTTTAGTGTACGCGCTTTGCGCGCGTGATCAAAATGTGTACATTATTTAACAACGAATTATGAGCATGTACGGAAATCAATTAGGAGTATTTTCTAGTTGAATCTATTTTTAATTCACCTATTTTAGGAGTCTTTTTCTCAAAAGACCCATAGACCTCAGAAATCTATTGTCCATGTTATTTTGACAATTGAGAACAAACTTTTGAAACCTTATGTGCTTAACCTAATAATAACATCATAAAGATCATATTCCTCCTCTTTTCTAAGTTCTTTCCTCAAAAAGAGGAAGTGAATCCCTACATATGCACAATCATATTCTATTCACAAATTAAAATAGTATTACTAAGTTATAGCAAAAAAAGTATCAGTATAAAGATAGGAGTATATATCGAGAATCAATAACATTATTACTTCATATTAACAACGAAAAATAAAAAATTTACCATGATATCTGTCTCTGAGTACCTTGAACTCAACTGCCTCAACTAACCTATAAAAGAACGACAAACAAAAAAAGGGTATATTGGATAACTCACGAGAGGCTTCTCAAAATTAGTATTATTCCAGAACTTTCAGAAAATTTAACACACAATCACAAGTTCAAGCAATTATCACGCAAATAAGAAAGTTTATTAACTCGTAAAATTATTGAGAACTGTAATATTAGACTCGAATTTTCTATATGCAACGGAAGCTAACAAAGAACTCATCCAATTCACTAAAATTCGTGTTTTCTTCTCCTGCACAAGAATATTGAAGAATCAATCAATAATGACTTGTATAAATTTATTCATATATTGATTAAAGAAGGTAAAAAGATAATAACTTCACAAAAATAATAAACATTGATGAGGAAGAGGTAGAAAAAAATAATATTTACGAACTAACTAAAAAGACAAAGGAAGAAGAAGAAAAAAACAAAATAAATAGATAAAAGAAAGGAGAAAGGAAACGGCACAAGGAATGACGTGTTCCTAATAGACCTAAGCAAATTGTAGCAAAAAAATAGTTAAATACAATTATGGGAGACTTTTATTAGGATTTTTTATATGGGTAAAATAAATAGTCAAGACATTTAAATATTATAAAAATAATTAAATAAAAAATTATTGAAAACATAATCTCCTCCTAAAAAAGACTTGTTTGAGAAGTATTTTTGAATGCTAGTATATTGTTGTAAAAAGGGAGGTTTCTCAATTTATAGAAATCTAAGACTTTTTCTCCAAGAAAAAAGATGCCCAAATATAATAAATTTTTATTTTTCTTCCATAAATTATTTACCATAATTAAATAAAATAACCTATACGAATAAGAGTTTTATATTTTGTTTTCTTTCTTTTTTCACACGTGTATATTATTTACCTATTAGTTGAGCTTTGTAGATTTTTTTTCCTTTTATTTAAATTAATGAAGAAGTCTTTTTTTTTTTTTTTTTACACGTATATTACCTCTTCATAGTTGAGCTTTGTAGATTCTTTTTTCCTTTTATTTAAAAAACATCAACTTAAAAATACATATATTTATTACCTTAGAACTCTTACAATATATTTTCTCTTATCATATATTTTAGGACTTTTTAATTTTTAAATTATATCTTTTTCTTATCATATATATTAGGACTTCTTAATTATTAATTCTCTTAATGTCTTTTACCATATATTCAGTATTATAAAAATAATTAAATAATAGTTGAAGGTATCTAAGTCTTTTAATGAAGGGTAAAAAGTTCAAATCACATTATAAGGTGCTTCACACTTTTAATATAATATAGATATAGATAGATATAGATAGATATAGACTAGTCTCTATGTCACGTGCCTCGCACGTGTGACCCCTACAACTATTATAAAAATTACATCTAAAGATGATAAATTTTAAGACCAATTAAATTTTTAAGATATTAGCTTGTAAGTAAGTAAAAAATTGAAGTACAAAAAAATGTAAGTTATAATTTTTTTTTTCTATAATTATATTTGTTTGTCACCCGTGGTTTCTCATGTCATTAGACCCTATGTGGTCTAGACTGCCCATGATCTAATTAGATCTAATAGAAAATTGAGGCGATTATGCGAGCCAATGATTTCCTTTTTTAAAAAAAAGGATGCTCGGTGCACTAAGTATCCCGTCTTAACAGGTTTGGAGAATGACCCACATTTCGAGGGGTGTAATGTAGACAATCTATTCTAATTTAAGCGTTAATGATTCCTTTCACGACTCAAACTCGTAACATATAGGCCATATAGAAATAGGTTTACCGTTACTCCAAAACTTTTCTACCGATAATATATATAATAGTATTTGGACATTGTTATTCAATTGTAAGTCAAACCAAATTGATGTTCCTTCTGATTCTAAAAAGCATTGCACTCAGCATCCTTAAGCTAGCGGTAGTCCGCACTGCATAATAACTGAAATATACAAGAACTTTCATATAGCTTCTCACACTGCATGGTGAAACTTTTACCCGAGCAAAAGGTCTGTCAAAGATCTAATACATACTTCTTATTGAGCCCATGTGTCTGGTGGTTTTAACCGGGAAAGGACGCCCTTTTTTCTCCTCAATAACGGGCTTAGGTCCACGGCTGACCAGACGTAGCCACTAAGGCAAAGCCAATTAGAGTAGTGTTAGATCCGACTGTACCTGGATCTCAGAACCCAGTTGAGAAACCATAACAAAATTCCTTTATATTTTAATAAAGCCTAGATCGTTCATGGTCTATATAGGAGAGAAGTTAGTTATTCAACATAGATATGATATCTTTAGCCGGACATCGTCCTGGCTAGGAGAGTAAGAATAAGTACAGAAAATAAAATAATTGTATTACCTTGAGAAACGAACCAGAGCTCAGTGATGCTTGCTAAACTGATTCAATTTTTTTTATTAATGGCCGGAACAACGGCAAACGCTTTCTTTTTACAGACTTTACAAATCTAAAGAGAGAGTTTTCCTAAAATTTTCTGATCTTTACAATTTTTTCTGCTTCCTTTCAACTAAGAGAAAGACCCTTTAAATAGAAAAAAAATAAAACATAAAGAATCTTTATACAGTAAAAATGAGTCCCATGTGGGTCCCTGTACAATGTATCTATTGTAGAGTAACAGTATATCTCCTGTTGAAACAGTGAATCCACTGATGGGTGTTTTGTCTTCCAGAGCAACAGTATATCTCCTGTTGTAACAGTGTATCTACTGTTTAGGTGTCTTGTCTTTCATTACTGCTTGCCATATCTTTCATCTATGGCTTTCATTTGTTGCAGAAATTCTTCTGCGTCTTTGATTTCATATGCTGACAGTATTTTGTCTGTTTCTGCTGGCTGAGCTTCTTCAACCTCCTCCTCATCGCTTGTCGCACTCTTCATCGAAATATCTGATTTATCAATTTGTGATATATTTTGAAGAAGATTTCTTTTTACTTCTTCGAGATAATCATTAATCATTTTTTCTTTGTCTCCTTTTTGATAGGAAATCTTCCTAGCCATATGTTTCACCGAAGGTTGCTCCATGACTTCTTTTCCAGGAGTCTTGATATAGTGTTGAATTTTTTCATTAATGGAATCTATCAACTCTTGGCCATGTATAACTTTAGTCTGGAGGTTGATTTTTGTTAATTTGTCCCAGAAATTGTTATAGAATGCCCTATAAAGGCAAGAGATTTGATCCTTAGTGTGGCCTACTTTGGGGCTCCATTTATGAATCCATGAGATTGAAAATTCGATAAAGAAGTAAACTTGATCAATTTTTTCCGGATAGCAAATATGATCTGCCATGTAAAGATTGTTAACATCGGGCGAAATCTTCACCCATTCTTTGTATAACTTTAGGAATTCAGACGGCAGTATCTTGACCGTAGGACCGTGGTATGACCACAATTTTAGAAATCAGGTTGGAATTAGTTCGGCGAATATCTTCGCACATACTTTTATAAATCAAGTATGTTTTTGTCTGTCATTATTATAATAAAGCACTTTATCAAATGCCTGAATATAGTCCCAATACGTGAAATTCATGCTGGACTGATTAAGGCTTATCTGCCTTTCTCTCATGGTGGATATACCCCATTCTTTGACGGATATAATCCGTTTAATAATAATTTTTGAGAAGTTATAAACTTTCTCATTAGTATGATATCCTGAGAAATACTGAAACTCTGCACTTTCCGTATTTATCAAAATGGATTCATAATAATTTTGGATTTTGTATGACTCACTCGGGTAGTATAAACCATCAATTAAATACCTTTGGAGTATCTTCCAAGGTTCATTGTTTGTCTGAATATCAGAATTTTCTAAGAGAAATATAATTTCTCTCTTTGGTACCTTTTCGAAGGATTTGATATCATCAATATCCTTTTTGGCAATAATCTTCTTGCTTTTGAGTGGCCAAATAAGCCTTCAAGGGTCCGTATAACGGGCTGTTTTCAGAAATATCCTTTAAATTAATGGATGATTCATCCTTCTGAGAAATCTTCTCATCAAACAAACTCATTTTTCCTCTCTGTATAACAGGGAGTTTTGACGAGGATTCGTATAATGATCCTGATGCTGTTGACTGGGAGTATGACCTCCCTCGTGAGTTGGGGGATGATCTTCCCCTTCCTCTTCCTTTAGTAATCCACGGGGGATCTATCCTGTACGCATAGAAGTAGATAATCGTTAGATTATTGCAGATATTCTCTAGATAAGAAATCTGGTAAAGAGTTATCAACTCCTTTTTTATAAATGATTTCAAAATCAAAAGGGGCTAATTGAGCTTGCCACCTTGCAAATATTATTTTGGAAGCATCGTGTTTGAAATCTTTGTTAAACATATATTTAATCGATTGAGCATCAGTTTTTATCAAAAACTTTTGATTATAAAGATCGTCTTGAAATTTTAAAACACATTTAACAATGCAAAGCATTTCATGGCCACAGTAGCATATTTTTTCTGGGCTTCAGTCCATTTACCAGAGTAAAATCTTACCAAATACTCTTTTGTATTATTGGAATTGATTTGCTTCAGAATCCCACCATAACAAATATTGGATGCATCCATCTCAATAATCTTTTTCCAAGCAGGATTAGCCAGGCTTAAACAAGGTAAAGACTGAACATGAAGTTTAATATCCTTTACCAAAGTAGTATGGCTATTAGTCCAAGGAGATTTATAATTCTTTTTTAGCCGATCATATAAAGGGGCTAAATCACGGGATAGATTTTTATAGAAAGGGAATATGTAATTTAAACTTCCCAAAAATCTTTGCAATTGAGTTCTATCAGTAATGATATCAGGAAATTTTAATGCAAAATCAATCTCCCTTTGAATAGGCGTAACCTTTCCTTGACTAATATGATGTCCTAAAAATCGTACTTCAGTTTGAAACAAACTCATTTTTGGTCTTGATATAACCAAACCATTTTGGATAACAATTTTCTTGAATATCTCAAGATGCTTTATATGGGTTTCAAATGTTTTGGAAAATACTAGAATATCATCAATATAAACAATGATAAAATCTAGATATGGATTGAAAATATCATTCATAATTTTTTGAAACTCAGATGGAGTATTTTTTAAACCAAAAGGCATTACATTCCATTCATATTGCCCAAAAGGTACATTAAAAGCAGTTCTATAAAAATCTGGATCTGCGAATAACCTGATTTTAAATCAAATTTTGAAAATATATTGGCATCATATAATCTTGATAAAAGATCCCTTTTATCGGGAATAGGATATCTCACCCATTTCAAATATTTATTTAAGGATTTATAATTTATGACTAACCTAGGAAAGCCACGTTCCTTTTCTGCAGCGTTATTAACATAAAATGCAGTGCAGGACCAAGGAGACTTGGAAGGTTTTATCAAACCCTTTTGTAATAAATTATCATTTTTTTTTGCAGAATTCCACTAACTCGGCATTCATCTGGCAAGGACGGAATTTAGTGGGAATAGTATCTTCTGAAAAATTATCCTCATAAGGAAGGGTAACAATGTGCTTCTTTCGATTCCAAAAAGCACTAGGATGATCAGCACAAATATCAACGGCCATCTGTTCAGAAATTAATTTAATTTTTTCCTTTACTTTAGCAGAATTCATAGAGTCGAATATATTCAGACTAAACAATTCTAATTTGTAAATAATCAACATGCTTTTGTTTCATATTAATAAGAGCATTAATATCTCTAGTTATAGGATCTGTAACAAAAGTATAACTTATCTTATTATCTTTATACGTAGCAGAAAATCCTTTTGAATCTATGCATGTAAAAGGATAGATAGCATTTATAAACGGGGTTCCAAGTATAATTGGAGGGTATAACTGATTTTTTACCAGAAAGAAGAAATGAGGAATGCATACCTTATTCTGGCAAATATTAGCATTAGGCAGTTTATACTTTATATCTAAAGCATGTCCTGATGCAGATTTAACCATATGAGTGGTTTTTTGAAAATATTTTGTAGGCACTACGCCTTCCTGAATGCAGCTAACATCAGCACCGCTATCGATCATGGCAATGTTAGTGATGGAAAAACTATTATCAATCAAGATAGTACATTTAACATACCATTTATGAGCAGTAATAACTTGCATAAGTCCTAAAAATATATCATTTTTAGGGTCTGGTTCAGAAATATCCTTTTCTTTATTATTTGAAGAAATATAATCATTTTTTGCAATACCAGAATTATTAGTCTCAATCTGAGTAATTCTATGATCGAAAATTATTTGATTTTGTTTAAAAGATTTGATCTCTTTTTTCAAATTCTCAATTTCTTCTTTTAAATCAATTAAAGAGGAATTTCTTTCAGAAAATTCATTTTTACTCATAAGACGGTTATCAATCTCTTTTAAAGAATAAGGAGTAAAATATTCAAAATCTTCTATTTTATTATCAGGAGGTCTAGAAGAACTTGAACTAGCCTCATTAGCGGTAGCTAGATTGATGATTCTTTCTCGAAGTTTGTTATCAGAAACTTCCTTTAAAAATTCGATCACGTTGTCCGAAGTGATCGTGCTAACACCAAGATCTTGGAATTGTGATTGCAACTTATAAATCTCATCGTCTTCACAGCTGCAAGTATCACCTTTGCAAGTAGTACAAGGATCATTTTCTTTATCATTATCTGAAAAATCTAGAAGTTCTATATCAGAACTTGAATTAGAATCGGAGTAATCTACATCCGATCAGAAGTGTATAACAAATCATACACCTTATTAAAGGTCTCATCATCTAATTCTAAAATTTTCAACTTAGTCAACTTACAGTTGGGGGCTATATGACCAAAGTTTCCACAGTTATAACATTTGATTTTTGACAGATCTCTTCCTGATCTATCTTTGGTAAATCTAGTAGACTTACGAAAGCTTTTTCTATCTTCACGTTCTTCCTTAGTCCTACGTCTAGATCTCCTTCTTCTGTGGGATCCTTCAGTTCTATAGGACTTATAATATCTACTTTTGTCTTTATTATAGGCAGAAGGTCCGGGTAAACCGATCTGAGTGCAAAAGTCTCCAAGCTGAGATCTTTCTTTAAGCTTATCCATCTTAAGCTGTCTGGACATAGCCAATTCATTACACAGATTTAACCCTTCTTGGGTGCAAACTCCAATAAGCTTACTATAAGTATAATCCTTGTAGGGGATTTCAGTATGACTACCCCTTAGAGTTTTTCGAACTCTTTCAGCAAATAAGGAGGGAAGCCCATCTATAAACTTGGCTTTCCAATGTTCATATTTATTTTCGGGTAATTCCATAACCCTACTTAGGAAGGTATCTTTGTACCATCTGAACTCACTTAAGGTTCGACATCTTAGTCCATTAAGCAAAGTTCAAATTGTTTCATGTTGATTGGTAAATCTACCATTGAAATGTTCAAGAATAGTAAGAACCAAAGTATAAACGGAATCTTCTCTATTTCTCACTAGAGCCATGCCTAGGTTATCAACACCTTCATTAGCTGTCACAACATTAATAATAGAAGGTTTCTCTTCTACACTTAGGTAGTTATCCCACCAACCTCGAAGTTGACCAGTAAATCATTATTTAAAATTCAAACACTACCGATAGAACAATAGTACTAAGAGACTTGGTTTAAGTAGGAATGAAAAACTTAATTATTTCAAATTAAAATCCCACCGGTACATTTATAGTATGAGAATACCTCATGGTAAAAGAATTTCATGCAGATTCATCATTCATTCTTATTCGGATGAGGTTTTGAAATTATAATATTACCCAACAAGCAATTAAGTTTTTTAATAATTAATACCAAAATAACAGGTAGAATTAAGGTTTTCATGTTTATTTAGGTAGAAGTTTTTAAGGGTGGTTTACAATTATATCCTTAAATTATACAAATATTTAAGAGTATAAAAACAGTTCAACATTTTAAGGATATAGATTGATAGATATAGATATATATAGATAGATTGAAAGTGGCATTTCTTTTTCTTTCTGTTTAAGAGCAAAGTAAAACTTTCCAGGTTTAATTAGTGGAATTTTTTTTTAGTAAAACGCTGGCCCTTTGGATCGAACCCACAAACTGTCATACACGGATCTGAAACGATTTTGTACACCCTTGACCACTGGGTTATCCTCCCTTTCTGTGTCAAGGGTATTCAACAGTTGGTATTTATCCAAAATAAATTGAATTTAACCTATATACTCGGATTTTTTTTCTCGACGAAGGGTGTTCATCTGACCACCCTTCAATGGGTGTAGCTCCGGCCCTGATCTCAAATCCAAAAGTGGACTAGCATTTTTCAGGTGGGTGATATAAAATGGTATACAAGATATGAAGCTCATATACATGGCTGCAAACAGGGAAAATGGGTCAAAGCCCCAAAATATGTGACAACAAGAATGCAAATTTGGATTGATATACATTAATATACAGGGACTGCATAGGAAGAACAATTTATACACCAGTTGGTATATAACAGAAAAGGAGCCAAAAAACCCACTATTTCAAAACCTTGGACAACGAAAAAATGGGGCAGAAATCCCAAGCTCAATTCCTCTCTTATCTTTTCTTTAATTGTGGTTATTTATGATGCTATTAAGGGGAAAAACATATTTACACTAGATTAGATTGAGTATTACAGGTGTACCAATATTTTTTACTTTTCAATATATACCAATAGATTTCTATCATAATATAACAAAATAATAAATGAGGTAAAACAAAATAGGTAAAGTATTTTTTACTCCAACTCATCCCTCAATTCACTTCCGTTGCTTTCCATTCATGATTATCCTCCAGATCTTTCTCTTATTTTTATCACCCATGTTCATCCATCATCATCATCATCATCATCATCATCATCATCATCATCATCATCATCATCATCATCAATTTCATATCTTTTAACACTACATTGTTCACTTTCCAGTCTTCTACAAATCCTCACTAAAATCCCCCGAATTAAAATTACATGAGAATCCCACTCTTTTTCAGTTTCGAAATAACCTTTTCAACAATAACCAAAAGTATCTCATCGATTGTTTTCTTCTCAAAATTTGGATATACTTCGATGAGCTTTTCACGCATTATCCAAATGAATTTTGATAAGAACTCATTCATTATTGGCATCATCATCTTCTCCTTGCTTCTCTCTCACAAAAAAATCAGAATCTAATTTTTCTTTTTCAATCAAAGCCATTAAAATACTGATTACCTTTTTCTTATTGCAATGAAAAGTTATTTGATATAAAATAATTATCAATTAGTCTATTTTCAGTATGAAGTATGAAAATTTTCATTCAATACTCATTATATACACTAAAAGGGGTATGTAACATACAAAACTTAGTGAACACCATTTTTCTTATCAATTATCACAATCATAAAATACATTCCATACACATGTGACACTAACACATAAGAAAACTTTATCGATATCAATTTTAATATCAATTCCATACATTGATATAATGATCGAGTTCGTCGTTACGGATAAACTTTTCGTGCTAAGTTTTGAGTCAGAAAACTTTCGGGTTTGAGAGTTGAAAATTTTGGGCTAGGCCAGTCTCGACCGGTTTTGGAGCGAGGTATGGTCTAGGGAAATCCGGGTAAGGATTAGGTAACGTATCTAGTTTTGAGCTAATATTTCTTGTAGTTAATACATAAAGGAGTCCGGAGAACTTTTCAAAATCGAATTCGGATAAGTAGAACTCCCGGTATCGAGGTTGACGTGAAAGGGTTGTTCTGGAACATCGGAAAATTGAGTGTGTTGTAAAATGAGGCAATTTGAGGGACTTTACAACTTTATGTCCCATGTCAACAACCATAGCGGTTGATACTCCGCCATAGCGACCTCCGCCGTAGCGGAAAAAATACCTCTACTGTGGAAGTCAACGTCGGTCAGCCTCCGCCATAGCAGACGACTTTGCTACGGCGGTACCGCTATAGCAGAGTGGACCGCTATAGTGGAGCCCAATGGAATTTAATGCAGAAACTTCTCCAATATAGTTCAGTTTTCTTCAAGACATTTTGAGAGAAGAAGAGGGCGATTTTGGGCGATTTCCATCAGTTTTACATTTTTTTTCGTCCTAAAGGTAAGGATTCTACTCCCCAAACTCCGTACTATCTTTTCTATGCTATAGAATTGTCATGACCCGATTTCTCGATCATGATGGTACGTACAACCCCCCGGTAGGCGAACCAATCCCCGTAGCCCAAAACAGTTAGTAATGGACCACTATCTAACAAATAAGCGGAAGAACAACTTATTAAGCAAAAGTAAGGGAACAAGATAAAGAGAATAGATAACAGGAATATATATATACATATGCGGAAGCTAAACCAAACCCCAAGACCTGGTATCATAGTATAGAGCCAGAACTACATACATGGAGTGCAAACGATCCAAAACAATATATACAGATGTCTCTGAATGGTAATAGAGTACATAAAGCAAAAGATAAACTAAAGCTAAGCTCCGATCTCCAAGAGCTCACCCTCAGTCTAAAGTAGTCCCCAACAAATCTCCAAGCACGAATCACAGCGATCTAACGGCGATGGCCCACGCTAGGATCTGCACCAAAAGATGCAGGGGGTAGGGTGAGCACCAAATGCGAAGCATAAGGTACTCAGTAGGTATCATAGGCCGACTGGGCACATATAAGATAAAAGCGTAGTAACAGACAGAATAGAAGCAAGTAGTCACAGAAATCAATGAAAGGTACACAGGAACTAGCCCAGAGGGAAATCAACTGAACCACATGTGAGGCCAGCAAGCAGAAAATATACACCATAGGCACAAGTGAAAGTAAGAAACAACGCACCTGGGATCCTTATGTTAACATTATATACATAATAAGTTCTAGAAATGGACGGTATACCGCTAACCTCAAGTGTAAGAGGAAGAGGGAAAGAATAATGATAGGCATGCTCGGAGACAGGAATCAAACTCAACTAACCATATCAATCTCAAATACAAATACTAACAGCCTAGCAGTAACCAATTTCATGCTTAACCGTAACAGGGAACAATTCTGTAAGTAAATAGCAAGAGTCTACCTACAGTCCCCCGGCCGCCCATCTAATCGAGGAACACAAACAAGTGAAAACAAACCCTCCAGTATCCCATACTACCGAAGCGTACAATCAACAAACAACAAACAAGGGTGGAGCCTCAAACAATGAATGATATGATGCATGAAGATCTCAAGTGAAATGGTATCTCTGTATGTACCTCCTCCGGTGCCGATCCGGCCCAGAAAGTAGGCTCCATGGAAGGACACTGCCCGTATACCTCTACTCCACCGTATACCCTTCCTCCGGCACACGCAGCCCGAAGCCTCAGACCCGTATGGCAAGGTCCATGGAGGTCCATGACCCCATACTAAAACTCAGTATCAAAACATGTCATCCGGAAGCAAGTCCGGGTTCAAGATAGAGACCCAGTCTCGAATATGCATGCCCAGACCCTGTCCAGGACTAAAGTAGTGGGAAAATATCTCAAAAACCCCTCCAAGGGTGCCCGGGCATAACCGGGTCTAAACAATAGAAAGTCATCTCAGGTGCTCAGTTCAACCGAGGCTAAAATCATCTCAAGTAGCAAGAAAACTCAAATAGCACCCCGGCCCTGCCGAGTCTAGCGTTAATCGTAAAACTGGTGATATAAATAATAATTTTACCTTCTTTTACCCAAGAATATTTACAAGTTAAATCAAACCATTTTCAATTCATTTCCATAAAAAATGGGCCTCCGGGGCCATGCAAGGTTTAGAAAATAGTGCCAGTAGGCCCGAAGCCAAAACCGTAGTAAAACATGGATAAAACCTCTTTATATGCATGGAAATGGTATGATCAAACACAATAGCTGCCCAGCAGCTCACAATCAACCTATCGACCCTGCACAGGCCCATAGCTACTCAGCAAGCATAACCAGCCTAGAAGGATAATTCTATGCCTGAGATTCGCGGACATTCCCAATATCCCACCTTCTATGTTCCAGAGTCAACAAGTCCTCACAGGACCACAAGGGTAAATAAAACATATCGGCAAGTACTACAAGCATCGGAGGAACAAAAGTAGACGGACATGAATAAAGTGGTCAAGGTCTGTGGTACCAACCTAATAATCCAACCCAAGAATGCCAGCTAGTACAATTTTATCCGATATATGCTAAGTCTAGGGATTTTAAACCATAACCTACCTGTCGTCCGACGACAAGCAGCTAGGACGACGATGTCCAAGCTCGAACCACTCCAAGAAGTTCCAAAATGACAAAAATACCTTCGGACGAACGTCCGAATGCCCGTAGTTCCTTCATGGAAATTGTTCCTTACATCCCAAGCTTCGAAAACACTATATACACGCAGCTTATATTCACCTATAAACAGTTCATAATTAAGCTTAAATCGGCAGATTTCCCAAAAGAATCATAACTTAACGAAACGTCCGTAGAATTTCATAAAAATGATCATAAAAGAGCCCCGAGATGGTTACCTTAGCAAACCAAGTTTAAAGCATGAATTAACACCAAGAAATACCAATTCCTATCTTTTTAAACCAGCTCCAAACGTGGTTTATCGAAGGGGAAAATGGCTGCCACGCGTAGAGGTCGCGTTTCTAGGAACGAGGGCAAACTTTAGCGATAGAAATCACCAAAAACACACCTTGATCTCTCTAGAACTCTCTTGCAACCCTACCTTATGTTTTCTCTCTGTTTCAGAACTGAAATGACATTTTAAAACGTGAAGTTGAGGCTTTAAATCGATTTTGACCCGACCCGGTTTGCAACCCGATTTGCAACCCGGTTTTTGCCAGACAATCCGCGGTAAAACAGTCATAACGTTTTACTCCTAGATTGGTTAGACGTGAGGTTTTGTGAGTTGGAAACTAGACTCGTAGACCTTCGATTTGGTAGGTCGGGGGACTTATAACTCTTTATATATTGAGAGAAAAGCTCTGAGACATTTGACCCAAAGTTCAGAAAATTTATTAAAGAAACTTATGATAACTTTTGCCGACTTGCTTGACTTCAAAACTTATCATACGACCAAACAAACGGCCCGGGCACCAAACTACCGGTCCCGACAAGCCTTAAATGAATTGGGGCCTCTACAAATAAGCTCTAACGGTACAAGAAAGGTGAAAATGCATAAATGATCGAAAGGATCATTACATCATCCACTACTAAAAAGACTTTCGTCCTCGAAAGTCAAGAACAAGGAAGTACCTGAAGGCTCGAACAACTGCGGATACTGAGCCCGCATATCTCTCTCGGTCTCCCAGGTAGCCTCCTCAACTGGACAGTGCCTCCACTGAACCTTGACAACCGGGATCTCCCGAGACCTCAATCTCCTGACATCTCTGGCCAAAATAGCTACCGGCTCCTCAACAAAGGCTAAACTCTCATCCAGCTGAACCGTCTCCCACTGCAACACATGAGACTCATCTGGAACATACCGCCGCAACATCGATACATGGAAAATCAGGTGCATAGATGAAAACATCGGAGGCAAAGCTAACTGATAGGAAACACTACCAACCCTCTGGAGAATCTCGAATGGCCCAATATACCTGGGGCTAAGCTTTCCCCGCCTACCAAATCTCATCACACCCTTCATGGGCGATACACGGAGAAATACTGAATCACCAACACTGAACTCTAAGGCACAAAGTCTACGATCAGCGTAGCTCTTCTGCCTACTCTGGGCTGCCCGAAGTCTATCCTAAATCACTCGAACTCGGTCTAAGGAATCTCGAAGCAAATCTGTACTCTGTGGCCTAGATTCAGAACTATCAAACCAACCAATCGGCGATCTGCAATGCCTACCATACAAGGCCTCAAAAGGTGCCATGCCAATGCTCGAATGAAAACTATTATTATAAGCAAACTCAGCCAAAGGCACAAACTGATCCCACGAACCTCCAAAGTCAAGAACACAGTCCCGAAACATGTCCTCTAGGACCTGAATGGTCCTCTCGGACTGGCCATCTGTCTGAGGGTGGAAAGCAGTACTAAGATGAACCTATGTACCCAAATCTCGCTGAATAGCCCTCCAGAACTGAGATGTGAACTGAGTGCCGCGGTCTGAAATGATAGAAGCTGGGACCCCGTACAACCGAAAAATCTCACGAAGGTAGATCTGAGCTAACCTCTCTGCACCATAAGAAGTCTAAACCGACAAGAAATGTGCTGACTTAGTCAGCCTATCAACAATCACCCATATGGAATCAAACCTATGAGAAGTATGAGGCAAACCAACAACGAAGTCCATAGTAATCCCTTCCCACTTCTACTCAAGAATGGGAAGTTGCTGCATCAAACTACCAGGTCTCACGTGCTCGAACTTAACCTGCTGACAGTTTAAGCACCGAGATACGAACTTCGCTATATCCCTCTTCATACCACTCCACCAGTAAAGCTGTCTCAAGTCTCTATACATCTTTGTTGTGCCAGGGTGAATGGAGTATCTAGTACAATGTGCCTCATGAAGTATCAACTGAATCAAATCACTAATCCTCGGAACACAAAGGCGACTATCAAACCTCAGAACCCCATCTTAATCTAGAGTAGCCCGACTGGTCTCACCCTGAATAACCTGATCACGAAGGTCACACAACTGCTGATCCTCAAACTGACGGCTCTGAATATGATCAATCAAAGTAGAACAACCCTCAACACTGGCGAGAACTCTGCTAGGATCCGACAAGTCAAGCCTAACCAAACGGTTAGCCAAGGACTGGATATCCAAGGACAACGGTCGCTCTGAAACTGAAAGAGAAGTTAGGCTACCCATACTCACTACCTTCCGGCTCAAGGCATCCGCTACCACGTTTGCCTTGCCCGGATGATACAGAATAGTGAAGTCATAGTCCTTCAGTAGCTTGAACCATCTCTTCTGCCTCGAATTTAGCTCTTGCTGACTCGTGATATACTGAAGACTACGGTGATCAGTGAAGATCTCACAGTGAACTCTATATAGGTAATGCCTCCAGATCTTGAGCGCGAAAACTACTGCTGCCAACTCTAAGTCATGAGTGGGGTAGTTGCGCTCGTGAACCTTCAGCTGCCTCGACGCATATGCTATTACTCGACCCTGCTCAACAACACACAACCAAGACCAACCCCAGAAGCATCACAATACACGCAGAAGCTCTGACCCTCAATCGGGAAAGTCAAAACTGAAGCTGAAGTCAATAAGGCCTTAAGCCTCTGAAAGCTATCCTCGCACTGATCCGACCACTGAAATGGGACATCCTTCCTAGTCAGCATAGTCAAAGGTGCTGCTATGGAAGAAAATCCCTGAATGAAGCATCTGTAGTAACCTGCTAACCCAATAAAACTGCGGACCTCAGTAACAGTAGTGGGTCTAGGCCAATCACAAACTGCTAAAATCTTTCCCGGATCAACCCTAATCCCATCCTTAGACACCACGTGCCCTAGGAATGCAACTGACTCAAGCCAAAACTCGCACTTTGAGAACTTGGCATAAAGCCGATGATTTCTCAAAGTCTGGAGTATAACCCTCAAGTGCTGCTCATGCTCATCTCTACTACGCGAGTATACCAAGATGTCGTCTATAAAAACTATCACAAATGAGTCCAAATACGGGCCAAGAACCCTGTGCATCAAGTTCATAAAGGCTGCGGGGGTATTAGTCAACCCAAAAGACATCACCAGGAACTCGTAATGGCCATAACATGTCCTGAATGCTGTCTTAGGGATGTCCTCCGCCCTAATCCTCAAATGATGGTAGACGGACCTCAAATCAATCTTTGAAAACACGACTGAACCCTGAAGCTGGTCAAACAAATCATCAATCCTTAGCATCGGATATCTATTCTTCACTGTCACCCTATTCAGCTGTAGATAATCAATACACATGCGCATCGACCCATCCTTCTTCTTCACGAAGAGAACAGGAGCACCCCAAGGTGACACACTCGGTCTAATAAACCCCTTAGCTAACAGATCCTGGAGCTGCTCCTTAAGCTCCCTCAACTCAGCCAGAGCCATACAGTAAGGAGAAATAGAAATGGGCCTAGTGCCCGGATCTAACTCAATAGCAAAATCAATATCTCTCTCAGGTGAAAGGCCTGGCAGGTCGGTAGGAAACACATCAAGGAAGTCTCTAACCACAGGAACAGACTCAGGAGAAGTAGGGTCAGCACTAACATCTCGGACATATGCTAGATAAGCTAAACACCCACGGAAAATCAACTTCCTAGCTCGAAGACAAGAGATGATCCCAGGCGGTGCATGGCTAACAGAACCCTGCCACACAACCGGGGATACACCTGGCAGAACTGATGTGCCGCCATTCTACGGCACGTTTAGCCTCCTTTAACTAAGAATAATCGCGAGTTTTCTAGCAACCATCGTCGTTTTTGATGTTTTTATGTTATATTTGCAGAAAATGGAGACAAACGTAGGAAAGGAAGGAAATACGATCAAAAGAGCGCCGCTGGATAAGAGTGACGACCAAGGTGACCGCCAGTCACCAAGGTGACGGTCCGTTAAGTTGGCCGCCAAGTGAGGCAGCACCACTGCCTAGTGGTGACGGCCACCGTGATGGTCCGTCACCAAGGTGACGGTCCGTCAAGTTGGCCGTCAAGTGAGGCAGCACCACTGCCTAGTGGTGACGGCCACTGTGACGGCCAGTCACCAAGGTGATAGTCCGTCAAGGTTGGCCGTCAAGTTTTACGCAGATTCCGTAAATTCTATTTTTTGGTTTATTTCCTGGACTATTATAAATACCCTATATTAGGTTTATTTTATTATTCATTACCCAATAGTTCTAGGATATTTTTGGAGCAAGTTTTGGAGAGAAAACTCGACACTATACGTTTTTCTTCTTCATCATCTTGTTCTTGATCGTTCTTGGGATCTTGGTTTTCTTGTTCTTGGATAATTGAAGCTAGTTTTCATACATTGTAAGAATTTTTTCTTTCTATTATGAATATAATCTTCTTCTCTTTTCCCAATAGCATGAGTAACTAACTTCCCAAAACTAGGGTTGTGGGAGCCATGACAAAAGTAGCAATATAGATTCCGGGTAGCGTAGGGTTCAATCTTTATGTTGTCACGTTGTTAATCATTCATCTATTAACGTTTTCTAGTGGTTGCAAACATTAGAACATGCCTAGGTTTAATTTGCTTGAGTAAAGAGATTAAAACCGGGAAATTTGATTAACTACAAGGATTCGAGACTACCAACTCTCGTCTTATGATTAATGCTGTAACTAGATTAATCTACTTGATGTTTAGGATTGAAACAAGAAAGTTCACCTTTTTAAGTTCGAGAGAATATAGAAAGAACCCGGTTAAGCCTTGAGTCGAAATTGTTACGACGCCATGGTGAACACTTCCCTAGTTCACTCTCATATTGATTAATAATCGTGTTTTATTATTTGCTTTGGTTAAATATTGTTCACACAAACCCCCCCAATTTACCGGAAACTATCGACTACTAGTCATCTAATTCACGAATGACCTAATTTGCACCTTATTCCCTATGGGGTCGACCCCAACCTCTGTTGGGTTCTATATTTGACGACGACCGCTTACGCTTCGTAATTGGAGTTGTAATTTGGGCGTATCAACAACTATGGTAATGGTCTTGGCATAACAATCCAAAACCGCACGGTGAGGGGATAACCAGTCCATGCCCAGTATCACATCAAAATCTAGCATATCAAGGATCATCAAATCACCTCAAGTCTCTGAATCACCAATAGATATCGTACAAGATCTCACAATCCGATCCACTACTAAAGAATCTCCTACTGGGGTCGAAACAGAAATAGGAACAGATAATGGCTCACTAGACAACCCCAAACAAGGCACAAAGTAGGCGGATACATACGAACAAGCGGATCCAGGATTAAATAAAGCCATAGCAGACTGATGGCACACAAAAATTGTACCTGTAATCACAGCATCTGAGGCCTCTACCTCTGGTCTCCTAGGGACCGTGTAAAACTGACGACGACCTCTACCTGCCTGACCTCCATCCCTACCACCTGCTCTGCTGCGCGGAGCACCACCTCTACTCTGACGACCACACCCTCTAGCCGGAGGCTGAACTGCTCGTAAAGGCTCGACCAACTGAACTGTACCCTGCTGAGGGCAATCTCTAGCAAAATGACCAATCACACCACAAGTAAAACAAGCCCCTGATGGCCTACTCGGTCGAGATGAACCAGCAGATTCCGTATGACCACCACGGCTTGATGCCCCAGAAACTGTACCCCTCAAAGACTGGTCGCTATAGCCCTGATGGCTGCTCTGACCCTGCTCGAACTGGGTACTACTGAAATTTTGAGGGAAGCTTGAACCGGTCGGCTGGACTGACCCTGGTGCTGCTGTGGCTGATAACCCCGGCCCCACTGGCCAGAACCTCTACCACCATATCTGAAACCACTGTAGCCACCCTGATGTCGAGGCCTCTTATCTCTGGACCCCTGATCATGTCGCTGTAAGTCCTCCACAGTACGGGCATAGACTGCGATAGCCTGAAATGATCGACCACCGGCAATCAATATCTCAGTTGGCTGCCTGATCTCTGGCCTCAAACCCCATACAAATCTGCGAATCCTATCTACCTCGGTAGGAATGATCATAGCTCCAAACGGTGCTAGCTGATGAAAACGAGTCTCATACTCCGAGACAGTCGTAGACTCCTGCATAAGGTGAGTAAACTGCTCCCTACAACGCTCACGATCACTCTGAGGCAAGAACTTGGCCATAAAGGCCTCATAAAACTCAGACCAAGTCAAAGGAGGTGACGATGGTGGTCTATAAGCAACCTGGGCCCTCCACCATAACTTCGCTGAGCCCTCCAACTGATAGGTAGTATAACCAACCCCGTGAGTCTCCAACAAACCCAAATGATGCAACATCTCCTCACAGGTAGTAATAAAGTCATGTGGATCCTGTCCAGAAGTATCAGCAAACCTCGAAGGTGCTAACCTCAAAAACCTACCCAACGCCTTCTGCTCTGACTCTGTCATAGCTGGGCGAGGAACAAGAGGCTGTGCAACTGATGGAACCGGAATGACCTCCGTACGGGGAGCCGCAGTAGCACGCTGCGCTCCTGAACTCTGTGCACTCAGGGCTGCCCCCTGAGCAGATGTCTGTGCTACCTCAGAAGGCCGCTCTCCAGTCATACCCAAAAATTGTAATAGTAATCCCCGAATATCTGGAGACTGAGCTGCGGATGGAGCTGGCCCAGAAGTGGGCGCTGGAGCTGGTATTGGAGCTGGTGGTACCTGGGCTACCCCCTGATCCACATGCTGCTCGGGCTCTATTTTAACTCTAGCAGCTCTAGCAGGGGCCGCTGCTCGAGGGCGTCCTTGACCCCTAGTTGGAGTGGGAGGCTCATCTCCGCCTGATGCCGATGATCTCGTACGAACCATCTGCGAAAGAATGAAGTAGAACAAATGAGATTTCCAGAAACTTCAAGGGTTCTACGCATGACACAGAAGCAATGAAAGAGTCAAATTTCCTAAAATGTGACTGTAGCCTCCCGAAGATTGAGTAGGGACGTCTCTGCCCCGATCCGCAGGACTCTACTACACATTGACTCCTATACCGATGACACTGGTGAACCTAGAGCTCTGATACCAAGTTGTCATGACCCGATTTCTCGGTCATGATGGCACCTACAACCCTCCGGTAGGTGAACCAATCCCCATAGCCCAGAATAGTTAGTAATGGGCCACTATCTAACAAATAAGCAGAAGAACAACTTATTAAGCAAAAGTAAGGGAACAAGATAAAGAGAATAGATAACAGGAATATATATATACATATGCGGAAACTAAACCAAACCCCAAGACCTGGTATCATAGTATAGAGCCAGAACTACATACATGGAGTGTAAACGATCCAAAAAAATATATACAGATGTCTCTGAATGGTAATAGAGTACATAAAGCAAAAGATAAACTAAAGCTAAGCTCCGATCTCCAAGAGCTCACCCTCAGTCTGAAGTAGTCCCCAACAGATCTCCAAGCACGAATCACAACGATCTAACGGCGATGGCCCACGCTAGGATATGCACCAAAAGATGCAGGGGGTAGGGTGAGCACCAAATGCGAAGCATAAGGCACTCAGTAGGTATCATAGGCCGACTGGGCACATATAAGATAAAAGCGTAGTAACAGACAGAATAGAAACAAGTAGTCACAGAAATCAATGAAAGGTACACAGGAACTAGCCCAGAGGGAAATCAACAGAACCACATGTGAGGCCAGCAAGCAGAATATATACACCATAGGCACAGGTGAAAGTAAGAAACAACGCACCTGAGATCCTTATGATAACAGTATATACATAATAAGTTCTAGAAATGGACGGTATACCGGTAACCTCACGTGTAAGAGGAAGAGGGAAAGAATAATGATAGGCATGCTCGGAGATAGGAATCAAACTCAACTAATCATATCAATCTCAAATCCAAATACTAACAGCCTAGCAGTAACCAATTTCATGCTTAACCGTAACAGGGAACAATTCTGTAAGTAAATAGCAAGAGTCTACCTACAGTCCCCCGGCCGCCCATACAACCGAGGAACACAAACAAGTGAAAACAAACCCTCCGGCATCCCATACTACCGGAGCGTACAATCAACAAACAACAACAAGGGTGGAGCCTCAAACAATGAATGATATGATGCATGAAGATCTCAAGTGAAATGGTATCTCTGTATGTACCTCCTCCGGTGCCGATCCGGCCCAGCAGGTAGGTTTCATGGAAGGACACTGCCCGTATACCTCTACTCCACTGTATACCCTTCCTCCGGCACACGCAGCCCGCAGCCCCAGGCCCGGATGGCAAGGTCCATGGAGGTCCCTGACCCCATACTAAAACTCAGTATCAAAACATGTCATCCGGAAGCAAGTCCGGGTTCAAGATAGAGATCCAGTCTCGAATATGCATGCCCAGACCCTGTCCAGGACTAAAGTAGTAGGAAAATATCTCAAAAACCCCTCCAAGGGTGCCCGGGCATAACCGGGTCTAAACAGTAGAAAGTCATCTCAGGTGCTCGGTTCGACCGAGGCTAAAATCATCTCAAGTAGCAAGAAAACTCAACTAGCACCCCGGCCCTGCCGAGTCTAGCGTTAATCATAAAACTGGTGATATAAATCATAATTTTACCTTCTTTTACCCAAGAATATTCACAAGTTAAATCAAACCATTTCCAATTCATTTCCATAAAAAATGGGCCCCCGGGGCCATGCAAGGTTTAGAAAATAGTGCCAGTAGGCCCGAAGCCAAAACCGTAGTAAAACATGGATAAAACCTCTTTATATGCATGGAAATGGTATGATCAAACACAATAGTTGCCCAGCAGCTCACAATCAACCTATCGACCCTGCACAGGCCCATAGCTACTCAGCAAGCATAACCAGCCTAGAAGGATAATTCTATGCCCGGGAATCGCGGACATTCCCAATATCCCACCTTCTATGTTCTAGAGTCAACAAGGCGTCACAGGACCACAAGGGTAAATAAAACATATCGGCAAGTACTACAAGCATCGAAGGAACAAAAGTAGACGGACATGAATAAAGCGGTCAAGGTCTGTGGTACCAACCTAATAATCCAACCCAAGGATGCCAGCTAGTACAATCTTATCCGATATATGCTAAGTCTAGGGATTTTAAACCATAACCTACCTTACGTTCGATGACAAGCTGCTAGGACGACGATGTCCAAGCTCGAACCACTCCAAGAAGCTCCAAAATGACAAAAATACCTTCGGACGAACGTCCGAATGCCCGTAGTTCCTTCACAGAAATTGTTCCTTACGTCCTAATCTTTACAAACACTATATATATGCAGCTTATACTCACCTATAAACAGTTCATAATTAAGATTAAATCGGCAGATTTCCCAAAAGAATCATAACTTAACGAAACGTTCGTAGAATTTCATAAAAAATGATCATAAAAGAGCCCCGAGATGGTTACCTTAGCAAACCAAGTGTAAAGCTTGAATAAACACCAAGAAATACCAATTCCTATCTTTTGAAACCAGATCCAAACGTGGTTTATCAAAGGGGAAAATGGCTGCCACGCGTAGAGGTCGCGTTTCTAGGCACGAGGGCAAACTTTAGCGATAGAAATCACCAAAAACGCACCTTGATCACTCAAGAACTCTCTTGGAACCATTCTTTATGTTTTCTCTCTTTTTTAGAACTGAAATGGTGTTTTAAAACGTGAAGTTGAGGCTTTAAATCGATTTTAACTTGACCCGGTTCGCGACCCAATTTTTGCCAGACAGTCCACGGTAAAATAGTCATAACTTTTTACTCCAAGATCGGTTGGACGTGAGGTTTTGTGCGTTGGAAACTAGACTTGTAGAACTTCGATTTGGTAGGTCGGGGGAATTCTAACTCTTTATATATTGAGAGAAAAGCTCTGAGACATTTGACCCAAAGTTCAGAAAATTTATTAAAGAAACTTACGATAACTTTTGCCGACTTGCTTGACTTCAAAACTTATCATACGACCAAACAAACGGCCCGGGCACCGAACTACCGGTCCTGACAAGCCTTAAATGACTTGGGTCCGCTACAAACAAGTTCTAATGGTACAAGAAAGGCGAAAACGCATAAATGACCAGAAGGGTCATTACAAGAATTGCCAGGGGTAGACTTGGGGAAAGGTTTTGAATGACCTAGGAATGGTGGAATCTGGGGAAAAAGGAAGATTCTAAGGGTAGAGGTTCTTGGTTATTGTTAATTCTTCTATATTATGATCATGCGATTTTAATTCCCTAAATGTATTCATAAAAATGGTAGAACTAGGTGAATTATTGGTTGGAAAGCCCGAGAAAAAGGGTGAAATGATCATTGATGGCCTGGGGTTTAGGATTTTGCAAAATCTAGGTAAATTGTAAGCCATAAAGATTGAATCTTGGTTATTGTGTATTGTTTTAGACCAAGAACCGGCAAGAACTTTGGGAAATGGAAAAGCTCCGGCTGAGTAGAGCTTTTGACTAATTCGAGGTAGGTAATGGTTATTGATTCCTGTATGCATTGTACGTTTGTGTACTTTGGTTTAAGTATTTGTACGAGTTGCATTATTTAGGGAATGGTTTAGGAATATCTAAGGGTCCTGTTATCAGTCTTGTGAAATGAACTAGGTGTTATTGCTTGTTGGTTTACAAATGTTGATTGTTCATTATTTGTGATTGTGGATTTATGTGATATTCGGTTGGCTCGGGTACCACGCCTCGTACGGGTATACTAATAGTTGACTCGGGTACCATGCCTGGTACGGGAATACTAATGGTTGGCTCGGGTACCACGCCTGGTACAGAATACTAACTGGTTGGCTCGGGTACCATGCTTGATACGGGTTTACTTTATTGTATTGCTGCATTTTTAATAATGGTTCCCTGATTAGATCGGATTGTGTTTATGAATTCTATTGTGCATATGGTCCTTGAGAGACCGGGTTATCATTGTATTGATTCGTGAGTTTGGTCTTGGTGTAGACCAGGTTGTATGTGAACACTTAGGTGTTGTTTAGAGGGGATCCTAGGGTGGGTCCGGGCTATATAAAAAGAGAATGTTGGTTGGTTATAGTTGATTGTTGATCGTAGTTGTAAAGGTGGATTATATGTGGGTACAAGCTAGGAAGAGACTTGTAGCCTAGGGATATCTGTTGGCTTGTTACATGTTTCCTGTACTCTTACTTGATTTTTGTACTATTCATATGTTGTTTATTTGGAACTGGCTGATGATCCTACCAGTAAATGGTGGTTGTGTACTGATTTTGAACTTGCATTTTTTATGTGAGTACAGGAAATCTTCCAGCGGCTGACACGCGACCTCACCTGTAATCCCAGCGCTTTCAGACATCAAGGGTGAGCTGCTTCGGTCGAGCTGCCTTGATTTTTATCTGTTTATGTTGTAGCCCACTTGTTTCGGGCTTAGACTATTTCTTATATTGGGGTTGCATCCTCACATTCTAGATTTTTTGGTAGCGTTTTGGTACGATGATTTTCAGGTTCTAGGGAGGGAATTTTCACAGGATATTTTTAATAGTTTGGTTGATTTAGTATTTATGCTAGTTTATTTTATCTGCATTGGTTTTGAGCTGTTAGAACGGTTAAGTTCGGGATCGTTGATGGTTCGCTCACCCAGGAGTTGGGTGGGTGCCACTCACGGTGGTCTTGGCCGTGACAATTGAGCACTCAAAAAAGAAAATTATTTATGTATGAAATGAGTATATAAACTGGTTTCAACGAGATTTATTAAAAAAATTAATTCATGAATATCATATTGTGTACCATTTTCATACACTAAAAATCAGCCATAAGAGTACATCATTTGTATGTAGAATCTTATATACCAATTTCATACATGAGGCTGAAAAATTAAAAATTATTCAAAATATGGCTTTGTTATATATAAATTGATTTCAACTTGATTGGTTAAAATAATACATGGATAGCAGATTGTATACAATTTTTATAGACTAAAAGTAAGTTATTAACATATAATATTTTTCGGACATCAATTTTCATACGATAATTCTACCACTAATATTATTGAAAATTCAAAATTCATGAATTGAAAATTAAAAATATTGTACAATAATCTCTAATTTTTGGAGAGACATCAAGTAAGAAGGAACTATGGAGAGAGAAGGAGGATATTTATTTTCCTATTAAAAAATTGAATATAATTGAAGAGAGAAGGAAAATCATGCTGATTAATGGGTTCCATAAATTTAGCCCACATAATTATCTCTCTGCAAGATTTTAATAATTATGAAATTTGATATGACTTACAATTAAAATGGTAATTTAATAATTAGGAAAAAACTAATGTATGTAGTGTAATAAAAAATCTTAAATTGATATCTAGGATGATTTCTCTTCTATTAACTCTAACATTTTTAATTAATCTAAATAACTTCCATAGAGTAATCATTTGAGTTCTATCCTTGCTTTCTTCCATTTTACTTACATGAAATTTCCTACCTTATTAAATTTGAATAAATAGTAAACTTGTCTCATTTTTTCAGAATAAATAAAGTTTCTCAAATAAACCAATTTTCTTACTCTTCGAGTGCTTAAAAGTTTCTCTGTTAGTTTAAAAGGATTTTCCAATACGTTGAAATCATCTATCTCACTCAAGTTGATTTTCAAATAAGTCATGAAAACTTTTCCATTATTAAATTCCCCAAAATTAGGTAAAAGGGATGAATCTTTACAAGTTAGCTCAAGAATCCTTTTCTTTCAATTAGCTCGTAAAATAATTCAACTCTTTTGCAAACGTAGCCATTTATTTTAAGTTAGTCAAAAAGTCTTGGTCAACTATTTTATGAACGTTCTTAGGTGATTAAAATCCTTCTTAAAACATTACTTGAACCCTTACCTAGTTTTTCGGGAGAGTTGGCAAAAGGTCCACTTTAAAAACTTAATTTGACAAAAGGATAGAAATCTTGAAAAATTTGCAAAAGGTCCACTCTTTATGACATCATCAAATAAAGTTTAAAACCTTACAACCCTAACACACAAGTTTTAAATAATACACTTTAGTCCCTCAGTTGAAAAGTTTTATAAAATAATATATATATATATATATATATATATATATATATATATATATATAACTGATTTTATTTTAAAAAAATATAAATCTTCTTCCACCAACCTCTCTTATTTTCTCTATTTTTGCCCATTTGAGCTCACATTTTCCAGTGATTTTTGCCTTTTTCTGGCCATTTTTCATCCATTTTTTCGACTACCATCGGAGAAATCACAACCAGTTATCCCTGCATTGTTCATAAGCTTTCAAATCACACCACCATTGTTATCCCTCCATTGTTCATAAGCTTTCAAATCATACCACCATTGTTATCCCTCCATTGTTCTAGCCTCAATATATACATTTCAGCATACCAAGTGTACTATAAAATCATCAATTCAATTTATTATTTCGCTGGTTGTTGATAAAGCTTTCAGTTCTGATCTGACAATAAATGTACATAGATCTTGTCAGTCATCGATCATTATAGACCACAGTCACAGTCTAGATACCGGTCATGTATAGACCACTATGTTAATCTAGTCATCGATCATCTATATCTATAATGTTTAAAGCAAAACATGTTGTTCCTAGTGATTTCATAGGTCAATGGGATGAGACTCCTAAATATTGAAATTGAAAATCTGTGAGTAAGGTGATAGTGTCCATTGCCCCTCATCGCAATGGTTCATATAACGACTTGGTTGTAAGTATAATGGAGTTCAAAAAGTTAGATTGTGATTCAAGCGACTTGGTCATTAGTTACATGATGAATGGAAGGGGAAAACACATCCATCATTGATAAAGAATGATAGGCATGTGGACTTCTACATGCTGGATATTGATGTCGATGATTCTACGCCTAATTTAAGAATTAATGTTGTTGAAAGATCTCGAGAAGAAGCTTCGACATCATTCCCACCCCCACCCTCACCCACCCACCCACCCATCAGTTGATGTTGATTCATGAAATACGAGGGAATGAGTGATCATGCAATGTATATGAATGATCGTCAAAGTGTTGAAGATGAACAATTATTATGAATATAAGAATTTAAATTTCTGCGGTATTTCAAATTTATTGGTGTTTATGTTTTTTATTTTTGCACACTAATTAATTGCTCTTAAATAATTAATTATAAACTCTCATGATATAAAATCAACCTTAATTGTGTATTATAGACCATCACATTGTATGGGTAAAGTGACAAAAATTAAAATGACAAATTTATAATTGAACATTTGATAATATACCACAAAGTCTATAATTGACTATGGTCGTTATACATCCTAGAACATTCGTTTAATCTAGCATCAATCATATGAATATATAGTCAATCAATAGTATGACTAAAAAAGGCAAAAATATAAATAAATTAAATTAAATTGACATCATCAAACATTATAAAATAACTTAATCACATCATATGTGAGTCCACATCAATTGAATACATGATCACAAAGGTACAAGGAAGAGCAATGGTTGTAACAATCACTTCCTCATAAAATAAATTTGATGTTTGAGAAACATTACTTGTTCTCAAACATTACTTGTCCTAAGACCCTTCACAAACAAGACTTGTTCTAAGACCTATTTGATCATATATCTAATTATTGTGGACTCCCATAAAACCATCTAAGTTATTTTACAATGCTTGAATGATATTTATTCACATAAGTTAATTGAATTTATTTAATTATTGTCTTTTATAATTATATACCAGTCCTTGTCTGTATATGTATATAATAAACTACCTTATTTATGCTACACTAGAAGCTTTATCTATACTTGCACATTTGATTAGTCTAGCATCGACCATATGAATATATAGTTCATCAATAATATGAGTAAAAGAGATATAATTAAATAAATTAAATGAAATTAACATCATTCAAGCATTGTAAAATAACTTAATCACATCATATGTGAGTCTACACCAATTGAATACATGATCAAAAGGATATAAGAAAGAGCAATGGTTGTAACAACCACTTCCTCAGAACGAACTTAATGTTTGAGAAACATTACTTGTAATCAAACATTACTTGTCCTAAGACCACTCACAAATATTACTTGTTCTAAGACTCATATGATCATGTGTCCAATTGTTGTGGACTCTCATAGGACCATATAAGTTGTTTTACAATGCCTGAATGATGTTAATTCACATAATTTAATTTAATTTATTTAATTTTATCCTTTCTAGTCTTATTTTAGTGCTTTAGGACTATTACATAACCTAAGACTCATTTGATCATGTCCAAAATTGATATGGACTCTCAAATAATGTTTAATCATAATTTTATAATATTTAAGTTGTGCTAATTCTCTTAATTTAATTAATTATAGCCCTTTTTAGACATATACAAGTGTTTGTCTATATATTCTATTGGTCAATTGTAGACTGCTCACAAGGTCGATTTATGATACTTAAAATAGCAGACTAGTTTATATATGTAAAGGAATCGATAATTAACAATTGATGTAGTTGAACAGAAACCATGTTTGTTGATAATTGATATGAGTTGATTTATGATATATACTTATTCATAGTCCATTAAATTTGTGCAAACTGAGATTTGAGATTTGAGGTTTGAAGTAAGAGGTTTAGAGTTCAAGCTTTAATTTGGTATTTACTAGACGTCTATATTTTCTTTGATTTATTATAGATCATTTATTTATTTTAGTCAAGTAATTGTCTAGTTTATATATATCAAGTGATCAATTATTGACAAATAATGTAGTTGAGCATAAATCATATCTGTTGATAATTGACACTAATCGATTTATGATATACTTTAAATAGTAGTTTAATTTATATATACCGAGTAGTTGATTATTTACAGATAATGCATCTGAGAAGAAGTTATATTTGTTGATAATTGACACAGATTAATTTATGATATACTTATTCATTATCCATTAGACTTGTGTGAATTAAAGTTTGAATTTGAGAGGAGTAAAGGGTTCGGGATTTGAACTTTGAGGTTTGGAGTTTGGTGTTTACTAAAAGTCTTCATTTACTTTTGTTTATTATATATCATTAGAGTATTATTTTGACCCATAATTTCTCTTTTTTTTTATTCTTTTTTTTTCAAATTATTTGAGTTTATACGTTATAGAGTCATTTGTATTTAAAGGTGTTTTTGACAATAAATCAAGACACGTAAAAGTAAAAATAATATAACCTCTTCATCATATATAAAGGTGTCACGACCCAGACTGCCGTGAGTGGTACCCATCCAACCCCCGGATGAGCGAACCAATAGAGTCCCACTCTTAGCATAGCCTAACAACTTAAAACTAGTGTGCAGAAATGTAAACTAGCAATCAATCATACTAAAATCAACTCTATAGAAATAAATGTAACCTGCGGAAAATCCCACCCTAGAATCTGAAAGTCATCGTACTAAACATCTACCAAATACTAGAGTACGGGGATGCAACCCCAAAAATAAAATAGTCTAAGCCCGAAATAAATAGGCTACAACTCAAATAGATGAAAATCAAGGCATCTTGGTCGAACAGCTCACCCTTGATAACTCAAAGTGTCAGGCCTACAAGTGAAGTCGTGCGTCAACCGCCGGAAGATTTTCTGTACTCACAAAAAGATAAGCAAGTGTAGTATCAGTACAAAACCACCATATACTGGTATGATCATCAGCCAGTTCAAAATAAACAGTGTATGAGCAGTACATAAATCAAGTAAGAGTACAGAAACACATAGGCAAGTCAACATGTATTCTTAAGCTACAAGTCTCTACCTAACTTGTCCCACATGTAAACTACTTCACATTTATGATCAACAATCCACACAATAACAATTATTCCTCGTTACATATCCCGGACCCACCATGGATCTCCTCTAGACAACACCTAAATGTCAGACAAACAACCCGGTCTACACCAAGACCAACTTATAAAGCAATGTAACAACCCGACCTCTCAAGGACCAAAATACACAACCACAATTCATAAACACAACCCGATCCACTCAGGAAACCATTAATAAAGATGCAGAATACAAGTATGTAAACCCATACTAGGCGTGGTACCCGAGCCAACCGTTAGTATTATCCCGTACTAGGCATGGTACCCGAGCCAACCGTTAGTATATCCCATACCAGGCATGGTACTCGAGCCAACCATTAGCATATTCCATACTAGTCATGGTACCCGAGCCAATCGAATATCACACAAATCCATAGTCACAAATAATGAACAATCACACTTGTAAACCAACAAGCAACACACCTAGTTCATTTCACAAGACTGAAAACATGATTTTGGACATTCTTAACCATTTCCTAAGCAATGCATACCACTCAATTACTTAGACATGAGTACACAAACACACAATGCATACCAAAATTAATTACCATCACCTACCTCGAATAATCAAGATTTATAGTGCCGGAGCTTTTCCTTTTTCAGGATCCCTTTCTTGTTCTTGGTCTAGAAACAAACACATAAACACTATAGTTAATTAACTGGCCTAAATTACCTGGATTATACAAAAATCCTAATCTCCAGGCCAAACCATGATCATTCAAACTCTTCTCGGGATTTCCCGCTAGTAATTCACCTAAGATTATCATTTATACCGATACATTTAGAGAATTAAAGCTTGGTGATCAGTACCCATTAACTATAAACAACACCCAAGAACTCTAGCACCCTAGAATCCCCTTTTCCCAGGATTTTACTATTCCTAGGTCATCCCAAACCTTTCCCCAAGTCCACCCCTAGCAATTCTATAGCATAGGAAAGATACCACGGAGTTTGGAAAGTAGAATCCTTACCTTTAGGATAAAAATGATGAAAAACTAGTAGAAATCACCTAAAATCGCCCCCTTTCTTCTCCCAAAATGTTCCAAGAAAAACTGAACTATTTTGAGGAAATTTCTGCATTAAATCCCATCATGCTCCGCAATAGCGGTCCGCTCCGCTATAGTGGTACCTCCGTAGCGGAGTCGTCCGCTATAGCGGAGGCTGACCGACGTTGACTTCTGCTATAGAGGTATTTTTCCGCTACAGCGGAGGTCGCTATGAAGGGCCGTAGCGGTTGATACGGGACAGAAAGTCATAAAATCTCCAAAAATAGTCTATTTTACAACACACTTATTTTCCCGACGTCCTGGAATAACCCCTTCACGTCTACCTCGATTTCGAGAGTTCTACATACCCGAATTCGATTCCAAAAAGTCTCCTAGACTCCTTTATGTCTTAGATAAAAGGAAAACTAGCTCAAATCAAGACATCTAACCCAATCCTTACCCGGACTATCCTAGACCATACCTCGCTACAAACCCAGCCAAGACTAGCCTAGCCCAGAATTTCAAACTCCCAAACCTGGAGTTTTCTAACTCTAAAATTGGCATGAATAGTTTACCCATAATGATGGACCCGGTCGTTACAAAAAATACCAATTTACCCATCGTTCATACCTGAATGATCAAACCCAAAAATATGGAAAATAAAGAGCGAAAAGAGTAGTACCTGTATCCTCAAACAAGTGAGGAAACTTGTCTCGCATGTCCCTCTCAGTTTCCCAAGTAGGTTCCTCAACCGGACGATTCTTCCATTGAACCTTTGCTGTCACGACCCAACTACCGGGCCGTGCGGGAACCTACTCTAATCCACCTAGATAGGAGAACCCTTACCACCCAAACCAACAGGCAATGCGGGAAAGAAAAAAACCATTAAGTAAGTCCCTTAATACATACGGAATCCCTTTACAATTGTTTGAAAAATCTTTATACAACAGCTTTCAAAAATTACACAACCTTTAAAACTTGCGAAAATTTATTAACAATATAAACACCCTCCCCAGAACCTAGTCTAAGCCGGTACAAGATCTTCTACAAAATGAGCTTACAACATAAAATGGACACAACTCCCACCATAGAAGAAAGTAGGAGCTGCTGGAAGATCACCGCAATCCTGAACCTGTGAAACATCACCAACCCTGCAACCAGACTATACCAAAAAAAAAGGGTATAGCAAGAGTAGAGTCAGTACAATCACACATACTGGTAGGCATCATCGGTCGACCCGAATCCACACGTACCATCATATAGGAAAATAGGGAAAAACATGAAATAAACATTATAGCTCCCTCCTTCACCTTTAACCTTGACCCTGACATCTAGGACTTCCCAAGTCTCACTCGTAACTAGACTTCTCAAGGTCGCCTTGTCACCTAGACTTCCCAAGTCACCTTGACACGTAGACTTCCCAAGTCACCTTATCCCTACACTTTCCAAGCCTCACTTAATCCTTACCAATAACAATGTCCATACCTGGACTACCCTTCCCTTGACCAAGTCAACCGCCTTGACTAGATATTCAGACTTAACCCGGCTAACTGCCCAACCAAACCACTTATACCCGTGGTATTACTTACCAGTGTCCGGACCCTTCACGGACCTCTAGGACAACTTTTCATCCTGGTTACAACAACCAACAACTACAACCCCATACTTTCAATCTTACTCCCAATTTACCAGTCACATGAGATTCACCTAGCAACCATTGACATATTCAATGACAACAACAGAGTTATATCTAAATCCCTTTCTCATCCCGAAACCCGGACCCTCCAAGGATCCTCTAACAATACCTAAGTGTTCAACAGGCTACCCGGTCTACCCCAAGACCCATCCTTAACTTATTAATCACAAATAATCCTTGACTGTCATTAGTACCCTTAATGACAATAAATTGCAAACTTTTAACTTCCTTTACATAGTCCGGACCCACCCGGTTTCCCCCTAACACATCTAAGTGTTAACATGACAATCCAGTCTACACCAAGACCAACTAATGATTAACATCATAACCCGGTCTATACCCAGACCAACTAACCACATGATATAACAACCCGACCTACACCAAGACCAACTAGTAACATGATAACAACCTGGCCTACACCAAGACCAACTAATAACATGATATAACAACCCGACCTACACTAAGACCAACTAACAACATGATATAATAACCTGACCTACACCAATACCAACTAATAACATGATATAACAACCCGACCTACACCAAGACCAACTAATAACATGATATAACAACCCGGCCTACACCAAGACCAACTAATAACATGATATAACAACCCGGACTACACCAAGACCAACTAATAACATGATATAACAACTCGGCCTATACCAAGACCAACTAATAATATGATATAATAACCCGGCCTACACCAAGACCAAACTCAACAAATATAATAGGATTTTTCGATCACTCAAGGACCACCATTGAATATCACAATTCAATAAAAACAGCCGGGTCTACTCACGGAACCAATAACAATCAATGTAATGCAACAATATCAATGCAATACAATAATACCAATGCAATGATGCAGTAAAATAAACTCGTAACAGGCGTGGTACCCGAGCCAACCATTAGTATTTCGTACCAGGCGTGGTACCCGAGCCAACTATTTATTATACCCGTACTAGGCATGGTACCCGTGCCAATCGTTAGTATACCCGTACCAGGTGTGGTACCCGAGCTAATCGAATGTCAATCAATCCACAGTCACAACATGAACAAACAACTTGAAAACTAACAAGCAACACACCATTCATTTCACAAACTATAGAACAGGACCCTTAGACATTCTACACAATTCCTCTAAGTTATACAATTCATACAAACACTTAGATAAGAGTACACCACATACATTCCTAATAATTCCCTAAGCAATGTATCTCATACAAGCACTTAGATAAGAGTACTCGACATACAACATTTAGTTATCCTTACAATTCTCGGTTCCCCGAACCTTCCAGACATCCCAGTCCCTGATCCCTATCATCTTATCATGCCAAGACAACATAAACAGTTATCAATAACCCACAATTCAATTCAACCAATTCCTAGCACATACATAACCAACACCGAATCCACCAGACTCTATGCCCGGAGGCCTAATCATAGATTCTTCTTTCCCACTATACAATAAGTACAAAATGTAAGCAGTTCTATTTACTCAATGAAAACCTAGCCTACATGGACGCCAAGCAGCTGCAACCGTGCATTTCTGGCTCTGTGGAGGCATTCCTGGCGGTCCTGCAGACCCAAATCCATGGTTTCGCATCCTTTTTACCGAAAATCCTCCTCCCCATGGCTCCCAAGCCTTGGAGCAGCTTAGGAGGGTTTTTGAAATAGCTCTCATCTATTTTTGGGACTGAAGGGAAGAGAATGAAATTAAAAACCCATTTTTGGGTTTTCTAGTCCTATCTCTCTGCTATAGCGGTCCCCGCTCTGCTATACCAGTCCCGCTATAGCGAATGACTTCTGTTATAGCGGTCTTAAGTGGCATTGACCGCCTTGACCACCGTTATAGCGGTATTTTCCACCATTATAGTGGTATTTTCCACCGCTATAGCGGAGGTCGCTATGGCAGACCATTGTGCTTGTCACTGACAGAATGTCCGGAAATCTCCCAGATTTAGCCATTTTACAACACATTTGCTTTCCCCGACGACCCAAAACAACCCTTTCACATCAAACACGATTCCAAGAGTTCTATTTACCCAAATTCGATTCCGAAAAATTCCTCGGACTCCTTTATGTCTTAGCTACAAGGAAAACTAACTCGAACCAAGGTATCTAACCCAATCCTTACCATGATTGTCCTAGACCCTACCACGCTCCAAAACTGGTCGAGGTTAGCCTAGCCCAGAATTTTCAACTCCCAAACCCGGAATTTTTTTAACCCAAAACTTGGAATGAATGGTTTACCCGTAATAACAAAACCGGTCGTTACATTTACCATACTGATCATCTTTGTCATCAATTTCTGAACATCCTGAACAAGAATCAAAACTGGTTCCTCTTCATAGCGAAGATCTTTATCAAGTAACACTTCATCCCACTTGATGATGTAGTCCCCATACCCATGGTATCTCTTCAGCATGGATACATGAAACACTATATGAACACTCGACAGACTGGGTGGCAGCGCCAATCTATAAGCGATAGGACCTACGATCTCAAGAACCTCAAACGGTCTGATGAACCGGGGGCTGAGCTTGCCGCTCTTACCGAAATGCATAACTCCCTTCATTGGTGGCACTTTCAACAATACCTGTTCACCAACCTGAAATTCCATGTCCCGGACCTTGCGATTTTCATATTCCTTCTGCCTACTTTGGGCAGCTAGTAACTTGGTTTAAATGCCTCTTACCTTTTCTTGTGCTTCCCTTACCAAGTCTACGCCCAAAGGCTTTACGTCACCTTCCTCAAACCACCCAATCGGTGACCTACAACTCCTCCCATACAGAGCCCTGAACGGTTTCATATCTATACTAGAGTAGTAGCTATTGTTGTATGAGAACTCACACAATGGTAGAAACTGGTTCCAATGACCCCCGAAGTCAATCATATGCTCTCAGCATGTCCTCCAGTACCTGAATCATCCTCTTCGACTGACCATAAGTCTGGGGATCGAAGGTTGTACTAAGGTGAGTTGAGTGCCCAACTCCTCATGCAACTTGCCTCAAAACATGGAAGTAAACTGCGTACCCTTGTCTGAGATAATGGACAGTGGTACCCCGTGCAATCTCACAATTTCCTTCACGTAGATCTTAGCCAATTGCTGCGAATTATAATCCACCTTGACTGGAATAAAGTGATCTGACTTGGTCATCCTGTCAATAATGACCCAAATAGAATCATACTTCCCCAAAGTCTTGGGGAGACCCACCACAAAATCCATGGTTATTCTCTCCCACTTCCACTCTGGAATGGGCATCCTCTGAAGTAGTCCTGCAGGTCTCTGGTGCTCATACTTTACCTGTTGGCAATTATGATACTTGGACACAAAATCATCTATGTCCCTTTTCATCCCAGACCACCAATAAAGTTGCCTCAAATTCCTATACATCTTTGTTACACCCGGATGAATTGAATACCTCAAACCATGAGCCTCTGCTAACACTTTTTGAATCATGTCATCAACTCGAGGAACACATCCTTCCTTTAATGTTTAACACACCGCCAGAGTCTCACGTGGAATCCCTGAACTCTCTGGATATTGCCTTGCTCTGAAGCCTGCCCAACTGCGAATCCTGAAACTGTTTGGCCTTTATCTCCTCTATGAATGTGGATTTGACCTCAATACTGGCCAAGACACTACCTTGTTCTGAAATTCCCAAGTGCATGAACTTGGACTCCAATGCCTGAATTTCCCTTGCTAGTGGTCATTTGGACACCCCCAAACAAGCCAAACTGCCTATGCTAACTGTCTTCTGGCTCAATGTGTCTGCCACCACATTAGCCTTACCCGGATGGTACTGAATAGTCACATCATAATTCTTCAATAACTCCATCCACCTTCTTTGCCTCAGATTCAAGTCCTTCTGAGTGAAAACATCCTGCAGACTGCGATGATTAGTGAACACTTCACACTTGACACTATAGAGATAGTGTCTCTAAATTTTGAGTGCAAAGACCACCGCTGCCAACTCTAAATCGTGAGTTGGATAATTTCTCTCATGCACCTTCAATTGCCTATAAGCATAGGCTATCACATTCCTATCCTACATCAACACAACACCTAAACCATAATGTGAAGCATCACAGTAAATAATAAAGTCTTTACCTTTAACGGGTAAGGACAAACTAAGAGCCGTGGTCAGAAGTGTCTTGAGCTTTTGGAAGCTCTCCTCGCACTTGTCGAGCCACACAAACGGTATATCTTTCTGTTTCAGCCTTGTCAAGTGAGTAGCAATGGATGTAAAATCCTTGACAAACCTCCGATAATAACCTGCGAGCCCAACAAAACTCCTCACCTCAGTCACAGAGCTAGGCCATACCTAACTCTTGACTACCTCAATCTTCTGGGGATCTACCATCACCCCATTTTCTGACACTACATGCCCCAAGAATGCTACCGAAGTCAACCAGAACTCACACTTGGTGAACTTCGTATAAAGCTTTTGACGCCTCAAAATGTCCAATACTATATGGAGATGCTTAGCATGCTCCTCCCTACTCTTGGAGTAGATCAAAATATTATCAATGAAAATGATAATGAATGAATCCATGTAAGATTTAAACACCTCATTCATTAAACTCATTAAATGCAGCCGGTGCATTGGTCAAATGAAACGACATCACCAAGAACTCGTAATGCCCATACTGAGTCCAAAAAGCAGTCTTAGGGACATCCTCAGGCCTAATTTTCAACTCATGGTACCCTGACCTCAAGTCAATTTTCAAAAATACCAATGCACCCTATAACTGCTCAAATAGATCATCAATACGGGGTAGAGGGTACTTATTCCGGATGGTAACCTTGTTCAACTGCCTGTAATCTATGCACATCAGCATACTACCATCCTTCTTCTTTACAAACAATACCAGAGTACCCCAAGGCAAAGCACTGGGATGGATAAATCCCTTATCTAGGAGTTCCTGAAGCTGAGTCTTAAGTTCCTTAACTCTGCTGGAGCCATACGATACGGTGGAATGGAAATGGGATGAGTGCCCGGCTCCAAGTCAATACAAAAGTCAATATCCCTGTCCGGAGGCATGCTAGGAAAATTCGCTGGGAATAACTCTCGAATCTCTGAAACAACTGGGACTGACTCAATAGAGGGGGACTCCACACTATCAGCCCAAACGAATGATATAACTCTGTCCTGCTTAGACCTGTACACACCTTCCCACTCTAGCCTATTCTTACCCAGAATCTCTAGAGCCACAGTCTTGGTGTTACAATTCAACACAACATGATACAGGGATAACCAGGTCATGCCCAAAATAATGTCAAAGTCAAAAATATCCAAAATTACTAAATCTACCCAAGCATGCAACCCCATAAAAATAACTTAATAATTATGATAAACATGAGTCACAATAACTGACTCTCTAACAGGGGTAGAAACATGGATAGGAGAATCAATGATATCACATATCTAGTCCAAACACAATGCAAAACTCACAGACACATAAGATTATGTAGATCCTGGGTCAAATAATACCGAAGCCATTTTATCATAGACGAAAATAGTACATGTGATTGCCGCATCTGATGCCTCAGCCTCGATTCTCCCTGGAAATACGTAATAGTGAGCCCGGTCATCAATCCGGGCAACCTCCATGGCCAGCTGAGCCGCACCCCTACCTGCGCTGCCGTTTCCTCTGTCTCCCCGGCCTCCCTGAAAGTTACCTCGCCCACCCTATGGACGACCTCTAGCATGACCACCTCTACTTGCCGAGACCACAACCTTGGACTACTGCTGAACCTGATTAACGGTCTGCATGTGAGGGAACTTCCTCTTAAAGTGGCCCAGATCACCACAATGGAAACAACCACGGTCAAGTGTAGGCCTGCTAGCAGATGGATAAGAAGCTCCCTGGCCCTTAGGAGCCGAAAACTGCTGATTAGCTCCTGGACGACCACCTGTAGCAGCTGGCATAGCTGACTGAATAGGACCTGCTGAGTATACCTGCTGATTCTGACCCCTAGAGTACGAACCACCATAATTTTCCTCATTCCAGGGCTTCTGGGCTAACACCTTAGCCTGCCCCGCCTGCCTGACTCCCTCAAGTTTCTTTACATAATCCACTACTTCATTGCAGCCTTTTCCTGAAGAAGTCATGTGCACAGAAAATACCTGAAGCTCAGTATTCAAACTCTTGACAAACAACCAAACCCGCTCATCCTCGGAACCCAGCAACTATGAAGCAAAATGAGACAAGGCATGAAATTTCCCTCATAAGCAGAGACTGACATGCTACCTGCTCCAAATTCAAGAATTCATCATTTTTCCGGTCCCTCAAGGTACGGGGTACGTACTTCTCTAAGAATAGAGAGTGGAACTGCTCCCAAGTCAGTGGAGGTAAAACAGACGACCGACACTCCATATGAGATCTCTACCATTGCTTGGCATCACCCTACAGCTGAAATATGACGAACTCAATCCTATACTGTTGCACAATTCCCAGCTTGTGTAACCTCTAATAACAATCCAGTATTAAATCATAAGTATCCTCCTTGTTCGTACCCTGAAACATAGGAGGTTTCAGCTTGAGAAACTTGTTCAACATCTCTTGTTCATTTCCTGTTATCACTGGGCCTAGCATTGGCCTGAAGAAGTTACCTGTGCCTGAAGTTGCATCCATCCTAGGGGCCGTAGGATCTACTGGTTGGGTGTCCAGAGCCTGATTTGCAGCGCTCGCGGGTATGGCTCCAGCACCAACCAAACCACTCAAGAAGTTCCAAGCCTGCTGAAATGCTTCTGGCATCATAGAGGAAAGGCCTGCACCTCCAGCCGGTGCCGCATCTGCCTCTGCCTGCGCCCCTTCATCCTCCACAACAACTTCCATATCTTTGACAACCTGTTCCTGAGGTAGGGGAGGGGTTGCCTCTTGCACTCCTACAGCAGCTTGAGCCCCACCCCTGGCTGGTGTAGCTCTACCTCGTCCTCTGCCCCTTTCCCTGCCTCTACCATGGACAACCGAGCCCGCTGCTGGGACCGCCAGTCTAGCTCCATTGTTCCTTGTGTTAACCATTTGGGAACAGAAGAGTGAAAGAGTCAGATACCAATTTGTATCACCAGATACCAATTGGAATCAAGTTATAGCACGATGGAAGAAAGAAGATATAGTTTTCTAAAGACCTATAGCCTCTCAAAGAAAAGTATGAACGTCTCCGCACCATTCCGCAAGACTCTACTAGACCTGTTTTGGTACGACGAGATCAACAAACCTAGGGCTCTGATACCATCTTTGTCATGATCCAGACCACCGTGAGTGGCACCTACCCAACCCCCGGATGAGAGAACCAATAGAGTCCAGCTCTTAGCATAGCCTAACAGCTTAAAACAAGTATGCAAAAATGTAAACTAGCAATCAATCATACTAAAATCAACTCTATAGAAATAAATGTAACCTGTGAAAAATCCCACCCTAGAATCAGAAAGTCATCGTACCAAACATCTACCAAATACTAGAGTACGGGGATGCTACCCTAAAAATAAAAATAGTCTAAGCCCGAAACAAATGGGCTACAACTCAAATAGATGGGAATCAAGGCAACTTGGTCAAACAGCTCACCCTTGATAACTCGAAGTGTCAGGCCTACAAGTGAGGTCATGCGTCAACCGCCGAAAGATTTTCTGTACTCACAAAAAGACAAGCAAGTGCAGTATCAGTACACAACCACTGTGTACTGATAGGATCATCAGCCAGTTCCAAATAAACAGTGTATGAGCAGTACATAAATCAAGTAAGAGTACAGAAATACATAGGCAAGTCAACAGGTATTCCTAGACTACAAGTCTCTACCTAACTTGTCCCACATGTAAACCACTTCACATTTATGATCAACAATCCACACAATAGCAATTATGCCTCGCTACATATCCCGGACCCACCCTAGATCTCCTCTAGACAACACCTAAGTGTCAGACAAACAACCCGGTCTACACCAAGACCAACTCATAAAGCAATGTAACAACCCGGCCTCTCAAGGACCAAAATACACAACCACAATTCATAAACACAACCCGGTCCACTCAGGAAACCATTAATAAAGATGCTGAATACAAGTAAGTAAACTCGTACCAGGCGTGGTACCCGAGCCAACAGTTAGTATTATCCCGTACCAGGGGTGGTACCAGACCAACCATTAGTATATCACGTACCAGGCATGGTACTCGAGCCAAAAGTTAGTATATTTTTTACCAGGCGTGGTACTCGATCCAACCGAATGTCACACAAATCCACAGTCATAAACAATGAACAATCACACTTGTAAACCAACAAGCAACACACCTAGTTCATTTCAAAAGACTGAAAACATGATTTTGGACATTCTTAACCATTTCCTAAGCAATGCATACCACACAATTACTTAGACATGAGTACACAAACGCACAAAGCATACAAGAATCAATAACCATCACCTACCTCGAATAGTCAAGCTCTATAGTGCCGGAGCTTTCCCTTCACGTCAACCTCAATTCTGGGAGTTCTACATACCCGAATTCGATTCCGAAAAGTCTCCCGGACTCCTTTATATCATAGCTAAAAGGAAAAATATCTCAAATCAAAACATCTAACCCAATACTTACCCCAACTTCCCTAGACCATACCTCACTCCATAACCGGCCGAGACTAGCCTAGCCCAGAATTTAAACTCCCAAACCCAGAGTTTTCTAACTCTAAAAATTGGCACGAATGGTTTACCTGTAACGACGGACCCGGTCATTACAAAGGAAACATAAAATAACTTTCACATATGAAAACTCAAAAACTTTCTTTGCATTTATAAATAATTTTTTTGTAAAAAATTATATAAAAAAACTAATCTATTAGGGGGTCGGAGGAGAGTGATGAGTTTATCAATCTGTTTTTTCAAGCCTTTTGCTTTAATTTTTTTAAAATTTTTTTATACTCATTTAAATTTTAAACCCTTTTTATCTATTTGGGGCCACAAACACCTTTTTTTACTTTTTCAATTGAGATTTTGGATTAAATGTACTTTTTTCCTCTTCTACCTCAAGAACACATGAAGATCCTCAAGGACACTTGAACTTTCAAATTTATAACTCTTTTGAATCTTCAAGAAACTTACTCAAATTTTAAAATAAGCTTCCCCTCGAGCAAAGAACAATCCCCAATATTTTTTGAGCTATTCAACTTCAATCTTCAAAATTTATTTTAAAGTTCTTCAATAAAAATACATAAATTAACACAATCAAAATCCACCAAAACATATAACGATAAAAAAAGAAAGAGAAAAATGGGTCATTTATTAATTCCATGAGAAGCTTATTTGTTGTTGTTAATGGGAGTTTTAACATGGGTTGAATGAGGAAGAAACCATCTTCATCTTCATCTTGACTCAAAAAAATCAAGATTTTTTGTGCAAAAAAAATATCATTATGGAGTTCAAAATGTCACGACCCAGGCCATCGTGAGTGGCACCCACCAAACCCCCGAATGAGCGGACCATTAGAGTCCAACTCTTAGCCTAGCCTAACAGCTTAAAACAAGTGCAGAAAGTAAACTAGCATTCAATCATAAATGAAAAGCAACTCTATAAATGAAATGACCTGCGGAAATCCCTCCCTAGAATCTGAAAGTCATCATACCAAAAACATCCATCAAAACTAGAATACGGAGATACAACCCCAAAATAATAAAAATAGTCTGAGCCTGAACAAATGGGCCACAACTCAAACTAGATGGACACCAAGGCAGCTCGATCGAATAGCTCACCCTTGATATCTCGGAAAGTTTGGCCTACAAGTGAGGTCGTGCATCAACTGCCGGAAGATCTCTTGTACTCACAAAAAGACAAGCAACTGCATTATCAGTACACAACCACCGTGTACTGGTAGGATCATCAGCCAGTTCCAAATAACCAATGTATAAATAGTACAAAAATCAAGTAAGAGTACAAAAAACACATAGACAAGTTAACAGGTATTCCTAGACTACAAGTCTCTACCTAACTTGTTCCACATGTAAACCACCTCACAGTTATGATCGATAATCCACAAAAATAACAGTCATATCCTGTTACATATCCCGGACCCATCCTGGATCCCCTCTAGATAATACCTAAGTGTCAGACAAACAACCCGGTCTACACATAGACCAACTCGTAAAGCAATGTAATAAACCAGCCTCTCAAGGACTAAAATACACAACCACAATTCAAGCTCACAACCCGGTCCACTCAGGGAACCATTAAATAAAGATGCAGAAATACAAGAAAGTAAACCCATACCAGGCGTGGTACCGGAGCTAACCATTAGTATTATCCCATACCAGGTGTGGTACCCGAGCTAACCATTAGTATATTTTGTACCAGTTATGGTACCCGAGCCAACCGTTAGTATTATCCCATACCAGATGTGGTACCCGATCCAACTAAATGTCAAACAATCCACAGTCACAAAAATAAACAATCAACTTGTAAACCAACAAGCACAATACAACGTTCAATTTACCAGATTGCTAATAGGACTATTAGACATTTCTAATCATTCCCTAAGCAATGCATCTCATACAAATACTTAGATAGGAGTACTTAAAAACACAAAGCATACAGGAAGCAAACCATCACCTATCTCGAAATGATCCAAAGCTCTACTAAATCGAAGCTTTCCCATTTCCTGAAGTTCTTGCCGGTTCTTAGTCTAAAACAACACACAATAACCAAGAATCAATCTTTATGGCCTAAGTTTCACCCGGATTATGCAAAATCGTAAACCCCAGGCCACCCATGATCATTCCACCCTTTTCCCGAGCTTCCCCGCCATTAATTCACCTAGTTCTGCCATTTTTATGGAACAATTAGGGAATTAAGGTCACATGATCATAAAACAGTAAAATTAGCAACACCCAAGAACTTCTACACATAGAATCCCTCTTTTTCCTCGGATTCTACCCTCACTAAGTCATTCCAAACCTTTCCACAAGTCCACTCCTAGAAATTCTACCACATAGGAAAAGCATTACGGAGTTTGCGGAGTAGAAACCTTACCTTATGGAAGAAAAATGATGAAGAATAGAGGAAAAATGCCTGAAATCGCCCTAGCCTTTCTCCCAAATGAACTTGTGAAAACTGAAATTTTTTGGGGAAGTTTCTGCATTAAATCCCATCACACTGTGCTATAGTGGTCCGCTCTGCTATAGTGGTACTGCCGTAGCGAAGTCAACCGCTATGGCGGAGGTTGACCGACTTGACTTCCGCTGTAGCAGTAATTTTTCCGCTATAGCGGAGATCACCATGGCGGAGTGTCAACCGCTGTAGCGGTTGACATGAGACAGAAAGTCATAAAATCTTCAAAACTAGTCCATTTTACAACACACTTATTTTCTCGACGTACCAGAATAACCCTTTCACGTCAACCTCAATTCCGGGAGTTCTCTGCTATAGTGGTACTGCCGTAGCGGAGTCAATCGCTAAGGCGAAGGTTGACCGACTTGACTTCCGCTGTAGCAGTAATTTTTTCGCTATAGCGGAGGTCACCCTGGCGGAGTGTCAACCATTGTAGCGGTTGACATGAGACAGAAAGTCATAAAATCTACAAAACTAGTCCATTTTATATCACACTTATTTTCTCGACGTCCCGGAATAACCCTTTCATGTCAAGCTCAATTTCGGGAGTTCTACTTACTCGAATTCGATTCAGAAAAGTCCCCTGAACTCCTTTCTGTGTTAGCTACGAGGAAAACTAGCTCACATCAAGACATCAAACCCAATCCTTACCTGGATTTCCCTAGACCGTACCTCACTCCAAAACTAGCCGAGACTAGCCTAGTCTAGAATTTCAAACTCCCAAACCCAGAGTTTTCTAACTATAAAATTCGCACGTATGGTTTACCCATAACGACTGACTCGGTCGTTACAACAGATACCAATTTTCCCATCATTCATCCCCGAACAATCAACCCAAAAATACGAAAAGATAAAAAAGAAAAGAGTAGTACCTGTATCCTCGAACAAGTGAGGGTACTTGTCCCGCATGTCCCTCTCAGTTTCCCAAGTGGCTTCCTTAACCGGATGATGTTTCCATTAAACCTTTACCATACTAATCACTTTTGTCCTCAATTTCCAGACATCCCGATCAAGAATCAAAACTGGCTCCTTCCATAACAAAGATCCTTATCAAGTAGCACCTCATCCCACTTGATGATGTAGTCCCCATCCCCATGGTATCGCTTTAGCATAGATACATGAAACACCGGATGTACACCCGACAGACTGGGCGGCAGTGCCAATCTGTAAGCGACAGACCCTATGATCTCAAGGACCTCAAACGGTCTGATGAACTGGGGGCTGAGCTTGCCCCTCTTACGAAATGCATGACTCCCATCATTGTTAACACTTTCAACAACACTTGTTCACCAACCTGAAATTCCATGTCCCGGACCTTGTGATCCGCATATTCCTTCTTCCTGCTTTGGGCAGCTAGTAACTTGGCCTGGATACCTCTTATCTTTTCTTGCACTTCCCTTACCAAGTCTACGCCCAAAGGCTTCACATTGCCTTCCTCAAACCACCCAATCAGTGACCTACAACTCCTCCCATACAGAGCCTCGAAAGATTCCATGTCGATACTGGAGTGGTAGCTATTATTGTATGAGAACTCACAAAATGGTAGAATCTGGTCCCAATGACCCCCGAAGTCAATCACACATGCTCTCAGCATTTTCCCCAATACTTGAATCGTCCTCTCTAACTGACCATCAGTCTGAGGATGGAAGGTTATACTAAAGGTAAGTTGAGTGCCCAACTCCTCATGCAACTTACCCCAAAACTTGGAAGTAAATTGCGTACCCCTGTCTGAAATAATGGATAGTGCAACTCCATGCAATCTCACAATCTCCTTCACGTAGATCTTAGCCAATTGCTGTAAATTGTAATCCACCCTGATCGGAATGAAGTGAGCTGTCTTGGTCAGTCTGTCAACAATGACCCAAATAGAATCATACTTCCCCAAAGTCTTGGGGATACCTACCACAAAATCCATGGCTATTCTCTCCCACTTCTACTCTGGAATGGGCATCCTCTAAAGTAGTTCTACAGGTCTCTGGTGCTCGTACTTTACCTACTGGCAATTTTGACACTTGGACAAAAAATCAACTATGTCCCTTTTCATCCCAGGCCACCAATAAAGTTGCCTCAAATTCCTATACATCTTGGTGACACCTGGATGAATGGAATACCGCGAACCATGTGCCTCTACCAACACCTTCCAAATCATGTCATCAACCCAAGGAATGCATACCCTTCCTTTAAAATTTAACACACTGCCAGAGTCTAACGTGGCATCCCCAAACTCTCCGAATATTGCTTTGCTTCGAAGCCTGCTCAACTGCGAGTCCTAAAACTATTTGGCCTTTATTTCCTCTATGAAGGTGGATTTGACCTCAACACAGGCCAAAATCCTACCTTGTTCTGAAATATCCAAGTGTATGAACTTGGACTCCAATGTCTGAATTTCCCTTGCCAGTGGTCGTTTGGACAACCCCAAACAAGCCAAAATGCCCATGCTAGCTATTTTCTGGCTCAATGCGTCTGTCACCACATTAGCCATACCCGGATGGTATCGAATAGTCACATCGTAATCCTTTAACAATTCCATCCACCTCCTCTGCCTCAGGTTCAAATTCTTCTGAGTGAAGACATGTTGCAGACTGTGATGAACAGTGAACACCTCACACTTGACACCATAGAGATAGTGTCTCCAAATTTTGAGTGCAAAGACCACCGCTGCCAACTCTAAATCGTGAGTCAGATAATTTCTCTCATGTACCTTCAACTACGTAGAAGCATAAGCTATCACATTCCTATACCACATCAACACAGCACCCAAACCAGAATGTGAAGCATCACAGTAAACAATAAAGTCTTTACCTTCAACCGGCAAGGACAAAATAAGAGTCCTGGTCAAAAGTGTCTTAAGCTTTTGGAAGCTCTCCTCACACTTGTCAGACTACACAAATGACACATCTTTCTGTGTCAGCCTTGTCAAGTGAGTAGCAATGGAGGAAAAATCCTTAACGAACCTCCGGTAATAACCTGTAAGCCCAATAAAACTCCTCACCTCAGTCACAAAGCTAGGCCGAGCCCAACTATTGACTGCTTCTATCTTCTGTGGATCAACCATCACCCTTCTTCTGATACTACGTGCCCCAAGAATGCTACCAAGGTCAACCAAAACTCACACTTGGTGAACTTCACATAAAGCTTTTGACGCCTTAAAATTTCCAACACTATACGGAGATGTTTAGCATGCTTCTCCCTACTCTTGGAGTAGATCAAAATATCATCAATGAAAATGATGACAAACGAATCCAAGTAAGATTTAAATACCCCATTCATCAGATCCATGAATTTCGCCGGTGCATTGGTCAAACCAAACGACATCACTAAGAATTCGTAATGCTTGTACCGAGTCTGAAAAGTAGTCTTAGGAACATCCTCGGGCTTAATTTTCAACTAGTGATACTCTGACCTCAAGTCAATTTTCTAAAACACTGATGCACCCTGTAACTGGTCAAACAGATCATCAATATGGGGTAGAGGGTACTTATTTCGGATGGTACTTGTTCAACTGCATGTAATCTATGCACATCCGCATACTACCATCCTTCTTCTTTACAAACAATACCGGAGCACCCCAAAGCGAAGCACTGGGACAGATAAATCCCTTATCTAGGAGTTCTTGAAGCTGAGTCTTAAGTTCCCTTAACTCTGTTGGAGCCATACGATATGGAGGAATAGAAATGGGATGAGTGCCCGGCTCCAAGTCAATACAAAAGTCAGTATCCCTGTTCGGAGGCATACCAGGCAAATCCGCTGGAAACACCTCTCGGAACTTTGAAACAACTGGAACTGACTCAATAGATGGGGACTTCACACTATCATCCCAGAGATGAGCCAGAAAGTCTAAACACCCTCTCCCCACTAGCTTCCCAGCCCGAAGGAATGATATGATCCTGTCCGGCTTAGACCTGTACACACCTTCCCACTCTAGCCTATCCTTACCCAGAATATCTAGAGCCACAGTCTTGGTGTTACAATTCGACACAACATGATAAGGGGATAACCAAGTCATGCCCAAAATAATGTCAAAGTCAACCATATCCAGGATTACTAAATCTACCTAAGTATACAGCCTTACAAAAATAACAGAAAAGTTACGATAAACATGAGTCACCACAACAGACTCTCCAACTGGGGTAGAAACATGGATAGGGGAATCAAGGATATCACATACAAGGTTCAGACCCAAAGAAAAACTCAAAGACACATAAGAATATATAGAACCTGGGTCAAATAATATCGAAGCCATTTTATCACAGACGAGAATGGTACCTGTGATTACTGCACCTGATGCCTCAGCCTCGGTCCTCCCTGGAAATGCATATTAGTGAGCTCGGCATCAATCTAGGCAACCTCCCTGGATGGCTGCGCCGCACCCCTGCCTATGCCGTCATTCCCTCTGACTCCCTGGACTCCCTGAAAGTTACCTTGCCCACCTTGTGGATGACCTCTAGCATGACCACTTCTACCTGCCGGGACCACAGCCTTGGGCTACTGCTGAACCTGATTATCGATCTACCTGTGAGGGCACTCCCTCTTAAAATGGCCCAGATCACCATAATGAAAGCAACCATGATCAAGTGCAGGCCTGCTAGCAAATGAATAAGAAGTTCCCTAGCCTTTAGGAGCTGAAAACTATCGATTAGCTCCTGGACGACCACCTGTAGCAGCTGGCAGAGCTGACTGAATAGGACGGGCTGAGTATACCTGCTGATTCTGACCCTTGCAGTACGAACCACCAAAATTTCCCTCATTCTAGGGCTTCTTGGCTAACACCTTAGCCTGCCTGACTCCCTCAAGTTTCTTCACATAATCCACCACGTCATTAAAGCCTTTCCCTGAAGAAGTCATGTGCATAGACAGTACCTGAAGCTCAGTATTCAAGCCCTTGATAAACAACCAAACCCACTCCTACTCAGAACCCAGCAACTGCGTAGAAAAATGAGACAAGGCATGAAACTTTGCCTCATAAGCAGAGACTGACATGCTACCCTGCTCCAGATTCAAGAACTCATCCTTTTTCCATTCCCTCAAAGTACGGGGTACTTACTTCTCTAAGAAAACAGAATGGAACTGCTCCCAAGTCAGTGGAGGTAAAATGGACGACCGACACACCACATGAGATCTCCACCACTGCTTGGCATCACCCTGCATCTAAAATGTGATAAAATCCACCCCATACTGTTGCACAATGCCCAGCTTGTTCATCCTCTCATAACAATCCAGTATGAACTCATAAGCATCTTCCCTGTTAGTACCCTGAAACGTAGGAGGTTTCAGCTTGAGAAACTTGGTCAGCATCTCATATTCATTCCTCGTCATCACTGGGCCTAGCATTGGCCTGAAGAAGTCACCTTTGCCTGAAGCTGCATCCATCCTAGGAGCCGTAAGATCTGCTGGCTGAGTGACCAGAACCTAATTTGCAACGCCCACAGGTATGGCTCCAGCACCAACCACTCAAGAAGTTCCAAGCCTGCTGAAATGCTTCTAGTGTCATAGAGGGAAGGCCTGCACCTCCAGCCAGTGCCGCCTCTGCCTCAGCCTGTGCCCCATTATCCTCCACAACATCTTTCACATCTTAGACAACCTGTTCCTGAGGTGGGGGAGGGGTTGCCTCTCACGCTCCGACAGCAGCTTGAGCCCCACCCCTGGTGGGAGTGGCTCTTCCTCATCCTCTGCCCCTTCCCCTGCCTCTACCACGGACAGCCGGGCCTACCACTGGGACCGCCGGTCTAGCTCTGTTATTCCTTGTTTTAACCATCTGCGTACAGAAGAGTGAAAGAGTCAGATACCAATTTGTATCACCAGATACCAATTGGAATCAAGTTATAGCACGATGGAAGAAAGAAGAGATAGTTTCCTAAAGTCCCATAGCCTCTAGAAGAAAAGTACAGACATTTCCGCACCATTTCGCAAGACTCTACTAGACCTATTTTGGTACTATGAGATCAACGAACTTAGGTCTCTGATACTATCTTTGTCATGACCTAGTACGTCGTGAGTGGCACCCAACCAACCCCGGATGAGCGAACCATTAGAGTCCAACTCTTAGCCTAGCCTAACAGCTTAAAACCAGTGCAGAAAGTAAACTAGCATTCAATCATAAATGAAAAGCAACTCGATAAATGAAATGACCTGCAGAAATCCCTCCCTAGAATCTGAAAGTCATCGTACCGAAAACATTTATCAGAACTAGAGTACGGGGATGCAACCCCAAAACAATAAAAATAGTCTAAGCCCAAACAAATGGGACACAACTCAAACTAGATGGAAACCAAGGCAGCTCGGTCGAATAGATCACCTTTGATATCTCGAAAAGTCTGGCCTACAAGTGAGGTCGTGCGTCAACCGCCATAAGATCTCCTGTACTCACAAAAAGACAAGCAAGTGCAGTATCAGTACACAACCACCGTGTACTGGTAGGATCATCAGCCAATTCTAAATAACCAATGTATGAATAGTACAAAAATCAAGTAAGAGTACAAAAAACACATAGACAAGTTAACAGGTATTCCTAGACTACAAGTCTCTACCTAACTTGTTCCACATGTAAACCACCTCACAGTTATGATCGATAATCCACAAAAATAACAGTCATATCCTGTTACATATCCCGGACCCATCCTGGATCCCCTCTAGATAATACCTAAGTGTCAGACAAACAACCCGGTCTACACATAGACCAACTCGTAAAGCAATGTAATAACTCGGCCTCTCAAGGACCAAAATACACAACCACAATTCAGGTTCACAACCAGGTCCACTCAGGGAACCATTAAATAAAGATGCAGAAATACAAGAAAGTAAACTCGTACCAGGCATGGTACCCAAGCCAACCGTTAGTATTATCCCGTACCAGGCGTGGTACCCGAGCCAACCAAATGTCAAACCATGAACAGTCACAAAAATGAACAATCAACTTGTAAACCAACAAGCACAATACAACGTTCAATTTACCAGACTGCTAACAGGACTATTAGACATTTCTAATCATTCCCTAAGCAATGCATCTCATACAAATACTTAGATAAGAGTACTTAAACACACAAAGCATACAAGAAGCAAACCATTACCTACCTCGAAATGATCCAAAGCTCTACTCAATCAGAGCTTTCCCATTTCCCGAAGTTCTTATCGGTTCTTGGTGTAAAACAACACACAATAACCAAGAATCAATCTTTATGGCCTAAATTTCACCCGCATTACTCAAAATCCTAAATCCCAGGCCACCCATGATCATTCCACCCTTTTCCCGGGCTTCCCCGCCATTAATTCACCTAGTTCTACCATTTTTATGGAATAATAAGGGAATTAAGGTCACATGATCATAAAACAGTAAAATTAGCAACACCCAAGAACTTTTACACATAGAATCCCCCTTTTCCCCCGGATTCTACCCATCCTAAGTCATTCCAAACCTTTTCCCAAGTCCACTCCTAGCAATTTTACCACATAGGAGAAGTATTATGGAGTTCGGGGAGTATAAACCTTACCTTAGGGAAGAAAAATGATGAAGAATGGAGGAAAAACGCCTGAAATTACCCTAGCCCTTCTCCCAAACGAACTTGTGAAAACTGAATATTTTTGGGGAAGTTTTTGAATTAAATCCCATCATGCTCCGCTATAGCAGTCCTCTCTTCTATAGCGGTACCGCCATAGCGGAGTGAACCGCTATGGCAGAAGTTGACCGACTTGACTTCCGCTGTAGCGGTAATTTTTCTGCTATAGTGGAGGTCGCCGTGGCAGAGTGTCAACTGCTGTAGCGGTTGACACGGGACAGAAAGTCATAAAATCTCTAAAACTAGTCCATTTTATAACACACTTATTTTTTCAACATCCCGAAATAACCCTTCACGTCAATTTCAATTCTGGGAGTTCTACTCACCCAAATTCAATTTCAAAAAGTCCCCTGAACTCCTTTATGTGTTAGCTATGAGGAAAACTAGATCACATCAAGACATCAAACCCAATTCTTACTCGGATTTCCCTAGACCGTACCTCGCTCCAAAACCGGCCGAGACTAGCCTAGCCCAGCCCATAATTTCAAACTCCCAAACCTAGAGTTTTGTAACTCTAAAATTGGCACGTATGGTTTACCCGTAACGACTGACCCGGTCGTTATACAAAATGCTTGAAATCAAAAAATAAAATATTTGATAACGATGAATGGAGTGTTTCGAGATTGAAGGAGAAGATAAATCTAATGAAAAAATTTAGAGTGAAGAAAAAAAGAGTGAAGAGTGTAGAGGAAAGAGAAAAGGGATTGTGTATATTTTAGGAAAATTCTGAGGGTGTAAATATATTTTAAAGGAATTGTCAAAATTTGTAAAATATTAAAAAGGCCCCTGACCCCACACCTTTTTAATTTTCAATTGCAAAACCCTAAAAATTAAATGGAAAAGAAATAAAGTGGACTGATTTCAAAATAAGTTTTTTAAGTGGACATCCAACTAAATCTTCTCTAGTTTCTCTATATTTTCAAAGATTTATTTCTATTTTTAAGTCTTTAAAAAATTTCTTAAATTTTTCATACTTTTTTTTATAAAAAAATTAAGTGGCGACTCTGTGATTTTAAAATTATTTTAAAAATTTCTTTAAGTTTTTGAAATTGTTTAAGTCATAACCATTTTCCCTTGGAATCCAAAATCTGATAAAACAACGACCCTCAAAGTCATTTTATAATTTTCACTTAGTTTTCTCCGTTTGACCCTCCACATAACTTTGGACTGGTATTTATGACTTGCGCGGATGGGTTATTCGATTTTCGAGGTGAGCAAATGAATTTTGAGAAATTTTTTGTAGTAGTTTGATCAAAGTCAACAATTTGTGTTGGCGAAATAGGATCTGAGTTTTGATAATTTCACTAGATTTGGCGAGTGACTTTTGGTCTTGTTAGAAGTTTGGTTCGGTTTTTGAGGTTTTTGGGGGTGTTTTGATAATTTTGATGGTTTGCTACGCTTTCTTAAGTTTTGAGTTGACTTTGGTCAACAGTTGGTTAAAACAATCTCGAAATGGTGTTTTGACAATTCCAACAGGTCTAGAATTTATTTTATGACTGGCTTGCACTATTGATTTGTCTTTGTGGGATTTCGCATGAGTTTCGAGGAGTGATTCAAAGTTTTGAATATTACTAATGCAGCTGGTTTCCTTGTACACAATCGTGAGGATGAACCACAATGGCAAAGCAGCGCCATGTTTGACCCAAATTTTTATGCTAAGATATAGGTATCAATAGACTCACATTCCTATATAAAGTGTTTTTTTAATAGATTAGGAGAGTTGTGAGGCCATTCAAAAGGGGAAGTCAGTTGAGTGATCATGTGGACTTAGGGTTCGGGTTCGAGGTAGGTTATAACTTACTCTTCTTCAGATTTAGCTTTGGTGGGATTTTACTGTGTAAAACATGTTATGGGTTGGGTGAAATATCGGGTGATAGTGATTATTGTGATAATTTTAATTGAGACACCTGGATTGCGGTTTTAGCCGATAAAAAACTTGAGACATGGGAAGTTTGCATCGTGTATTGTACTGTCTATCATTTCGTGCATCATTATCTACATCGGGATGTTGTTTCCATGAAGGGCATGGTATGTGGAGTAAGCTAGTTGGACGGAAAAGTATTGCCTAAGGAAAAGATTGAGAAATTCATTGATTTGAGGCTTGTAGCCTATGCTTATGAATTGAGATATGCATATTTATCTATTGCATTTGAAATATCATTTTATTATTGTAATCATGCATCTTCATACATTCTCATGTATCACTATGTTCAGTTGTTAGCGTTGCCCCTGATCTTGCAGAGTCTAGCTGTTCTGAAGTTGTGGTGACCTTCCTAGTCTGGAGCCTTGGCCAAATTTCCTTTATTTCATTTTCTTTCTTTAGTACTCTTCAGGCAGTCATGTATATCGATTTTGTTATATTTCTGTTAGTAGTTTGCTCTTGTACACGTGACTTTGAGTCGTGGGGTAAATTTTTGTATGCTTCTTTTATCATATATTTAAAGTATTTAAAGAGTTTTGAGATATTCATGTTAAAATCCCTTATTTCTTTCTTTTACTTAAATTCTTGTTGTATTTGAGAGTTGGCTTACCTACCAAGGTGGAGTTGGAGTAGGCCAGATTTTTATCCGAAAATTTCATTATATATAATAATGTTCTTTAACACTCGAGTTGAGTAAGATGATAATGAAATTCAAGAAGAAGATTTGCATTCCAAAAAGTTGAAAAATACATTTCAAATACAAATATAAATGAAAATTTATTTAATACTTAAGTTGAATTTAGATCACAAATTTTATTGAATCACACATACATAATATATACTACGTACATAACCAATGACCATTCCAAGTCATGCCACTTGAAGAATTCAGTTATGCGGCTTTATTATAGCAGCACATGCAGTTTTGAGAACCGAAATCATCTGCTACACAAGGAGGCAGAATTGTTCCACCACGGTACCACTTTTTCCTCTCTTGCATAAGATCTTTGAAGAAACTGTCTATGGTTTCTCTTGTGATGCCCGGCATAACCACAACATGTGCCATATTATTTAAGTAAGACAATTGCCAACGACGAAGGAAATTATGGTCACAAGGCCGTTCAAAAACGACTGCAATGCTAAATTCATTGAGCATAGTGCTGATTCCTGCTTTAAGAAGTCGATCTTTCAAATATCGTGCATTTTCTATGCACATTTTGGATTCTTGCTGCAATCCGGCATGTCCTTTGGTGCTTAAAATGTACCATAAGAATATTGGTGCCAAGCCATTTCGACTACCAGAAATTGTAATATCAGCAGACGCAATGTACTCAATATTTGAGAAGTCACTAATATAACTTTTCCTTGTTATGTGAACGCCACAAGGCATTGGACATCCCAAAAACTTGTGGCCTGAAATTGAAACACTGCCAATTGGTTTCTTGAAGGTAATTGTTTTTGCCTGTTGTCAAATTATACCATAAAGAACTAGGTCATTTTCAATTTGTTCCCTTGATGGAAATTTTTTAAAAGGAAAACATAATGAACAAAAGTAAACTTACCTGTTTGATATATGGGACAATTAACCCACCTAATGCTGCATCACAATGGATGTAATACCTATCCTTTGAATAACCAGAATTTTCAAGTGTTTTTAGGATCAAATCGAGGTCATCAATAGCTCCTTTGAATGTCGTTCCTACAAAAACGTACTTAGAGGTTAAAGTAATACTAGTAGACTACTAATAATATTGATCAAAGTGAATCTTCAGAACTATAGATCAAAATACTCCCTCCGTTCAAAATTACTTGCCACTTATTTCCATTTTTACTTGTTATTTTTTGACATATCAAGAAAAGACAAAACAAAATTTCTTGTTTTACCCTTAGTTTATTTACTAAGACTTTTTTGAAATCTCAAATGGTCAATTTCAACTAGTACCAATTAATAAGGGTAATATGGTAAAGTCACTATGTTAATCATTATTTTCTTAATGAGTGTGCCAAATCAAAAAGTGACAAGTAATTTTGAACGGAAGGAGTAATATTTACCAATATTGATATTTATGATGGCTGGTCTGTTGTTGTTTAAAAGTAACTTTGATCTCAAATCTGCATAATCCATCTCCCCATTAACTGAAGTGTTTATAATTTCTATATCCATTCGGTACATTCTTGCTGCTTTGAAAATTGAGTAATGTGAATCCTTTGATGAATATATTATTCCATTGGGAAGTTTCTCTCTTCTGCACAAATATATATATATTGTTCAAATTGTAAAAGTGAGTACATCATGATTCAACATCTCTAAATACAAGATAGATAATGTTAAGACTTTTCTACTCAAAATATATTATTATGCCTAAATATTTTAATTTAATTTATGCTTTTTAATTCATACAACTTTTATGTACTTCCCGTAAGTTTCATGTTAGTATACATATGTGTGTTATATGTGTCTAGAAAATATTAACAGTAAAAAAATTGTGGGACTTTAGTTCAATATTTCAATGCTAAATTTAGATGAATCCATAATCGAAAGACTATATTCGTCTCTAAAAGTAATACCTGTTGGAAAAAACAAGCACTAATAAAAGTGCACGACATGATAGTAGCGGAAGAATATTATCGAAGTTTAAACTCTTCCTTTCAATTTGAATCCAGAGGAGACAAACAAGGGAAATCCTCCAAGATTTATGTTACGTACCCAATCAAAAGGCCATGCAGATTGCCCTCTGTACCACCATTGGTCATGTATCCCCAATATTCATCCTTCTCAATTTCCCAGAGTTGTGCAAACCAATCTAAAACAGCCACTTCAAAATCTTTTGAATGGAAATCCACAGGACTCTGAGTAAAAGGGTCTCCAGAATTGTTCAAGTTGAATTGCAAAAGTGGAGCTAAAGCAGCATGATACTCATAACATAAGGTAACTGGATAACCTGTAAATAAACAATCTAGTTAGGCTTACATATTTCCAGAAAAGGCAAGATTAAAAAGGGTTTTATTTTATATTCTGTATAATAATTAATTTTGACTTAATCTTTGTGAAAATAGAACTAATCTACGTATTTGCTTTAATTAATAAATTCAAAATTATATTGCTTGCAGTACAGTTTGTGTCTACTTACCTATATGATAATTATACAATTGAAATGACTCTTATCAAAAATTCTATCCAAAGGTTTAGGAGTGTTTTTCCTTTCATGCTATTAATCTTACTAGTTTTTGGTTGCACGTGTATGCCAAAATTTATATTATACAATATTTAAAACAAAGTTCAAGTAAATCATTATACATGAAAGAATAAAGTATAAGTTTCTATGAAGGATTAATGTGGATCATTATATGGTCATGACTTGTTTGTTGAGGTTAAAATAATTGGATATCGTCTGAATAAACAAAGTATGAAAAATTAAACTTTAAATCTGGGAAGAAAGAGATATTTTTTAGTTGTGATAGTCTTACTTCGATCTCCGTTATAATTTGTATCTACACACAATCAGCAGGTAAATTTCATAGATGATCACGTAACTTATACGAAATGAATTTATATCTACTTACCTATATGATATTCTTTCCTCTGTGACAACCTCTCTAAATATTGAGTCAAAATCTTGTCTAATGATTGAGAAGATGCATGTGTTTCATCTTTAGTATTAGGTTCCACCACACTGAGACACATATTTTCCCTTGGAGATGATAGTACCTTGATTTCACCATTTGTTGTGACAACCATTGACTCAAACTCCTATCTCATAATCACAAACATTAATTAAAATGAATGAATTAATCAGTATATGGTTAATAAATAGTGAATCTGTGAACTAGAGAGATAACATATAAAAATGATTAAAGAAAATGATTTGACTTCTAATATGATTTGACTTCTAATAGTTTTAAAAACAAAACAAAAATGATTAAATAAACTCATAGAAAATAAAACTTCTAATATGATTTCATAGGTATAAATAGTGCAATGATATAAAAATTATTATGAGATGCAAATCAACTCTAACATCTTAAAATGAATCAATTTCAAATATATATTACTATCATACTATGTAATTTACTTTCCTAAAATAAAATAATTAATAAATTTTATTAGTATTATAATTAAAATACCTCTCCTTCATGAATAAAAATAAAATTCGGCTATGTATTTTAAAAAAAATTTTAAGTGATATTCACCCTCACGGTGTTCACAAATAATAAATCTGCAATACCATGACCTTAGTTAGCTTCATTTTTTTTTATTTCTATAGTTACAAAAAACTTTAAGAATCATTCATTTTTTAAATAATTATGTAGGTCAACAATGTTTAACTGAGAAATCTAACACATAATTTGTGTAAGAATTATTAGGCAATGTGTGTAAGAACCATGTTTAGGACATACAATCAACGGTCTGTTCGGTATGGAGAAAAATATTTTTCATGGCTTTCTTGGGAAAATAAGTGATTTTTTACTTATTTTCTTGTGTTCGGTCCGCAAGTAAAAAAAATATTATACTAAAATTATTTATATATATTTAACACAAAACAATGAGAATGAATAGATGTAGGGTGAAGGGTGTGAGAGGGAGGGTAGGGGTGGGTGGGTTGTAGAGGGTGAGGAGAGGGGGTGAGGCATTGGGGGTGCGAGGCACGGGTTGGGGTAAAAAAAGATTGTGGGGGTGGAGGGCGGGGTTGGGGTAAAAAATAAACCTTTTAGAAAAAAATATGGGGGTGGAGGGTGGGGGTGAGAGGTTGGGGCAAGGGGTGGGGGGTGGGGATTGGGGTAAAAGTATGATTATTTTTTGTACAAAAAAAATTGTGGAGGTGGGGTGGGGTTGGGGTTGAAATTGGAGGTTGGGATGGATGATTGTGAGAGTGGGAGAAGAAATATCATTTTTTTCGCTATTTTTATTAAGGAAGTCATTTTCCTTATTCTCAAGGATAATTGTCTTTAAAAACACTGCTACATACCTTTTCAAAAGCCATTCTTAGAGCTAAAAATAATTAAAGAGGTATGTATCTGAAGTTATGGGAATTAGAATATTTTGTGCATCTCCACTACCTTCGACTCGTCCAATTTATAACAATTGCAAGTTGCTTCGCCTTCAGAACTTTTGTTTGGTGAATCTTAAATTTCATCACTGTTAAAGGAATTAAATTTCATCACCTACATGTTGGGAAGTTTTGGAAATTTGAATGTCATGTCAATTTTATGGTACGTATATGAATTCACATGAGAGTTACTTGTTAGTTAACTTCCCCAAATTTGAATGGCTTTTATTTAATAATTTTTATTTAACAAGAAACTGAAAAGTAATTTTTATTTGTAAGTTAGATGATTTTATGTAAAAAGAAATAGAAAAGTATTTCTCATACTATAAACTTAAAGAGCCTATTTGAATTGGCTTATTTTAAGTGTTTTTAAGCTAAAATAACTTTTAAGTATTTTTTGAGTATTTAGGTAAATTTAAAAAGTACTTACACAAGTTGAGGATTCAATTACACAAAAAATGCTTCATGAATACTTCAAGTACCTTGAGATAGCAAACGACACACGAGACCCACATGCTAGGGTCCTTGCCTTGAGGGTCCATCCTCCGGTGATTGGAGCCTTCCCACTTGACAGAGGTGTGGAGAATGTACTTTCCATTATGAATTTGTATTAATATTATGGTATCAAGTTATATTACCAGGATAATGGCAAAAATCTAAACATCCTTCTTTTTTTCTCTCATGAGGAGAGGAGTGAGTTTTTTGGTAGACCTAGGACAACATATTTTGGGGAAGACTCATAATTGAAAAATAAGTTCGACCCTTTTAAAATTTTATCTGTTGAAAAGTGCGTGCAAACATTCATTTTAATTTGAGTGACTTAGTTATTCAGGTCAGCCGATAATAACCTTAATAATACATTAAAAAAATATTTCAAAGGGGTAATAAGACCCCCACAAAGTTGATGTGTGTTACAATAATTTTTGGCAAAGTTTGAATATTTTTTTGAATCATTTTCCCTTAGAGGTGCGAAGATCAGTACCTCACAATCCACCCTATCTTACCACCCACCCCTACCCTAACTTTTTATTTTTTTTATTTTTTTTAAATATTTCCTTTTTTGTACCCCACCCCCACTTTACCCCATCCCACCCACCTCAACTTTTTTTTGTACCTTACTCCTACCTTACCCCAACACCTTCACCTCCACCCACTACCCTACACCACCCATCCCTCCCCCCAACATACCCCCCCCCCCTCCCACAACCTTAACCTACCCGTTAAAAGATATTTTCTACTCTCTAGACAAATACTAAAAAATATTTTCTAATTTTTTTTTCACTCACCAATCAAACATGAGAAAATAAGTAAAAAGTCAACTTATTTTTTCATAAAAATATTTTCTAGGAAAATATTTTCTATATTTTCTCACCTTTTTTCCTTGGCAAAGAAAATAATTACATATGTATAAAGCTCATGAAAGTCATTATAATCTTGTCAACTTGCATATATTTTACTTAATAAAAAGAACTCAAATTTTTATACAAATTAACAAATAAAAAAATACCTTCTCTTGCAAGTTTCATGTAGTGAGCAATTCTTATAATACTAGATACAGAGCCCTCGTGTCAGCATGAGCTCGATATATGTTACTCCTTCAGTTTAAATTTATGTGATATAGATGAAATTTAGAATCAACCAAATATTTTTATGTTTGTAAATATTTTAAGTTGTTAATTATTATGATTTATAGTATTTTTTTTACGTAATTTTTACGTAATATATGTTATTTTCTTTGTCCCAATTTATGTGGTACAAATAGATTTCGAGAGTTAACCAAATATTTTAGAAGATTTTTAGATGTTTGAGCTGTTAATTATTGTAATTTATAGTATATTTTTACGTAATTTTAAAATAATATATGTTATTTTCTTTGTCTCAATTTAGGTGATATAAACAAAATTTTGGGAGAAATCAAGTTTTTATATTATTTTTATATTTAAAAAGATGAAATTTGTTTGGTGAATCTTGAATTTCATCACTGACATATTGGGGAGTACTTAAGGAAAATATCTTAAACTTGAAAAATATTCACTTACCTTGTAAAGTTCTGTTTTCACCCTTAAGAGAGAAGAAAGAAGGATGTTTAGATTTTTGTCATTATGCTGATATAACTTGATACCATATTGTTAATACAAATTCATAATGGAAAATACATTCTCCACACGTATATCATGGAGGCGGAGATGAGTTTAAAATTTTCATTAAAGAGGTTCGAAAAATAAAAATAGAATAGTTAGGATTTGAACTTGAAACCTCAAGGTAAATTTTAAACTCCTTACATTACTAAGTCAACCTTTATTCTTGTGCTTAGGGGGTTCAAAATCTATATATATACACAAAAAATAAAAAAATTCACTACTTTATTTATACGGTAAACATCCTCCCAACCCCCTAGATCCGCCCATGCTTGCAGCGGCAGAATGAGTGATTCAACAATGGATTCATATGTATTTATATACTAGTAAAATAATGTATGTGCTAAGCACGGGCCCAACAACACGATTATGCTATTTCACAAAATTTTATTTACATTTTCATTACTCGTAAGTACAATTTCTTGATAAAGTGATCTAAATGGTCCTTAATATATGGGCTTGACTTTTTTGTCCTTAATGTATAAACATCACGAAAATAAATTTAATGTATTTTCAAAAAGTGAACAGTTTAATTTTTAAATATATAACTACATATAATAACAATTTTTTTATGTCAAAGTAGGGGTATTAATTAGCATGGGCATCGCACATGCCTACCCTTACATGTCTGGAGAGCCTCATAATGACATCTAGTACATCAAGCAGACATCAAGTCCCCCTATAAGTGACTCCTACTTGAATTCATACTAGTTAAGAACATTCTGTGGCTCAACAACACTATATTTATTTACATTATAATTTTCTTTCCATCATATAAAATGACTATTTTTACTGTATGTGTTTTTTTAGGGTTCTTTTAATTTGTTTATATTAATTTAGTGTATTAAATTTTACATAAAAATTAGTTGGAATAATTTATTTATTTTTGCTACAAAGAAATGATCATTGAATTAATGTAAGGTATAAAAGCCTTAACAAATTCTACAGCATGAAATATTTTTTGATTTCGCATAATATGAAAAAATTGGCTGGTGCTTTGCATACTTTAAAAAATTGTTGAACAGATTTTTTTTTAGAAATGATAGAAAATATAAAATATTATTATTATTGGTTGAAGAAATGCAATAATGGAACCTACTATATTTACCCATGTTTTGCTGAACGTGAAGAGAAAGAGGTGGAGGGGCGAGAGTGCACAAATAAGTGTCATCTCAGACAAAAAAAGACATGACCATGACGTAACCAAAGGAGAAAATGGTCAAACATGGCAAAATAATTTCAGTGAGCTACATCGACTCCTTTTTTTCATTCAATGGAATTGGTTCATTTAATTGTAATTACAACAAGAGAAAACTACAGAATAGTCAATTTGACCCCATAATTATGATTCATAATAATACTTTAAAAATTATTATTTAAAGTATAAATAATAATATTTTAATCGAGCCCATCCACCAATCCAAATACAATTAGAAGAGTATCAACCTCTTCCTAATATCACCCCTAATTCAATATCCACTTCCCTTTTCAATTCAACTTCTCTCTCACATCCTCAAAATTTTTGCCATTACACCCAATATCGGGTTTTTCACAATTTCAATTGATGTCTATTTAGATTTTGTGTCTTTCACAAAATCAGTTAACCACCATTATCAGTTATTGCTAGTATTTCATTCATAAATACATTTGAATGTAGTTGTATTTTAATAGATTTTTTTTCTCAATCTACCATTATTTTAGTCGATTTATAATTGTTTAGTAGGAGTCAAGGTATGCTTTAGTGGCGGAAGACACACCAAGTAAGAGGGTTACAAGAGGTACATCACGTAGCAATATTAATTTTAAAAATACACCATCTTTCAATTTGGAGATTTCTCAATCAAATACAAATGCAGGCTCTGTTACTGCTGCCATGGAAAAGCCAGTACAAGAGTTTAAATCCAAGCATAAGAATGATCCAGTAAAAATGACAGAAATATTAAAAGAAAGAGGCAAAAACAAAGTCGACATACATCCTCCCCAACTTTCGAAAAAAAAAATCAAAAAGGATTCTGAATCTGAATTTGTTGAAGAAGATATTGACGAAGAAGGAGAGGTAACAATTTCTGTATATTTTTGTGTTTATTTTGAATATGTATTTCAATTTTGTATATGTATATGACAAGTATGAATTTTACCAGAGAAATACATATGTATTTTTTGTATATGTATTTTCAATTGAACACAAATACATATATTTATATTCTGTACACGAAATGTAAATTTAACACTCTGCAAATGTATGTTTTAGTACAAAATGAATTTTAAACACAACTCAAATACAAATACAAATAATTTATATTTTTTGACTAGTCTGATATATGTATTTTACACAGTAAAAATATAAATGTATTATGTCTTCTTAATTACGTCACGATCTGATTTTTCAGGTCATGATGGCACCTACAACCCCCGAGTAGGCGAACCAATTCCCGTAGCTCAGAACGGTTAGTAATGGGCTACCACCTAACCAATATGCAAGACAAGTTGAAATAAATAGAAGCGGAATAAGATAAAGATAAAGCGGAAGCAAAACCCAAATATATATATATATATATATATATATATATATATATATATATATAAGAAAACTACACCAATCTCAAGACTTAGTATCGACAGTACATAAGCTTCTAATAGGATACAAGTGCTAAAAGTAACAAAAGATAAGTACAACTGTCTCCGAATACACAAAGAGTAACAGTACAAAAGATGAAATGTGGTCAAGCCCCGGCCGTCAGGCGCTCACCCTAGTCTCGAAGATCCCAAAAGCTGCACTAGTCTCCAACGTGATCAACGGTAAAATCTCACACTAATATCTGTATCAAAAAGTGTAGAAGTGTAGTATGAGTACCAATTGCTAAGCAACGGGTATCCAGTAGGCATCATCGACCGACTGAGCGCATATAAAATATAAAAGCCATAAAAAGTAGAATACAATAAAACAGTCACAGAAAATAATGACGAAGCACAGGGAACTAGCACAAGAGTAATCAACCAAGAGTTACAAGTAAAATATATTAGCACAGAAGATATACATACACAGAAACACAGGTGGAAAAAGGAAGAAAGGACGCACCTGGGATCCTTGCAACAACAATATATATAAAGAGAATTTAAAGAGATAGACGGTATACCGGTAACCTCAAATAATGGGAAAGAAGGAAAGCAAACCAACAATCGAACTAGAAATCACATACTAACAGAAACAAGACTAAGATATCAATACTAAGGTAAAATAAGTCGTAAACCACTCACAAGTCAAGCCTAAGATGGAATAACTAACCCAAAAGTATCCAAAACTGCTACCCAAGCCAGGATAAAACATGAATCGAAAATCCCACAATCGTTCAGAAGGCTACAAATCAGAATCTCAAGAAGATAGGACCCACTAGCCCCTCAATAATCTCAGTCCCAAGGACGGTGCCTCAACAGGCTAAAACCACTCATCCAATGGATACCAAAAGTCCATACTAGTTCTATGAAATAATAGAAGTAACATAATCTACCTACAGTCCCAACGGCTGCCCATACAACCGAGGAACACAATCAAGTGAAAACAAACCTTCCGGCCGCCCATACAATTGGAGCGTATACTAAACACACAACAAATAAGGGTGGAATCGGCTTGCCAAATGCATGATAATGATATGATGTGAAAGTAACTGGCATGTTCCTCCCAGGTACCTCAAGGGCCCATATAGAGGCACGGCCCATGGAAGGACTCTACCCGTGTACCTCTCCTATGCCGTACACCTCTCATCTGGCACACACAGCCCAAGGCCCCTGGTCCTGTATCAACATAGACCATGGAGGTCTACTCGTCGACCACATACATCGCCCATCAATCTCAAATAGTAGCTCAAACTACGCCGTACATCTCATAGTATATGCCCGGGATCGAATCGGGTCTAAAACAGTAGTAAAAGTCTCAATAACCCTCTCAAAGGGTGCCCAAAGGGTGCCCAAAGGGTACTTGGGTCTAAATCAATATTAAAAGTCTCAATAACCCTCTCAAAGGGTGCCCAGAGCGTATCCGAGTCTAAATCATAAATAAAATCAAGTCTAGTGCTACGGCCCTTCCGATCCTAGTATCAGTAGGAAATCAAGTCTAGTGCTATGGCCCTGCTGAGCCTAGTATCAGTAGGAAAAATCAAGTCTGAAATCATCCAAATCCTATTTTATCATTATTTATACAGAAAATAGGCCCCCAGGGCCATGCAAGGTTTAGAAAATCGTCTATAGTAGGCCCGAAGCTAAAACAGTGATAAAACATGCAGGGAAAAACCCTTTTTATGGATGATATGCTCGCACACAAATATAAATTAGCCCAATGGCTCACAAACATTCCTACCGTCCCTGCACAAGCTCAACAACTCTACAACAGGCATAACTAGCCTAAAGTAAAATCTCTATGTCCGGGACTCGCGGACATACCCAAATAACCCACCATCTATGTTCCAGAGTCGATACAAGGCCGCACAGGACCACAAGAGTAATATACAATACTACACGAGTACTACAAACAACGTATGAAATAAACGGATGGAAAGGCGGATAAGGTCTGGGGTACCAACCTATAACAACCCACCCAAGAATACCAATTAGAGCATTTATAGTCTATATACGCAGAGTCTAGATAGGGGAAACCATAACCTACCTGTCATCCGACGACTAGCTGCGGGGATGGCGTCGTCCAAGCTCGAACTGCTTTGAGAAGCTCCAATTTGCAAAACTATTATCAACACAATAATCTACACCTCAAAATAAACCAACGATACCCATAATTCTACAAACATAACTGGGTCAAAATCCGAGTCACAAACGGGCCCGTAGGCCCCACAACCTGAAATTAGAAATGAAAAATACCACGATGTTTGCCACATTCCCAGGAGAACGTGCTCAAAACTTGAGTAGAAATGGACCATGGGAAGGGCTCAAAATAGCCCAAAAATCAAGAATTTAAAGAATAAAATTTGTGAAAATTAACGAAAATTAACAAGAGATTTTACCTATTCACGAGGCCAAGAAACACACCCGGATCAACAACAATTATCCGTCCTAGTTATGGGTAAGAGCAGGTGAAGATTTCAAGGAATTTGGTGTATAAATGGTGGAGAAAACGAGTTGAGAAAGTGAGAGCAAAAACTGAAAATAAAGCTGCCAACAACTATTTAAAGCTGGCCTGCAACAGAAAAATCTGCAATTTTCTAAGCTTCTACGGGGTATTCCGGACACAATTGGAACACGATACTCATGAACCAATAGAGATATTTGAGTGAAAACGATATTCTGAACTCAATGAAATCAATGAATTTACCAATGGAGATCTTTTTAAGAAAAAGTGGACCCCATGCCCAAAACTAACTCGGAATTCAATACCCCAAAACAAGTTCGAAAGCCTCGGGACCCGAACCGAAAGTTCCCCTAGCCCAAAGTTGACATTCTGGAGATAATAGAGCAGACAAAATTTTCATCCGAGGCCGTCTTCTCCGAATGTTGACCAAAGTCAACCCTACTAGCCAAACTGGCTTGGAAACACAGAAAACAACACAAAATCAAATCGAAAGTACTCAGACCCAGACCAATGGTCCTACTAGACCAAAATTTCTGTTCTAGATCCAATGGAGTTATCTTAATTTAATTCTGAGCACATTTATCAAGAAAGTTGATCGAAGTCAGATTTTGTAAGTTCAAGTTCTAAAACAGGAAAATGATCATAACGACCTAACGAACGGCCCGAATATCGAATCGTCAGTCTCGACAAGTCATAAATGATCTGTAGCCGCTAAGAGAAAGCTCAAAATATAAAAAAAGAATGAAAAATAGAAAATGACCTGGAGGGTCATTACAAATTATATGCAATATCAACACAAATACAAATAATTTATATTTTTTTGACTGATATGGTATATGTATTTCAAACACAATACAAATCATTTATATTTATTGACTGGTCTGATATATGTATTTATACAATGAAAATATAAATTGATTTTTATTGTTTGACTGATCTGGTATATGTATTTACAAAATAAAAACACAAACGCTATTTTGTGTTGGTTTGATATATGTATTTATACAGTGAAAATATAAATTAATTTTTATTATTTGATAATCTGATATACATATTTAGAAAATGAAAACACCAAATCTATTTTGTGTTTTTTAATTGTATTTGTATATCAGATATCTTTATATGAGAATATATATATATATATATATATATATACAATTCAATACAAATACATATTGTATATAAATAAATGAATATAAATACATATTATATTCCATTGATGTTATTAATTCCATCGAGGGTTTCAATCCACCGGGCTTAGATTCAAGGAGTGGAGGTACAAAACTTACCCATGGTTACCCGAGTGAGCTCCGGATCTATGACGTTACTACACAGGAAGATATGTAATGAGAAATGTGATACATCAGCATAAGATGCTAGAGGTAATCAGAATTACCTCGGTCAACTTTGTGAAACTAAGACTCAAGTTTGATAGAGCTCCAATGGTGTCTGGGCAAAATCACAACGGAGACGTGAATTCCTCCAAGTCTGACAAGTAGAAGCAGAAGCCAAGAAACATGGTGAAACCCACATGAACGCCCCCAAAACTCCACCATTGGAGATGCAGCAGTGAGATCGAGGAGTTTCTAGCAGCTTTGTGACTTTCCCTTTTCCCTTCAGTCCGATTTCCTTTCCCACTTTCCCAATTTATTTTTTTGTTATTACTTGACTTAGACTTGGGCCTATCTTTGGGCTGGGTTGCAGTCTTGTTACTTGTAAAGTGGACCATATATTTGAATCAATAACAAGGCCTCTTAGGCCACCCTTTTTGTTTTAAAAAAAATAAATACATATTATTTAAGGTCAAATACATAATATTTGCCTTTTATATATTGTCTTATATAATTTTATATCTTGAACTTGAATCTTGATTCATTGTATATCATTTTTTTGTATAGGATATCCATGATAAAATATACATGACTAAAGCTCTCCCGAGATTTACACCACACATGTCTTGTTACACAAATAATAAAATAGTTGAAACTTTGCGGGATAAGCTAACCCCCGAATAGTTTAGATGTTTTAATGAGCAAACTATTTTTGGGGTCTTCACACGCATGAAGAATTGTTATGTTCAGGCACAAATGATTAGATGTATTATATCTCTAGAGATAATTGACAGTTCTATCGATGCCATCTTGATACGTGTAAATAGGACCAAACTATAATTCAATCGTAGATAATTTTGCATAATAAACTCCCTGAATTGTGTGTTAAATGAGGAAGATTTTGTACTTGACACGAACGTATCCAACAAGCTAATGAAATAATATTTTCATGGTGCAAACTCTGTTTCAAAAGAAATGCTTTTCTCTAAATTCAGCAATAAGGTATATGGTAAAAATAACGATGATGATGCCCTGAAGTTTGTCATTCTTTATTTCATACATGCATATATTTTAGCTGGAGAAAAGAAAAGTACAAACATACCATGAGATCATTTTAACTTGGTAGAGAGTAGTCGATACGTGGATTATCATTGGGGGTTTGTAGGTTTTGAGGAACTGGCAAAAAGCATAATTTCAAAGTTGATTGCCACTGAAAAGTTTGATGAAATACAGGGCCTGCCACTTGCTATACAAGTGTGGCTCTAAGGATGTTGTTACAATATTGACCCAGTCATTGCTATAAAGGTTGATGATCAAATTTCACGTCTGCTCAACTGGGAGATCAAAAAAGACCGTCCCCACTTTCAAACCATTATGAAGAATATGTTCCGTGAAAGAGACTGTGAAAAAGATGAACAAGTATTTTTCAAGTTCATATTTACATTTTTAATGACCTGTTCCATCGTTACGGGTGAACCTTTCATGTTAAATTTCGAGTTAGAAAATTTTCAGGTTTGGGAGTTGGAAATTTTGGGCTAGGCTAGTCTCGGAAGAATTCTGAATGAGGTATGATCTAGAGAAATTCGGGTGAGAATTGGGTAATATATCTTAGGTCGAGCTAGTTTTTTCATTAGCCAAGACCTTAAGGAGTCCGGGGAACTTTTTCAGAAGTGAATTCGAGTATGTAGAACTCTCGGTATCAAAGTTGACGTGAAGGGGTGGTTCCAAAATGTCAGGATTTGAAGTGTGTTGTAAAATGGGCACTTATGACAATGCTATAGTGGTTGACACTGCGCTATAACGACTTGCTATAGTAGATAAATTCTCGCTATAGCGGAAGTCAATGTCGGTCAGCATTGCCATAACGGTCTATTTCGCTACGGCGGTGCCGGTATAGCGGGGTATAGACCATTATAGCAGAATTAGTTGGGATTAATGCAGAAACTTCCCCAAAACGTTCAGAATTTCTGAAGAACATTTTGGGGAAGGGCTAAGGCAATTTTGGCGATTCCAAGACAGTTTTCCACCAAATTTCGTTCTAAGGGTAAGGTTTTCGTTCTCCATATTTGTATTTCGATTCCCAGACCTTAGAAGATATAATCTCGAGCTTGGGGGAACGTTTATATGACCTAGGATGATAGAGTCTAGTGGAATAAAAAGAATTCTAGGTATAGAATTCTTGGGTTATGATTATTATCACCTATGCATGATTAAAATACTGTTATTTGCTTAATTTAACCGTTAAATGATAGTTTTTAGGTGAATTAATGATGGAAAAGCCTTGAGATGGGTGGAATGATCATGGATTGGCCTGGAGATTAGAATTTAAGTATAATCCATTATTAGGCCATTTGGATGGATGGTAGTTATTTGTAATTATTTTTAGACCAAGAACAAGTGAAAACTTTGGAACGGAAAGGCTCTGATCCAGTAAAGTTTTCAAGCTATTCGAGGTAGGTGATGGTTATTGTGTTTCCAAATGCAATGTGTGTACATGTAACTTTAGCTTAGTGATGTATGTGTTTGCGTGACTAGGGAATGAAATTATAAATGTCTAAGTGTACGGGTGTCAATACTTGGTTTGGTTGCTTGTTAGTGTTATAAGTGTATTTCTGTTTATTTAATTATTGATTGTTGGATTTTGTGTGACATTGGTTGGCTCGGGTACCACGCCTGGTATAGGATACTATCGGTTGACTCGGGTACCACGCCTGGTACGGGATACTATCGGTTGGCTCAGGTACCACGCCTAGTACACGTTCTATATTGGTTGGCTCAACTACCACGCCTGATACAGGTTTAAATATACATTGTTGATTATATTTTGTCTATGGTTCCATGAATGGACTGGGTTGATTGTGAAATTGTGATTTTATTATTGGTCCTTGAGTATCACGACCCAACTACTAGGCCGTGCGGGCACCTACACTAATTCACCTATATAAGAGAACTCTTACCACCCGAACCAACAGGTAATGCGGAAAAAGAAATAAATCATGAAATAAAATCATTTTTAATACATGGAACTTCCTTTATAAAATTTTTAGAAAATAAATGACTTAAAGAACTTGCGAAAAATATTTACAATATAAGACAACTCTCCCTAGAACCTAGTCTAAGCTGGTACAAGAGCTACTACAACATGATACAAAAATAATGAAGACTCAACTCCCACCATAAAAGCAAATGTAGGAGTTGCTGGAGAGTCACCGTCATCCTGAACCTGTGAAACATCACCAACCCTGCAACCAGACTATACCCAAAAAGGTATAGTAAGAGTAGAATCAGTACAAACACACGTACTGGTAGGCATCATCGGTTGATCCGAATCCACTCCTACAATCATATAAGAAAAATAAGGAAAGCATGAAAATAACCAATGAGATTTTCTCTACTAACATCCACTCCTATATGAACTCGCGGTTAGCAACCATATACTATAATTCAAACCTCAATCCTTCCCATTCCTTCCGCTGCCAACTCCCTCATTCTCAAGACTTATGAGTCACACTAACCTTAGATTTCCCAAGTCACCTAATCTTAGACTTCCCAAGCCTCACTTATCCTTCACTAATATCCATGTCAACGCCTGGATTGCCCTTCCCTTACCCAAGTCAGCTGCCTTGACTAGACATTCAGGCTTAATTCGGCTAACTGCCCAACCAAATCACCTGTACCCGTAGTATTACTTACCAGTGTCCGAACCCTTCACGGATCTCTAAGACAACTTTCCAACCTGTTTATAACAACCAAAAACTACAACCCCAGACTCGCAGTCTTCCTCCCAATTTACCAACCACATGAAATCCACCTAGCAACCATTGACACATTCAATGATAACAATAGAGTTACATCTAAATCCCTTTTAATCACATAACCCGGACCCTCCAAGGATCCCCCAACCATACCTAAGTGTTTAACAGGCTACCCCGGTCTACACCAAGACCAACCTTTAGCTTATTAACCCTAAGTAATCCCTGACCGCCATTGACACGCTAAATGACGACAATATATATAATTAACTTCCCTTTTTTATATAGTCCAGACCCATCCCGGGATCCCCTAACAACATCTAAGTGTTAGCATGACAAACCCGGTCTACACCAAGACCAATCATAAATCAGAACAATATCCCAGCCTCTCATGGACCATATACAAATATCACATTTCAATAAAATAGCCCGGTCCACTCATGGAACCTTCACAAAGAATACAATAATGTAATAAAATAAACCCGTACTAGGCATGGTACCCGAGCCAACCAAATAGTAACCTGTACCAGGCGTGGTACCCGAGCCAACCGTTAGTATTTCCCGTACCAGGCGTGGTACCCGAGCCAACCGTTAGTAAACCTGTACCAGGCATGGTACCAATGCCAACCATTAGTAAAACTGTACCAAGCGTGGTACCCGTGCCAACCATTAGTAAAAGTGTACCAGGCGTGCTACCCGAGCCAACCGAATGTCACACATAAATCCACAGTCACAAACAATGAACAATCAACACTTGTAAACCAACAAGCAATAACACCTAGTTCATTTCACAAGACTGATAACAGGACCTTTGGACATTCCTAAATCATTCCCTAAGCAATGAAAACCATACAAATACTTAGACAAAAGTACACAAGCATACAATGCATACAGGAATCAATAACCATCTCCTAAGTGTTCAACATTCCATCTCGGTCTACACTAAGACCAACCCCACACTTAAGTTTAACCATTAAACCCAGTCCACTCATGGGACCATCAATAATTTCAAACAACCGTGTATAATTAGACCTGCTAGAAGACTAACCCCCGGCTTATCATTTAGACACATGTTCGCAGATACATCACTTTCGAACCATTCTGTTAAGGCAGATACAACATGGGGAAGACATCCCCCAACATTGATTCATTAATCATTCTAGTTTACATCTACTTTCTTTATATCAGGAACGTCCTCGAAACTCCCTTTTAAACTTGTCATTTAATCACCATGGCATTTCTCGATTCTCCGAACCTTTCCAACAGTCTTAATCTTGAATTTCTAGCATCATATATCAAATAATTATTGTAAGCAACCCAAAATATGGCAAACCATCATTCAAACCCTATCATTTTACAATCCCTAAATGACATATACATCCCGAAAGTATAACATAATCGAACAATCCAATTCCACCAAAGCCTAGTTCACACATAAACAACACCACAGTCCACCAGACTCCATGCCCGAAAGCCAAATCATGAATTCTCCTTTTCAACTATACAAAGTATAAAGTGTAAACATGTCTATCTACTCAATGTGAAAACGTAGCCTACTTGGACGCCAAGCAGCTGCGCAATGCAATTTTTGGCTCCGTGAAGGCGTTCCTTGATGGATGACGAGTCTCAAATCTGTGGTTTCACACTCCTTCAGCTGAAATCTCCCTTTCCTATGGCTCCCAAGTTTTGGAGCAGCGTAGAAGGGTTTTTGGAGCAACCCTCATCTGTTTTTGACTAAAGAAGGGAGAATGAGATTATAAAACCCGTTTCAGGGCTTTTTGGTTCTTTCATTCAGCTATAGCAGATGGCCAACCGCTATGGCAGTTTCACTATAACGAATTAAATCCCGCTACAGCGGACCAAATTTTTCAGCACGAATAGTCTTCAGTAAAACAGTCATAATGTTTTACTAGGGAAGCGGATTGATGAACGGTTGGTGGAGTTGGAAAGAGGACTCAAAGATCTTTAATTTGGTGGGTATTGGGACCCCTAACTCTTTATATTCTAGGAGGAATACGCGTTTGAAGTTGACCCTAGTTTGAACTTAGCCCAAAATTGAATCGGTAAGGAAGATTTCAACTTAACTTTATGTTAGGAGTATTCTAAGACCTTAGTATATACCAAATGTACTCTCATACTAAGGAATTACTCCTAACTCTTATTATTAATTTAGGGGCACCTGCCTTGATCGCAGATATTTTCAGTAACGACGTAACAAGTCGTTACAACAGATACCAATTTACCCATCGTTCATCCCCGAATGATCTCCAAGGAAGAAGGAAAAGAATGAACCAGCCCTTAGAACCTTAACACTCTACCATGAAAGTGTAGAAATAGCATTACACAAACCACCAAACTCTCAAATCACCCGGGTGTACCCAACCTCAACCAAAATTTAATTCAATTCTGCTCTGCCAAGGAATTTCTTCCTTCGAGCTGTACGAGACCAGTTAATTTACTCCTCCTCGAGTGCCTAAGAAATTCGAGGCCTCATTGAAATACCAGAGCGAAAGAATTTCAAACATAATGTACCAAAACTTAATTTCCCTATTTCGAGGAACCAAAACTCGTTGTGATGACCCAGTCCGCTATAGCCGTCAGCATTCCGCTATAGCGGTAATTTCTCCACTATAGCGGAGGTCGCAATAGCGATGTGTCAACCGCCATAGAGGTTGACATGGACAGAATGTCATAAAGTTCCCCAAAAGTGCCCATTTTACAACACACTTAATTTCCTAATGTTCCGAAATAACCCCTTCGCGTCAACCCACATACCAAGAGTTCTATTTACCCAAATTTGATTCCGAAAAGTCCTCTGGACTTCTTAAGGTCTTGGCTAACAAAAAAACTAGCTCGACCCAAGATATAACACCCAATCCGCACCCGAATTTACCTAGACCTTACCTTGCTCAGAATTCATCCGAGACTAGCCTAGCCCGAGATTTCTAACTCCTCAACCAAAAGTTTTCTAACCCAAACTCCATCCCGGAAGCTTCCTTCGGGTATTAAGCCCCTCACATATCATAGTATTATCTTACCCTTTCAATACTATGCTCGGAGATACCACGTATCTCTAATCCACACAACAATAAATTTTTTATTGGAACTCATCCTAGCTTGAGGTTTTCGTCAACTCTCGTCTTAGGGGAATTTCTACCTGGCCACCTACACCCTAACCAATGCTATGGAGAGAACATCCTTTCCACTCAATGAGCAGTAATACCGGTATTATCATAACCGACTAGAGGGATAATAATGTTCAAGACTCCATTAAATAACCCCACTCCCTCAACTGACCCTACCACTAAGGATCATCCATAATAAACTAGCCAAATCACCCTCATGACATAAGCCTATGAGCAATGTCCAACACTACTCAGTCAATTACGGGTCATTTTGCAAAATTCTACATAGGTGACTATTCCCACCAGTGGTAAATCAAAATCTCACCAATACCCCAGGTTATCGTATCTACCCTTTCCTCTTATTGCGCATGGATGCTAAATAATTCCTGCAATAGCTCACATCTCAAATAGCGATTTAAAATGACCTGGGAATGAAAGACAGAATAGGGGAAAAATAGGACAAGGATTATGCCCTGCCCATCCCACTATAGCGACTTGCACACTGCCATGGCAACCCCCAAAAGTAGTAGCCCAGAAAATTTACCTTTCTCTGAAAAATTCTCTCATTCTCCTTCCCTGTTAACATTGTTTAATCCCGTTAATCCCGCCATGGTCTTAAACAATCCTCAAGACCATTCTTGGCACTACACAGACTGAAACTTAGCATCAATTATCACAATCAACAAGAGGATTACGCACAAAATTATTCTTAATAGTACACTTCTGCTATCAAGCACGAATAACCCCCTAGTTCCCTTGGTTCCCAACCAAGTCCCGACTATCCTGAAACCGGAGCTTCCCTACCGTCCACAATCCTTTTTTGTTCCCTTACCATCTATATAAATGGTAAACCTATACCCGAATGTAATGCAAACAATTCCAATTAAGGCATATCTCAATTTATCATTTAAAACAATCACAATTTTCAAAGCTGGAAATAAATTTTCCTTAAGTTACAATCATGAGTTACCATAAAATTTTCCTTACCGCAGTTCCTGCCATCAAGCAATGATATCCCTTTTCCCCCATGGTTCCTAACCAATCCCGACTATCCTGAAACTGGAGTTTCCCTACAGTCGTAAGCCTTGTTCCCTTACCATTTTTACCAATGGCAAGCCCAATTCTGAAATGTAACGACACTTTACTGACCAATTTAAGTACACATAAAAAGTAATTACCAATCAAAGCACACCAATTCAAGTTATGACTCCTCTCGGACCAAAATATTCACATCAAATCAAACAATTGCACACCACACATTTGCAGTTATTCAAACAACATCGATACATATAAGAACAATCTCAAGTCTCAAGCTTAAAAACTCAATCAAATTAGTTTCATTACCTTTTATTCGCCTTATGGATGACCATTAACCGAACCATCCATACCTTTACATAGCCTCCCCGACCAGATACCAATTGGAACCTTCCCGGTTCCAATTTCCCTCGCTTGTGTCATCTCAATAAGAGTCAAACAACATCCTCTTTCCTTTTCAAGATACCAATTGGAATCGAGAGATACCAATTAGACTCAACCAATATAAGCAAGTGACAAACCGCACGAAAGGAATGAAAGAGGAGAGATGTTTCCTAGAATGTTTCATAGCTTTTCAAAGATTAGGTGTGGACGTCAACACACCAATCCGCAGGACTCTATTCAATATTTTTCTCTTGTACCGGAAGACCAGTAACCTGGGTTCTGATACCATTTTTCACGACCCAACTACTGGGCCGTGCGGGCACCTACACTAATTCACCTAGATAGGAGAACCCTTACCACCCGAACCAACAGGTAATGCATAAAAAGAAATAAATCATGAAATAAAACCCTTTTTAATACACGAAACGTCCTTTACAAAATTTTTAGAAAATAAATGACTTAAATAACTTGCGGAAAATATTTACAATATGAGACAACCCTCCCTAGAACCTAGTATAAGCCGGTACAAGAGCTACTACAAGATGATACAAAAATAAAGAAGACTCAACTCCCACCATAGAAGAAAAAGTAGGAGTTGCTGGAGAGTCACCGTCATCCTGAACCTGTGAAACATCACCAACCCTGCAACCAGACTATACCCAAAAAGGTATAGAAAGAGTAGAATCAGTACAAACACACATACTGGTAGGCATCATCGGTCGACCCGAATCCACTCCTACAATCATATAAGAAAAATAGGGAAAGCATGAAAATAACCAATGAGATTTTCTCTACTAACATCCACTCCTATACGAACCCGCGGTCAGCAACCATATACTATAATTCAAACCTCAATCCTTCCCATTCCTTCCACTGCCAACTCCCTCATTCACAAGACTTCCGAGTCACACTAACCTTAGACTTCCCAAGTCACCTAATCTTAGACTTCCCAAGCCTCACTTATCCTTTACCAATATCCATGTCAACGCCTGGATTGCCCTTCCCTTAACCAAGCCAACTGCCTTGACTAGACATTCAGGCTTAACTCAGCTAACTACCCAACCAAATCACTTGTACCCGTAGTATTACTTACTAGTGTCCGGACCCTTCACGGATCTCTAGTACAACTTTCCAACCTGTTTATAATAACAAGAAACTACAACCCCAGACTCTCATTCTTCCTCTCAATTTACCAACCACATGAAATCCACCTAGAAACCATTGACACATTCAATGATAACAATAGAGTTACATCTAAATCCCTTTTAATCACATAACCCAGACCCTCCAAGGATCCCCTAACCATACCTAAGTGTTTAACAGGCTACCCCGGTCTACACCAAGACCAACCTTTAGCTTATTAACCCCAAGTAATCCATGACCGCCATTGACACGCTAAATGACGACAATATATATAATTAACATCCCTTTTTTATATAGTCCAGACCCACCCCGGGATCCCCTAACAACATCTAAGTGTTAGCATGACAAACCCGATCTACACCAAGACCAATCATAAATCAGAACAATATCCCAGTCTCTCATGGACCATATGCAAATATCACATTTCAATAAAATAGCCCGCCTCACTCATGGAACCTTAACAAAGAATACAACAATGTAATAAAATAAACCTGTACTAGGCGTGGTACTCGAGCCAACCAAATAGTAACCTGTACCAGACATAGTACCCGAGCCAACCGTTAGTAAACTTGTACCAGGCGTGATACCCGTGCCAACCATTAGTAAAACTGTACCAGTGTGGTACCCATGCCAACCATTAGTAAAACTGTACTAGGCGTGGTACCCGAGCCAACCAAATGTCACACAGAAATCCACAGTCACAAATAATGAACAATCAACACTTGTAAACCAATAAGCAATAACACCTAGTTCATTTCACAAGACTGATAACAGGACCTTTGGACATTCCTAAATCATTCCCTAAGCAATAAAAACCATACAAATACTTAGACAAAAGTACACAAGCATACCATGCATACAGGAATCAATAACCATCTCCTAAGTGTTCAACTTCCATCCCGGTCTACACTAAGACCAACCCTACACTTAAGTTTAACCATTAAACCCAGTCCACTCATGGGACCATCAACAATTTCAAACAACCGTGTATAATTTGACCTGCCTAAAGACTAACCCCCGGCTTATCATTTAGACACATGTTCACAAATATATCTCTTTCAGACCATTCTTTTAAGGCAGATACAACATGGGGAAGACATCCCCCAACATTGGTTCTTTAATCATTCTAGTTTACATATACTTTCTTTATATTAGGAACGTCCTCAAAACTCCCTTTTAAACTTGTCATTTAATAACCATGGCATTTCTCGATTCCCCGAACCTTCCCAACGGGCTAAATCCTGAATTTCTAGCATCACATATCACATAATTATTGTAAGCAACCCAAAATATGGCAAACCATCATTCCAACCCTATCATTTTACAATCCCTAAATGACATATACAGCCCGAAAGTATAACATAATCCAACAATCCAATTCCACCAAAGCCTAGTTCACACATAACCAACACCATAAGCCACCAGACTCCATTCCTGAAAGTCAAATCATGGATTCTCCTTTTCAACTATACAAAGTATATAGTGTAAACATGTCTATCTACTCAATGTGAAAACCTACCCTACCTGGACGCCAAGTAGCTACGCAGTGTAATTTCTAGCTCCGTGAAGGCATTCGTTGATGGATGACGGGTCTAAAATCCATGGTTTCGCACTCCTTCAGCTGAAATCTCCCTTTTCCATGGCTCCTAAGTTTTGGAGCAGCCTAGAAGGGTTTTTGGAGCAACCCTTGTTTGTTTTTGACTAAAGAAGGGAGAATGAGATTATAAAACCCATTTCTGGGCTTTCTGGTTCTGTTATTCTGCTATAGAGGATGGCTAACTGCTATGGCGGTTCTGCTATAGTGACCTAAATCCCACTACAGCGGACCAAATTTTTTAGCACGGACAGTCTTCAGTAAAATAGTCATAATCTTTTACTCGGGATACAGATTGATGAACGGTTGGTGGAGTTTGAAAGAGGACTCAGAGATATTTAATTTGGTGGGTATTGGGACCCCTAACTCTTTATTTTCTAGGAGGAATGCTCGTTTGAAGTTGACCCTAGTTTAAACTTAGCCTCGGCCAGATTTGGAGCGAGGTGGAGTTTAGGGAAATCCGAGTAAGGATTGGGTTGGATGTCTTGTGGCAAGATATTTTTCCTTGTAGCTAACACATAAAGGAGTCTGGGGACTTTTTAGAATCAAATTCGAGTAAGTAGAACTTCTGGAATCGAGGTTGACGTGAAGGGGTTATTTCGGGATGTCAAGAAAATAAGTGTATTGTTAAATGGACTAATTTTGGAGGTTTTACGACTTTCTGTCCCATGTCAACCGCTATAGTGTTTGACACTCTGCCATACAAATCTCCGCTGTAGCGGAGAAATTATCGCTACATCGGAAGTCAACATCGGTCAGCCTCCGCCATAGAGTACGACTCTGCTACGGCGGTACCGCTATAGCAGAGCATGACAAGATTTAATGCAGAAACATTCCCCAAAATATTCAGTTTTCACAATTTCATTTTGGGAGAAGGGGAAGGCGATTCCAGGAAATTTTCCTCTATTTTCCATTATTTTTCTTCCCTAAGGTAAGGTTTCTACTCCTCAATCTTCGTACTACTTTTTCTACGCGGTAGAATTGCTAGGAGGGAACTTGGAGAAAGGTTAGAATAACCTAGAGATGGTAGAATCCGGGAAAGAAGGGGAATTCTAGGCATGGAAGTTCTTGGACATTGTTAAAAGTAAGGTTTTATGATCACATATTGCTAAATTCTCTATTTTTATCCCTGAAATTGATAGAACTAGGGAAATTAATGGCGGGAAGCCCGGGAAAAGGGGTAGGATGATCATGGGTGGCCTTGAGGTCTGGGATTTGGTGTAATCCGTGTAATGCACAGGCCTTGTTGTTAATTCAAAGTACTTGTATGTTGTTTTAGACCAAGAACGAGAAAGGAATTTGAAACACGGGAAAGCTCGGCTTGAGTAGAGCTTGGATCATTTCGAGGTAGGTGATGACTTACGATTCTTGTGAATGTTGTAAATTTTTTACTCTTATCTAAGTGTTTGTATGAATTGCATTGTTTAGAGAAATTGTGTAAAATGTCTAAGGGTCCTGTTTTACAGTCTGTGAATTAGATGGTGTGTTGCTTGTTGGTTTACAAGTTATTTGTTCATTATTTGACTGTGGATTGTTGACATTCGGTTGGCACGGGTACCACGCCTGGTACATGTATAACAAATGGTTGGCTCAGGTACCACGCCTGGTATGGGTATACTAACGATTGGCATGGGTACCACGCCTGGTATGAGTATAACAAATGGTTGGCTCGGGTACCATGCCTGGTACGAAATACTAACGGTTGGCTCGGGTACCACACCTGGTACGGGTTTATTTTACTGTATCATTGCATTGATATTGTGGCATTGCATTGACTGTTATTGGTTCCATGAGTGGACCAGGCTATTTTTATTGAATTGTGATATTCATTGGTGGTCCTTGAGTGACCGGGAATCCTATTATATCTGTTGAGTTGGTCTTGGATTAGGCTGGGTTGTATGTTTAACACTTAGGTGTTGTTTAGAAGGGATCCCAGGGTGGGTCCGAGCGAGGCAAAAAGGATGATTTATTGAATTCTGTGACTGTTGTTTAGTGTTATAAAAGGTGGATTTCATGTGGGAACAAGCTAGGTAAAGACTTGTAGTCTAGAGGAGCCTATTGACTTGTTACATGTTTTCCGTACTTATACTTGATCTACTGTACTGATTATACACTATTTTATTTGGAACTTGCTGATGATCCTACCAGTACACAGTGGTGGTGTACTGATACTGCACTTGCTTTTCTTATTGTGAGTACAAGCAATTTTCCAGCGGCTGAGACGTGACCTCTTCTGTAGTACCAGCATTTATAGACTTCAAGGGTGAGACACTTTGATTAAGCTGCCTTGAATCTATCATTAGGGTTGTAGCCCATTTGTTTCGGGCTTAGAGTATTTCCTTATATTTTTGGGGTTGCATCCCTGCACTCCAGACATTGGTAGAATTATTTGGTACTGCGACTTTCAGATTTAAGGGGAAAATTTCCGCAGGTTAACTTAATGAAGTTGTTTTATTATTATTGAATTGCTAGTTTACTTTTATGCACTGGTTTTGAGCTGTTAGAACGATTAAGTTTGGGAAAGTGATGGTTCGCTCACCTAAGGGTTAGGTGAGTGCCACTCACGGCGGTCTGAGTCTTGACAAAGATAGTATCATAGCCCTAGGTTCGTTGATCTCATCATACCAAATAGGTCTAGTAGAGTCTTACGGAATGGTGCAGAGACGTCCATGCTTTTCTTCGAGAGGCTATGGGGCTTTAGGAAAACTATCTCTTCCTTCTTTCCTTCGTCCTATAACTTGATTCCAATTGGTATCTGGTGATACAAATTGGTATCTAAACTCATTCAATCTTTCGTCCGTAGATGGTTAACACAGGGAATAATGGAGCTAGAGCAGCGAGCCCGGCTGTCCTTGGTAGAGGTAGGGAAAGGGGCAGAGGATGAGGTAGAGCCACACCCGCCAGGGGTGAGGCTCGAGCTGCTGCTGATGCGCATGAGGCAACCCCTCCACCACCTCAGGAATATGTTGCTGAAGATGTAGAAGTTGTGGCTGAAGATGGTCCAGTGCAGGAGGAGGCGACACTAGTTGGGGGTGCTGGCCTTCCTACTATGACACCAGAAGCCTTTCAACAGGCTTGGAATATTTTGAGTCATTTTGTTGGTGCTGGATCCATACCCGCATCTTTTGTAAACCAGGCCTTGGATACTCAGCAAGCGGTTACTACAGCGCCTAGGATGGATGCAGCTTCAGGCACGAATGATTTCTTCAGGCCAATGCTAGGCCCAATGATGACAGGGAATGAGCATAAGATGCTGACTAATTTTTTCAAGCTGAAACCTCCTACATTTCAGGGTACTGATAGGGAGGATGCTTATGAGTTCATCTTGGATTGCTATGAGAGGTTGCATAAGTTGGGTATTGTATGTCAGCATGGGGTTGAGTTAGTCACATTTCAGCTGCAGGGTGATTTTAAGCAATGGTGGAGGTCATGTGGAGCGCCAGTCTTCTGTTCTACCCCCACTGACTTGGGAACAGTTCCATGCTTTGTTTTTAGAGAAGTACGTACCCTGTACTTTGAGGGACCGGAAGAAAGATGAGTTTTTGAACTTGGAGTAGGGTAGCATGTCAGTCTCTGCTTACGAGGCTAAATTCCATGCCTTGTCTCATTTTGCCATACAGATGTTGGGTTTCGAGGAGGAACGGGTCTGATTATTTGTGAAAGGTTTGAATACTGAGCTACAGGTACTGTCAGTGCATATGACTTCTTTAGGAAAGGTCTTTAATGATGTGGTGGATTATGTGAAGTAACTTGAGGGAGTCAGGCAGACGGGGTAGGCTAAGGCATTAGCCAAGAAGCCCCGGAATGAGGGAAATTATGGTGGTTCATATTCCAGGGGTCATAGTCAGCAGGTATACTCAGCCCGTCCTATTCAGTCAGCTCTTCCAGCTACTACATGTGGTCTTCAGGGAGCTCATAATCATTCTTCAGCTCCTAGAGGCCAGAGAGCATCTTATACATCAGCTAGCAGGCCTACACTTGACCAGAAGAAGGATTTGTATTCCTCAGGTTGATGATATAATTTAGAAAATCTTGGCAAAAGCTCATGGTTCGCGGTACTCAATTCATCCGGGTGTGACTAAAATGTATAGGAACTTGAGGCAGCTTTACTGGTGGACTGGGATAAAAAGGGACATAGTCGATTTTGTGTCCAAGTGTCAGAATTGCCAGCAGGTAAAGTATGAGCACCAGAGACCTGCAGGACTACTTCAGAGGATGTCCATCCAGAGTGGAAGTGGGAAAGGATAGCCATGGACTTTGTGGTGGGTATTCCTAAGACATTGGGGAAATATGACTCCATTTGGGTCATTGTTGACAGGCTGACCAATTTCGCTCATTTTATTTCGGTTAGGGTAGATTACAATTCACAGTAATTGGCTAAGATATACGTGAAAGAGATTGTGAGATTGCATGGGGTGCCACTGTCCATTATTTCAGACAGGGGTACGCAGTTCACCTCTAAATTTTAGGGTAAGCTACATGAAGAGTTAGGTACACAACTCACATTTAGCACCGTCTTCCATCCTCAGACTGATGGTCAGTCGGAGAGGACGATCCAGGTATTGAAGGACATGCTGAGAGCATGTGTGATGGAGTTCGGGGGTCATTGGGACCAGTTTCTACTATTGTGCGAGTTGTCATACAACAATAGCTATCACTCTAGTATTGACATTGCACCATTCGAGGCGTTGTATGAGAGGAACTGCAGATCACTGATTGGGTGGTTTGAGGAAGGCGATGTAAAGCCTTTGGGAGTAGAATTGGTAAAGGAAGCACAGGAAAAGGTAAGGGGCATTCAGGCCAAGTTGCTGGCTGCCCAAAGCAGGCAGAAGGAGTATGCAAATTACAAGGTCCGAGACATGGAATTTCAGGTTGGTGAACAGGTATTGTTGAAAGTGTCACCAATAAAGGGAGTTATATGGTTTGGTAAGAAGGGCAAGCTTAGCCCTCGGTTCATTGGTTCGTTTGAGGTTCTTGAGATTGTGGGGCCAGTGGCTTACAAGTTAGCACTGCCTCAGTTTGTCAGGCATCCATTTGTTATTCCATGTATCTATGCTTAAGCGATACCATGGGGATGGGGACTATATCATCAAGTGGGATGAGGTGCTTTTCGATAAAGATCTTCATTTTAAAGAGGAACCAATCTTGATTCTTGCTCGGGATGTCCGGAGGTTGAGGAAAAATGTGATTGATATGGTAAAGGTTCAGTGGAAGCATAATTCGGTTGAGGAAGCCACTTGGGAAACTTAGAAGGACATGCGGGACAAGTACCCTCAATTGTTTGAGAATTCAGGTACTACACTTTCTTTCTTTTATTTCCGTAAATTCAGGTTTGATCATTCAGGGATGAACGATGGGTAAATTGGTATATATTGTAATGACCGGGTCTATTATTACGGTTAGTCCAATCGTGCCAAGTTTTAGAGTCAGAAAACTCCGGGTTTGGGAGTTTGAAATTCTGGGCTAGGCTAGCCTCGGCCAGATTTGGAGCGAGGTGGAGTCTAGGAAAATCTGGGTAAGGATTGGGTTGGATGTCTTGTTGAGACCTAGTTTTCCTCGTATCTAACACATAAAGGAGTCTGGTGGACTTTTCAGAATCAAATTCGGGTAAGTAGAACTGCCAGAATTGAGGTTGACGTGAAGGGGTTATTTTGGGACGTCGAGAAAATAAGTGTGTTGTAAAATGGACTAATTTTGGAGGTTTTATGACTTTCTGTCCCGTGCCAACTGCTATAGAGATTGACACTCTGCCATAGCGATCTCCACTATAGCAGAGAAATTACCGCTATAGTGGAAGTCAACGACGGTCAACCTCTGCCATAGAGGACGACTCCGCTATAGCGGTACCGCTATAGAAGAGTGGACCGCTATAGCGGAGCATGACGAGATTTAATGCAGAAACATTCCCCAAAATGTTTAGTTTTCACAATTTCATTTTGGGAGAAGGGCAAGGCGATTCCAGGCGATTTCCTTCGTTTTCCATTATTTTTCTTCCCTAAGGTAAGGTTTCTACTCCCTAATCTTCGTACTACTTTTCCTACGTGGTAGAATTACTTGGAGGGAACTTAGGAAAAGGTTAGAATAACCTAGGGATGGTAGAATCCGGGGAAGAAAGGGAATTCTAGGCATGGAAGTTCTTGGGCATTGTTAAAAGTAAGGTTTTATGATCACATATTGCTAAATTCTCTATTTTTATCCATGAAAATGATAGAACTAGGGAAATTAATGGAGGAAAGCTCGGGTTGCGTAGAGCTTAGATTATTTTGAGGTAGGTGAAGGCTTGCGATTCCTGTGAATGTTGTATATTTTGTACTCTTATCTAAGTGTTTGTATGAATTTCATTGCTTAGAGGAATTGTGTAGAATGTCTAAGGGTCCTGTTTTACAGTCTGTGAATTGAACGGTGTGTTGCTTGTTGGTTTACAAGTTGTTTGTTCATTATTTGACTGTGGATTGTTGACATTCAGTTAGCACGAGTACCACGCCTAGTATAGGTATAACAAATGGTTGGCTCGGGTACCACGCCTGGTACAGGTATACTAACGATTAGCACGGGTACCACGCCTGGTACTGGTATAACAAATGGTTGGCTCGGGTACCACGCCTGGTATGAAATACTAACGGTTGGCTCGGGTACTATGCCTGGTATGGGTTTATTTTACTGTATCATTACATTGATATTGTTGCATTGCATTGACTGTTATTGGTTCCGTGAGTGGACCGGGCTATTTTTTTTGAATTGTGATATTCATTTGTGGTCCTTGAGTGACCGAGAATCCTTTATATTTGTCGAGTTAGTCTTGGATTAGGCCGGGTTGTCTGTTTAACACTTAGGTGTTGTTTAGAAGGGATCCCAGGGTGGGTCCGGGCTAGGCAAAAAGGATGATTTATTGAATTCTGTGATTGTTGTTTAGTGTTATAAAAGGTGGATTTCATGTGGGAACAAGCTAGATAGAGACTTGTAGTCTAGGGGAGCCTATTGACTTGTTGCATGTTTTCCGTATTTATACTTGATCTGCTGAACTGATTATACACTATTTTATTTAGAACTGGCTGATGATCCTACCAGTACACAGTGGTGGTGTACTGATACTGCACTTGCTTTTCTTCTTGTGAGAATAGACAATCTTCCAGCGGCTAAGACGCGACCTCATCTGTAGTACCAGCGTTTCCAGACTTCAAGGGTGAGCCGCTTCGATCGAGTTGCCTTGAATCTATCATTAGGGTTGTAACCCTTTTTTTTGGGCTTAGACTATTTCCTTATATTTTTTGGGTTACATCCCCGCACTCTAGACATTGGTAGAATTGTTTGGCACTGCGACTTTTGGATTCTAAGGGAAAATTTCCACACGTTAACTTATTGAAGTTGTTTTATTATTATTGACTTACTAGTTTACTTTTATGCACTGGTTTTGAGCTGTTAGAATGATTAAGTTCGGGGAAGTGATGGTTCGCTCACCCGGGGGTTGGGTGAGTGCCACTCACGGCGGTCTGGGTCGTGACATTTTGTGAGTACATGACATATTCCAGCGGCTCCGACGCGATCTCAGATTTAGTCCTAGCAATTTCAGATTCTAAGGGTGAGCTATTTTCGTCGGGCTACCATGATTTCTTTCAGTTTAGCATTAGTCCACTTGTTTCGGACTTAATTCTCTATTTTTGGGTTTGCATCCCTATTTCTAGACATTTGGTAGATGTTTTGGTACGATGACTTTCAGTTTCTAGGGGGATTTCCGCTGAACCTTTTTTGTTTAGAACTTTTGGGTTGTGAATGATAGTTTATTTTAATGCAATTGATTTTGAGCTTTTAGATTCACTAAGTGTTGGGGTGATAATGGGTTCACTCATCCAGGGGTTTTGGGTGGGTGCCAGTCGCGTCGGTTTGGGTCATGAAAATATTAATTTATTTTCTCTCCCCGACTGATTATAATTCATTTTTTTAAGATTGTTTTTACGAACATCGAGTCAATTGTGCGAGAATTTGCCATCCTTCGGATATTACCATAGTATGTTCCAACTATTTCAGAACATTCTCAACAATGCGAAGCATCAACAGATTCAGATGATGATTTTCAATAACTCCGCCGTCAAGCCTTTCTACAAAGGGAAAAGAAAAGATTGGTCCCTCGTCATCACCCTCTATTTTTTTTAAAGCACCAGCCATCTATCCTACCAGATTCAAAGAAATCACCTGCCAAGTTGAATCCAAAACAAGCTTTAATAAGGAAATCACTGTCTTGGGCTGCAAAATCATCAGTCAAATATACAAGAATCAAAAAATCAATCCCAAAACAGCCTATTTCAGCCCCCCAAAAATAAGTCACCAATCAATCGGCGAGGCAAAACTCCCTTCCTGATCTGCACAATGTGTCATCATCAAACAGACCGTTAGATAATGTTGTTTTGAGGAAAGAGTTTGACGAATTCAAATATGATTTCAGTAAAATATAATATCCTAACTATACATTTTGAATTGATTTTTATACATTTGAAATTGATTTTTCGATTTAGTTATATTCAATGCAGGTACAACAAGAGTTTGTAGACATTCGCGCATGAATGAATGAAAATTTATAACAAGTGTTAGGTGCCATCCAAAAAAATAAAAATGATGAAAAAGTATTTTGTCCATACACTTAGTAATACGTATACTATGACTCATTGAGAAAACACAGACACAAACAAATTACTGATACATAATATGTATTTCACCATAAGTATATTCATATTATATGTTTTATCTTAGCCTAAACTATATGTATATACCATGTATTTTCATAGTTAAACTGTAAACACAATGGGTATAAAACAATCAAATACAACAAGGTCAATTATTTTTGTATTTTTTTATACACTTGAATGTATTTTTGAAAGGACTAAACATTTATATTTTTCATGTTTTAATATATTTGATCAGGTCAAGGACACTGACAAACCATCACATACACCTTATGGTGGTGTGCACATGTCATCCCAATACAATAGTGTTAACATCATAGGCACTTTAGATTATGATCGGGCAAGCAATATCAATGTTGTAGAAGTAAGCATTCATGTTGCTTCATTTACAATACTTTTTACATATATCAAATGTATAATATCATATTTTTTCATTACATAAAGGATCTTACAGCTGCAATACAGATTGAACATCGTCAAGGTGAAATTAGCACCGATGATACGAGTGAAAAAGCATTAAAAGCCATGGATATTCAATCGACAGTGCATAAGAAATCAGTGACATAAATAATTTTTTATTTGTATATATGAACTCATAGATGGTACATGTGTGTAGTAATACATTTTTGTTTTGAATTTTTTAGGATATCGGTGCATCTAATATTGATCCCCTATGTCCCGAATTACTCGATATCATTGCTGATCAATTGCATGGACTACAAAATAACACATTCCACTTGAAACAATAGTACATTATTGCCTTATTTAATCTAATCACTCAATTAAAACTTATTATAAATAACTAATTTTATTTACAAATATTTTAGGTGAGTGAACATCGGATGAGCTCCGAGATACCACCAAAAACAGTTCAAATCTAAATAATGTGGTGAATTAAGATGTGCCAAAAACTACCACTGTTGATACAATCATGCAATCACTCAAAACTCTCACTTTCATGAAAGACCAGCTTGTGGACGCAGTCCCTATTCAAGTAGTAACCACTCCAAAGGAGAAGAGTGCTCCAGCTGTTACTGATTCAAAGTTCTCCATACCTGACAGTCAGATGTCGAGCCTCAATACAGAGATAAGCGTGATTTTACATTCATCAATTATTGTCGAGGAACAAACACCTGCACCCATACAGAGAATTAAACGGTCGTCTAAATAGAACTGTCATGACCTGATTTCTTAGGTCATGATGGTACTTACAACCCTTCAGTAGCTGAACCAATCTCCATAGCCTGGAATGGTTAGTAATGGGCTACTGCCTAACCAAATACGCACAATAAGCAGAAAAAAGCGGAAGCAGATATAATAGAGAACAACGCAGAAGCAAATAACATGAATATAATAAATATAAAGGAAACTACACCAATCCCCAAGACTTGGTATCGATAGTACAAGAGCTTCTAATAGAACACAAGTGCTAGAAGTAACTAAATAGAATATACAACTGTCTTCAAAATGAATAAAGAGTAACAGTTTCAAAAGATGAGATATAGTCAAGCCACGGTCATCAGGCGCTCACCCTAGTCTCGAATATCCAAAAGCTACATTAGTCTCCACACGGTCAACGATGAAGCTCACACTAATATCTGCACCAAAAATATGCAAAAGTGTATTATAAGCACCAATTGCTAAGCAACGGGTACCCAGTAGGCATCATTGGCCGACTAAGCGCATATAAGATATAAAAATAGTAATATAGCAGATACCAAAGAAGTAATCATAGAACCAATAGAGAAAGCACATGAAAACTAGGACATATAGAAGTCAACAGGAATTACCAATAAGCTATGCTAGCCACAGAAGATATATATAATACAGAACACGGGTGAAGGAAAAAAGAACGCACCTGGAGTCCTTGAAACAATAATATATATAAAGAGAGAGTTTAGAAAGATGGCGGTATACTGGTAACCTCAAGTAGAAAAGGGAATGAAGGAAAGCATGGAATATAATCAAGCTAGAAATCATATAACTAATGGAATATTCTTAAACACCATATCAATATCAGAGAATTAGATAGCAACCTCACAATTACTTCCCTAAGATGGAATAAACTAAGCTACAAAGAAACCGAAATCACTAATCAGCACCATGAAAAAGGGGTAGGATCCGCTAACCCATAAATACTCATAAGGCCACAAAATAGTGCCTCAACAATCTAGGAACCACTAGTCCATCAATAAACAAAATATCCAATATTTGGAGCCTCAGCGGGCTAGAATCCACTAAACCACCAAGAACCGAAGGCCATAACAAGCTTTATAAGATGATAGGAGTAATATAATCTACCTACAGTCCCAATGGCTGCCCATAAAACCGAAAAACACAATCAAGTGAAAACATACACTCTGGCATCCCATACTACCGGAGCTATAATGACCTGTTTGGTTATTATTAAAAGGCACCTCGTTATGAGTGATCTATTCGTGCGAAGAGCGGGTTAGAAAAACATTCAGGTCTCGAATAAATTCTGAGCGAGGTTAGGTCTAGGGAAATTCAGGAAAGGATTGGGTAAAATGTCTAAGTTTGAGCTATGTTTCCTATTAGCTAAGATGTTAAGGACTCTGTAGGACTTTTCAGAAGTACATTCGGGTGAGTAGAACTCCCGATATTGAACTTGACATGAAGGGGTTGGTCTAGAACGTCAAGGTTTGAAAGTGTATTATAAAATAGGCAATTTTGGGGGATTTATCAAGGTTTTATTCCATGTCAACCCCTATAGAACTTGACACTGCACTACCGCGATGCGCCCTATAGCATAGAAATTCCCGCTATAGCAGAAGTCAAGGAGGTCAACTCCGCTATAGCGGGAGGCTACCACTATAGCAGTACCGCTATAGCGGGATTGGGCCTCCAAAGCAGAATGACGAGACCATAAAACCTAAAAATGGGTTTTATAATTTCATTCTCTCCCCTTCAACCCCAAAAATAGATAAAGGTTATTTTTAAAACCTTTTTAGGCTGCTCCAAGGCTTGGGAGCCATGAGAGGGGAGATTCTGGCTAAAAACATGTGAAATCATAGATTTTGGGCTTGTTATCCATCCGGAAATGCCTTTACGAAGCCAGAATATGTGTGGTGTAGCTGCTTAGAGTCCAGGTAGGCTAGATTCTTTTCATTGAGTAGACTTTGACCTGTTTTCATTTCATACTATTATGTAGATTGACGAGAGGATTCATATTTTAGGCCTTCGGGCACGGAGTCAGTAGGATTATTATATTGGTCTGGCTGCTTGATTGAATAAAGAATTATAGGGTCAGGGTGACTTGTTCATCCGGGTGTATTTTATACTTGTTAAATTGTGTGTGATGCTAGACTTTGGGGAACTAGATGGTTGGGTAGGTTTGGGGAACCGATAATGTGTGTGGATGAGGAAATTGCTAAGTTGTAGCAGTTTTTTGGGATATTTGAATAAGGTAAATAGGATGAACAGACAGGGTCTGGATTCCATACTGTTAGGGGATGAAATCCCTAGAACGCGCTTACTTTTTAGGAAAGGGGTTCGGATTAGATAAAAATGACTATATGTGTCTAGATATTAAGCTGGGGATTAGTCTTCGGGTGGGTCTAATTATACTTGTTGTTTGTATTTGTTGATGGTCATATGTATGGACCGGGTTAATTATTGAAACTATGATTTTGGCATATCGGTCCATGAAAGGCTGGGTAGTTGAACTTAAGTTAGGGTTGGTCTTAGTGTAGACCAGGATGGTATGTTGAACACTTAGGTTATTATTATGGTTTTCCTAATATGCAATATGTGTTCATGTACTATCGCTTAGTATTGTATTAGATGCATGCCTAAGGGATAGAATTGTGAATGTCTAATTATCCGGGTGTCAATTATGTGAAATGAATGTGTTGTGTTGCTTGTTGGTTTAAAAATGTGTTTTGTTTATTAAATATTGCCTGGGTGAATTGTATATGATATTTGGTTTGCTTGGGTACCACGCCTAGTATGGGATACATATTCGGTTGGCTCGGGTACCACGCTTGGTACAGGATACTAGCGGTTGGCTCGGGTACCATGCCTGGTACAGGTTCTATATTGGTTGGCTCAGGTACCACGCTTGGTACAAGTTCTATATTAGTTGGCTCGGGTACCACGCCTGGTGTGGGTTTAAATATGCTTCGTTGACTATATTTATTGAAGGTTCCATGAGTGGACCAGGTTGATTGCTAAATTTGTGATTGTGTATGTTGGTCCTTGAGAGGCCAAATTGTTATACTTAAATGTGAGGTTGGTCCTAGGGTGGACTAGGCATTGCAAGTTAATACTAAGTGTTGGTATAGGGATCCTTGGTCGGTCTAGGAAAGGATAAAAGGGTATATGCTATTGTTACTTGTTCATTGTTAAGTTGGTTGTTGAACCTCTTCCATGTGGTTGATAAGTTTTGAAGGAAGACTGAGAGTCTGGAATTATATTGTTAAAGTTTCACTTGTTGTTTCATTTCAAATTTGTTCCTTGAGTAAACGGATTTTATCTGTTTCTTGTTGTTCCTTACATAATGGTTTCTTGAAAAATAGTATCAGAGCCTAGGTTACCGGTCTCCCCGTACAAGAGCAAAATGTCGAATATAGTAATGTGGATTGGTGTGTTGACGTCCACATCTAATCTTTGGGAAGCTATGAAGAATTCTAGGAATCACCTCTCTTCTTTCATTCCTTTCGTGCAATTTGTTACTTGCTTGTATGGGTTGTCCAATTGGTATCTCTTGATTCTAATTGGTATCTCAACGAAGTAAAGGATGTCATTGGATTCTGATTGCAATGAGACAAGCAAGAGAAATTAGAACTGGGAAGGTTCCAATTTGTATCTGGCCTTGGAGACTATGTAAAGGTATGGATGAATCGGCTAACGATCATCCATGAGGCAAATAAAAGGTAATGAAACTGATTTGATTTGAGTGTTGAAGCTTGAGACTTGAGATTGTGCTTATGTGTATTGATGTTGTTTGAGTGACTACAAATGTATGGTGTGCAATTGTTTGAATTGTTGGGAATATTTTGGTCAGGGAAAGGTCACAACTTAGTTATGTGTTAATGATTGAAGGAACTCTTGTTTTGTGATTGCAAGTGGAAAACAATGTGCTAAATGCTGAGCAGGGTCTTATCATTGGTAAAATGATAAGGGAAAATGATATATATACTTGTGGAAACTTATGTTTCAAGTGGTTGGTATGTGAATAAGTACCAGGGACAAGGGCTATTGTTGCTTAATAGCGGGAATTGTGGTAAGAAAATCTTTGTGGTAACTCATGATTGTGTCTTGAGGAAAATTTATTCCGTCTTTAAAATTGTGATTGCTTTAATGATAAATTATGATATGTCTTAATTGGAATGGTTTGCATTACACTCGGGTATAGACTTACCATTGATATAGATGGTAAGGGAATAAAAAGGGATTGATGACTGTGGGAAAGCTCTGATTTTGGGACAGTCAGGATTGGTTGGGAATTATAGAAAGAAAAAAAGGGAACTAGTAGTGTACGATAGTGGGAACGTGTTATTGTGCGCATTTCTGGTGTGTTTTTTAATTGATTTTATGATAATGGGGTGCTAAATTCTCAACTATGCATAGTTGAGGTTGGTCTTGAGGTGATGTTTTGAGACCATAATGCGATTTCATGTGTTAATGTTGAAAACAAGGAAAGAGAATGAGAGAATTTTGCAGAGAATGGTAAATTTTATGGGCTACTAATAATGGGGGTCGCCATAGTGGTGTGCAAGCCGCTATAGCGGGATGGGAAGGGCATAATCCCTGTATTATTTTCCCCTATTTTGTTTTTCATTCCTGGGTCATTCTAAATCGCTAATTGAGCTGCGAGATATTGTATGAATTATTTAGTATCCATGCGCGATAAAAGGAAAGGGTAGATATGGTAGCCCGGGTATTGGTAAAATTATGATTAACCATTGGTGGGAATATTCATCCATGTAGAATTTGGCAAAATGACCCGTAATTGACTGAGTAGTGTTGGAAACTTCTCATAGGCTTATGTTATGAGGGTGATTATTGGCTAGTTTATTATTGATGATCCTTAGTTGTAGGGTCGGTCAAGGGAGTGGGGTTATTAAATGGATTCCTTAACATTATTATCCCTCTTGTCGGTCATGATAATGCCTGGTGTTACTGCTCATTGTGTGGTGGGGTGTGCTCTCCATAAAATTGGTTAGGGTGTAAGTGCCCGGGTAGAATTCCCCCTAAGATGAGAGTTGACAAAAATCTCAAGCTAGGATGAGTTCCAATGGAATTTCGGTATTGTGTGGTTTAGATATACTTAGTGTCTCGGGGCATAGTGTTGATCGGACCAAGGTGATACCTGATATGCGAGGAGCCTAGTATCCTGTAGAAGTTTCAGAATGGAGTTCGGGTTAGTAGAACTCTGGGTATAACATTTAACGTAAAGGGATATAGTCCTCGTGGCTGGAAAATTATTTTATTCATTAAGTGTGAATTTCTTTCAATCCAGTGTTTCGACGAGGCCCTGGATTTCTTGGGCACTCGGGGAGGGGTAATCTAATTTGCCTTGTGCAACTTGAAAGAAGGAATTCCTTGATAGAGTGGGAGTGAGTCAAATTTTGATTGAGTTGGGTACACCGAGGGGTTTGAAAGTTTGGTGGCTTGCGTAAAACTATATTCACGCTGTCATGGTAGAGCGTTAAGGTTCAGAGGGTGGGCTCCTTCTTCTCCTTCCGCCTTAGAGATCATTTGGGGATGAACGATGGGTAAATTGGTATCTGTTGTAACAACCTATTTGTTCATTATTAAAAGGCACCTCATTATGGGTGAGCTATTCGTGCAAAGAGCAGGTTTGAAAAACTTTTGGGTTGGGGAGTTGGAAATTTTGGGCTAGGTTACTCTCGTATGAATTTTGAGCGAGGTAATATCTAGGGGAATTCGGGAAAGAATTGGGTAAAACGTCTAAGTTTAAGCTATGTTTCCTATTAGCTAAGATGTTAAGGAGTCTGTAGGACTTTTCAGAAGTGAATTCGGGTGAGAAGAACTCCCGATATCAAACTTGAGAAGAAGAGGTTGGTCTGAAACGTCAAGGTTTGAAGTGTGTTGGGAAATTTTGAGGGATTTCCCGAGGTTCTGTTCCATGTCAACTGCTATAGCAGTTGACACTGTGCTACTATAACGACCACTATAGCAGAGAAATTTCTGCTATAGCAGAAGTCAAGGCGGTCAACTCTGCTATAGTGGGCGGCTACCGCTATGGCGGTATCGTTATAGTGGGTGGCTACCGCTATGGCGGTATCGCTATAGCGGGCGGGTAACACTATGGCGGTATCGCTATAGCAGGATTGGGTCGCCATATTAGAACGATGAGACCAGAAAACCCAAAAATGGGTTTTATAATTTTATTCTCTCCCCTTCAGCCCTAAAAATAAATGAGGGTTATTCCAAAAACCCTCCTAGGTTGCTCCAAGGGTTGGGAGCCATTGGGAGGGGATATTCTAGCTAAAAGGACGTGAAACCATGGATTTCAGGCTTGTCATCCATCAGGAAATGCCTTTACGGAGCCAAAATATGCGTGGTACAACTACTTGGCGTCCAGGTAGGCTAGGTTCTTTTTATTGAGTAGACTTTGACCTGTTTTCATTTCATACTATTATGTAGATTGACGGGAGGATTCATGTTTTAAGCCTTCGGGCACAGAGTCTGGAGGATTATTGTATTGGTCTGGCTGTTTGATTGAATAGAGAATGATAGGGTCGGGGTAATATGTTCATTCAGGTGTATTTTATACTTGTTAAATTATGTGTGATGCTAGACTCCGGGGAACTAGATGGTTGGTTAGGTTCGGGGAACGGGTAATGTGTGTGGATGAGGAAATTGCTAAGTTGTAGCGGGTTCCTAGGATATTTGAATAAGGTAAATGGGATGAACAGGCAGGGTCCGGAGTTCGTACTGTCAGGGGATGAAATCCCTAGAACGCGCTTACTCTTCAGGAAAGGGGTCTGGATTAGATGAAAATAACTATATGTGTCTAGATGATAAGCCGGGGATTAGTCTTCGGGTGGGTCTAATTATACTTGTTGATTGTATTTGTTGATGGTCCCATGAGTGGACCGGGTTAATTGTTAAAACTGTGATTTTGGCATATCGGTCCATGAGAGGTCGGGTAGTTGAACTTAAGTTTGGGGTTGGTCTTAGTGTAGACCGAGATAGTGTGTTGAATGCTTAGGTGATGGTTATGGTTTTCCTAATATGCAATATATGTTCATGTACTATCGCTTAGTATTGTATGAGATGCATGCCTAAGGGATACAATTGTTAATGTCAAATTATCCGGGTGTCAATTATATGAAACGAACGTGTTGTGTTGATTGTTGGTTTACAAATGTGTTTTTTTCATTAGATATTGACTGGGTGAATTGTGTATGATATTCAGTTGGCTTGTGTACCATGCCTGGTATGTGATACATATTTGGTTGGCTCGGGTACCACGCCTAGTACAGGATACTAACCCTTGGATCGGGTACCATGCCTGGTACAGGTTCTGTATTAGTTGGCTCGGGTACCATGCCTGGTACAAGTTCTATATTAGTTGGCTTGGGTACCTTGCCTGGTACGGTTTTAGTTATGCATTGTTGACTGTATTTGTCGAAGGTTCCATGAGTAGACCAGATTGATTGCTAAATTTATGATTGTGTATGTTGGTCCTTGAGAGGCCGAGTTGTTACACTTAAATGTAGGGTTAGTCCTGGGGTGGATCGAGCATTGCATGTTAATACTAGGTGTTGGTATAGGGATCCTTGGTCGCTCTGGGAAAGGATAAAAAGGGTATATGCTATTGCTACTTGTTCATTGTTAAGTTGGTTGTTGAACCTGTTCCATGTGGTTGATAAGTTTTGAAGGAAGACTGAGAGTCTGGAATTATATTGTTACGGTTTCACTTGTTGTTTCATTTCACATTTGTTCCTTGAGTAAACGGATTTTATCTGTTTCTTGTTGTTCCTTACATAATGGTTTCTTGAAAAATAGTATCAGAGCCTAGGTTACCGGTCTCCCCGTACAAGAGCAAAATGTTGAATATAGTACTGTGGATTGGTGTGTTGACGTCCACATCTAATCTTTGGGAAGCTATGAAGCATTCTAGGAATCAACTCTCTTCTTTCATTCCTTTCGTGCAATTTGTTACTTGCTTGTATGGGTTGTCCATAGGGATCACAGGGTGATATTAAAGGTGGATGATGAGGGACTGGATTTCTGTAATTTATACTGCATATTTTCTCTTGATTTCTTATATGATGGTATGGAGTGAATTGGGGTTGATCGATTATGCCTGCCAGTATGTGTGTTTGTACTGATACTACTCTTGCTATACCTTTTTGGGTATATTCTGGTTGCAGGGTTAGTGAGGTTTCATAGGTACATGACGATGGTGATCTCCAGTAGCTTCTACTCTACGATTTCATGGTGGAATTTGTGCCTCCTTCTATTTATTTGTAGTTCTCTTGTAGAGGCTCTTGTACTTGTTTAGACCATATTCCTAGGGAAAGTTGATTTCAAGTTGTAAAAAGATGTTTACTGTTTTATGTTACAAACGTTTTTCTTAGATTAAAAAAGGCTATTTTCTCATGGTTTATATAATTTCTGCATTGCCTATTGGACAGGGGGTAAGGGTTCTCCTATCTAGGTGTTTAGAGTAGGCGCCCGCATGACCCGGTAGTTGGGTCATGACAGGAGCGTACACTGACAAAAAAACAAACAAGGGTGGAATCCGAATGAAATATGCATGATAATGTGATATGATAGAACCGGTGATAGTAACCCTTTATGCACCTCCTCAGGCGCCCGTAGGCCTAGTAGGAGGACCCACGGTGGGACGTACCCGCTATACCTTAACTACACCGTATACCCCTCCTCCGGCACGCTAGGCCTGTAGCCTCTAGTCCTAAAATGGCAGGGCCCAAGGAGGTCCACGACCATATATATTAACAAACGCAAAATCTCAAAGTTAGTCTAGATCAGTGATCAAAATCTCATAGAACGTGCCCGAAATTGAACTGTGTCTAAAACAGTAGTAGTAATCTCAAAACCCCATCAAAGGGTCCCCGAAGTGTATCCGAGTCTAAATCAGTAGTCAAGTCTCAATAACCCTTATAAAGGGTGTCCGGAGTGGTCTAAATACGTAGTAAAATATATCAAGCACTCTGGCACAGCCGAGTCTAGTATCAGTGTGAAAATTGGTGATAAAATCATCGTTATATCCTCTTTACTCCAAGAGGTTTCATAAAAATCAGTTCCAAAAGCCTTTCATAGTCATTTTACCAAAAATGGGCCCTCGGGGCCATGCAAAGTTTAGAAAACTGTTTATAGTAGGCCCGAAGCCAAATCAGTAGTAAAACATGCAGAAAAATCCTTTGCATGAATAATATGCTCCCAAATAATAGATTAGCCCAATGGCTCACAACCATTCCTATCGGCGTTGCACAGGCACAATCATCTCTATAGCACAAATATCTAGCCTAAAGTAACATCTCGATGTCCTGGACTCACAAACATTCCCAAATATCCCACTGTCTATGGTCCAGAGGCATAAACAAGGCCACACGAGGCCACAAGGATAATATTACAATACCACAATGAGTACTACAAACAATGTAAGAAATATACGAACCAAAGAGACGGACAAGGTCTGGAGGTACCAACCTAGAAAACCAACCCAAGGATACGAATTAATGCAGTTATAGCCTATATACGTAGAGTCTAGGTAGGGCAGACCATAACCTACATGTCGTCCAATGACTAGCTGTAGAAACAATGTCGTCCAAGCTCAAACTGCTCAGAGAAGCCCCAAATTGTGAACACAATGTCAAAACAATATACTACTCATCAAAACAAAGCCAATGATAACCATAATGCTAGAAACATAAACGGGTAGAAATTTGGGTCACAAGCGGGCCCGTGAGTCCCGCAACCCAAAACTGAAAACAAAAAATACCACGGTGTTCCCCACATTCCCGAGAGAACATGCTCAAAATTTGACCATATTTGAACCATTAAAAGGGCTCAAAACAACCCCAAGAATCACGAAATCAAAAGGGAAATCAATGGAGGAAAACGGAAATTAAAGAGGCAACTTACCCGATTTAGAAGTCAATAAATGACCAAGAATCAACAAAATATTATCCTCCAAGTAGTTGGGTTGATCAAGGTATTTTAATGGATGTTTTGGAGTGAATTTCCATGGAGTTACATTTTTGGAAGATGAGGGAAGAGGGCTGGAAATGAGGGTTGGCCAGCTTTATAAGCTGACATGCCCAGGCGCAGGGGCGCCCAGGCAGCACGCAGGTGCGCAGGCACCACAGCGGGCAGGAGGCCACAAGGGCGCTGGTGGCCGAGGCAGGAGGGAACGCAGGGTGCAGGCCTAGGCGCAAGTGCGCGCACGCAGGTGCGGCCCAGGAGGCCCCCTGTCGCCAAACCAACAACCAGCAATGCCAAGGGTAGATTTTTCAAGCAATGGGCCCTCAGGAACGCATCTGGAGTCCCACAAACACAAATGAGCTGAGCGATTCAACTAGAAATGGTGTTCCGAATCCAACATAATCAACAAAAAATCCCATCGGAGGTCAATTTAATGAAAACTGGGCCCTACGCCCAAAATCAATCTTTAGGTCAACTATTCCAAAATGGAACCTAAGAGCCGAAATCAAGTCCGGAAGCCTCGAGACCCAAACCAATGGTCCCTCTAGCCTAAACTCGATATTTCGGAGCTAACAACACTGACAGAATTTTCATAGGAGGCTGTCTTCTTCAAATATTGACCAAAGTCAACCAAACAAGCCTAACTAGCCTAAAAACACTAAATGAGAGAGAATTCCAAGCTGAAAAGCTCCCAGATCTCGACCAAAGGTCCAACTAGACCAAAGTCCATGCTTCGGAGCTAATAGAATGGTCGGAATTCAATTTCTAGCATGATTACCAAGAATGTTGACCGAAGTCAATGATTTCCTAAGTTAAGGTTCTAAAATAGGGAAATGGCCATAAAGACGAAACAAATAGCCCGGGCACCAAACTACCGGTCCCAGCAAGCCATAAATGACTTAGGGCCGCTACACGCAAGCTCTAACAGTACAAGGAAGGCAAAAACACTTAAATGACCGGAAAGGTCATTACATCATCCACTACTAAAAAGGACTTTCGTCCTTGAAAGTCAAGAAAGAAGGAAATAACAGAGATTCAAGGACTGCGGATACAAAACCTGCACTACTCTCTCAAAAAACCCAGGTAGCCTCCTCGATCGGACGGCACCCAATAGAACGAAACCAAGAAAAGCAACCAAGCCTTAACTCCATACTAGCCAAGCTAGATTCCAACCTTTAACCCCAAAGCCCCAAAGTCCTATCAACTAGACCGAACCTTAAGAATCTCAACTGGAAGGCACTAATACAACACAAAAACCAGAGAACCACGACAATCGACACACAAAACTCGAATCCTTGATACCACGACCATGTTCACCAAGAAAGTCATTAACCAGAATTCTAACTCTTAAATCCATCATCCCACAAAACTCTTTATTCTGACCTGAATCATTTTGCACCATAATCATGAAGCTTCACATCAAGTCGAACACTCGAGCCACCCTCAAAACATCAACTAACCCACCGGAGATCCATAGTTCCCATTCATACACAACCTCGAATGAAGTCAACTTTATACTCAAACTCTATCCAAGCCAGGCTATAGCCTACTGTCCTTTGACATACAAAATACTAACCCAAAGAACATCCTCTAAAATTTTAGTAGTTTACTTTTGTTAACATCAATCTCGATACCTGAACCCAACTGGAACAACCATCAGAGCTCAACTGAAACTCGCACACCAGGGTTGGGGAAAGGCATATATGAACACCCTATGTCAACGGAGAATCTCCTAATTATAGAATGAAATGAACCTCGCTGAACCGTACAAAGTCTGAATTGGTTAGAAGTGAATGAACTAGGGAAACCTGCCCAAAGACCCAAACCAAAACCAAAACCCTGCAAGGAGTGTGGTAAGCCTACCACGAAGTCTGTAGACAACAACTAAACTCTAAGCTCTAGAAGTATTGTCGCTGCTCCACATACTCGAATACCAGCCAGATTTAATATCACCTTACTAGCCTCAATCTCAGAAAAAAAAGTCCACCACGCCGCGAATCTGAAGACAAACACCCTGTAAGCAAAGAAAAGGATGTCTGAAGCCGAAGGGCGCCATATAGCTATTGAAAATTTACATAAACCTTTAACTCAACCCTTTGTCTCAAAACCACTCGGTCTACCATACCAGTACACAAACCACCAACTCTTGAAGCATTTCAACATACCATAACTCTTGTCCCACACTGGCCGAGTTTGATCAATGCTGGAACCCCATATAACAGACAACCTTCCGAAGAACTATCAAAGTCAAGACTCTAACTCTCAAAACACCAAAAGCGACCATTAATCTCAAAATATCATTAGAATCCAAAATAGCCTCGCTAGTCTCAACCCGCACAACCTGATCCCCTATAGCATACACTCGTTGATCCTTGAACTGACGTCACTGAATCTGTCCAACCAAGGTAGAATGGACCTCGCACTATCAAGAACACCGCTGAGATCTGGAAAGTCCAGCCTAATCAAATGGTTATCCAAGGATGGGATGTCCAAGGCCAACGGCCACTTTGAAATTAAGATAGAAAACTAAGTTGTCTGCAATCACTGCTTTCCGGTCCAAAGATGTTGCAACCCAAGGGAACCTTCCACGAACCATCTGATATAACTTGCTAGCCAACGATTCTGAAACCTAATTCCAACTGTCAAACAATTCCTCTATCGAACCCATGAGTAGACTCATACACTGCTGATAAATGTCATAAGAACAGGAGCCAACTAAGCTCAGAATATACAATTTTCCCAATCCGTAAATTCTACTAAGACTTGGTCCCTCCAAAGAGTATAACGAGGAAACCACAATCGATGCAACAGGATCCCAAGGGTAGTACTGGAAAAGTCCACTACCCCTATCTCTTACTAGAAGGAAATCTGACCTTGAATCTATCGAAGGAAAAGCAGCTGCAATCTGTAGTTGGTCAAATCACGTCACCACACACAAACCTAAGAAAACCCTCAGTCGTCACCTCAGTCAGCTACTGAAACACATACATACACACAAGGAGTCATCACCCTCCTTCACAAAACCAAACAAAACCCTTTTCAAGGATACACTGAACCTGGCAAACTCTTTCTCAAAAGACCCTGGAGTTGTTCCCTTAGCTCCCACAACTCCACTAGAGACACTTGATAAGGCAGGAAAAGGATAGGCCGAATGCCTAACTCAACCATAAAATACTACGATCAACACTCAACCGTGATGCTATAGCCAAAACTCAGCTACAATGCTAAAGTCTAAACTCAACCACAAGGACACAATCAAAACTCGACCTAATCGGAACTGGGAAATATAGTGAAAACAACCCAACCAGATTAGAGACAGAAGAAAACCATGGGAGCAACCTATTCAAAAGCCAACTTCCAAAACCAACGAAAATAATAAGGATCAACTCTAACCCCTCGAGAAGAGCAAAAACCATCTCGGTACCACTTGCATAAACAAAACAAAGCTCCTTAAGAAAAAACAACAATCTCCGGCACATAACCACCGGTATCATACCAAACCAACATAAAGACTTCTAGAAAATGCTGGAGAATGGCCTAGGCAATAACCACCCAAGACCGCTTGAATTGAATAACTTAAAAACTAACTCTAGAACCATAGGGATGAACCAAAAATGAGGCTAACATGACCTACCCATGAGTCACAACTCGGAGTAGTCACCTCTCAAGGACAACTCACACCATCCACTACTAAAAAGAATCAACCTACAGAGAAATTACACGCATAAACACTACAACCCAAGTAGTAAAACAACTAAACAAGGAAAACAGGTAGGCAGGTAAGCATATACATGAAAAAAGGGAGGGGTAGATTCGTAATACAACAACGCTAGCACTAGCTAATGGTAACAAAGAGCCGCACCTATAGCAACGATATCAGAAATCTCCATCTCAGGCCTACCAAGAGGGGCATCAGACTTACCGGGTCTATAACTAGACTGAGTAGTTGATGCTGAAGGCTTAATCATCCCTAGCCAGGGACAATCTCTAGAATAGTGACCAACCACTCCCCAACTCCAACAACCCAAAGAAGCGCTACTCTAACACCCGGTGCCTGTCAACTCCGAATGGATAACTGAACCATATGACTGTGAGCCAAATCTAACCATATGGGGACCACCCCTACAACTTTATACACTACCTCTCGCTATCTGAGGACCACTCCTAATACCCTGCACACCGCCGCTAGCCGGTGGCACTGGAGCCTTAGAAGATAACACCTATTGAAACTGTTGACTGGAAGGTGGGATCGTGGGACAATCCCTAACATAGTGGCCATGCTCACCGTACTGAAAACAATTTCCACTGAATGAAGTCGGTTGAGAAGCCCTCCCTGAGCTTGACCTGTCACCACGGCCTACACGCCCTAAATGCAAACCATGGGAACCCCAACCTGCACCATGTATACTCTTCTCAACATGCTCTGCACAACCATCCTTGGAAACATGTGTAGCCACTGAAACTGGTTTGCTAGACAAAAAGCAATAAAACTGATCCCTAGCACAGAATCTCCTACCTCGAGTCTGAGAACCTCAGAAACTGTCCTGACAACGACACCTCTTAGCACTATCTCTATAAGCCTCACGGCATAAACCCTCTATAGCCCAAGCATGATCAACTACCTGAAGAAAGGTAGTCCCAACTGTAACCAAGTGCTCTGTCACCAAACGGAGCAGTGAAATCAATCCCCTAACAAAACTCTGAACTCTCTCAAACTCTAAAGGCACAGCCCTAGCAGTGCGCCTAATCACCTCATGAAACCTCGCCTCATACTCCAATACCAACATACTACCCTGCTGAAGAACTGGAAGCTCAACCCTGACAGAAGCACCACTCGAAGAACCGGGTACTGCCCCAACCTATGGTACTGAAACACCCATCAGAGGACTCGGAGTCCTAGCCATACTGTCCTGAAGAATTGGGGAAGCCATAAATCCAATCAGAGGTTGGGCTGGCCCCAAACCACCTAACTAATGTGGTCTGCTCTCACTCTGAAATCTTGGCATTGATGGAAGCACTGAAGCAATAGTCACAAAAGCCTCGACATCACTTACTGACGTACTCGTCCTAGGCATCTAAGAAGGAATGAAACAAATGAACTTCAAGAGTCGATAAAGCTAGGGACGCACGATAAGGATCCAAGAAGGTGGAATATTTCCTAACAATCCCTTGTAGACTCCCACAGATAGGATACAGATGTGATCATACCGATCCGCGAGACTCTACTTAGATACTTTCTTATGTACCACGATACCAGAGAAACTAGAGCTTTGATACCAAGCTGTCACGACCCAATTTCTCAGGTCATGATAGCACCTACAATCCCCCAGTAGGAAAACCAATCCCCGTAGTTTGGAACAATTAGTAATGGGATACTGCCTAACCAAATATGAATAATAAGAAGAAAGAAGCGGAAGAATATATAATAGAGAACAACATGGAAGCAAATAAACTGAATATAATAAATATAAAGGAAACTACACCAATCCTCAAGACTTGGTATCGATAGTACAGGAGCTTCTAATAGAATACAAGTGCTAGAAGTAACAAAACAGAATATACAACTATCTCCAAAATGAATAAAGAGTAACAATGCCAAAAGATGAGATATGGTCAAGCCCCAATCGTCAAGTGCTCACCTTAGTCTCAATTATCCAAAAGTTGCACGAGTCTTCATGCGGTCAACATCGAAGCTCACACTAATATTTGCACCGAAAAGATGCAAAAGTGTAGTATGACCACTAATTGCTAAGCAGCGGGTACCCAGTAGGCATCATTGGCCAACTGAGCGCATATAAGATATAAAAACAGTAATATATCAGATAGCAATAAAGCAGTCACAGAAACAATAGAGAAAGCATATGGAAACTAGCACGGATAGAAGTCAACAGGAATTACAAACAAGCTATGCTAGCCACATAAGATATATATAATACAGAACACAGGTGAAGGAAAGAAGAACACACTTGGAGTCCTTGCAACAACAATATATATAAAGAGAGAGTTTAGAAAGATGGCAGTATACCGGTAACCTCAAGTAGAAAAGGGAATGAAGGAAAGCATAGAAACATAATCAAGCTAGAAATAATAAAACTAACAGAATCATGCTTAAACACCAATTCAAGATCAGAGAATCAGATAGCAACCTCACAATTATCTCCCTAGGATTGAATAAACTAGGCCACTAAGAAACTAAAACCACTAATCAGCACCATGAAAAAGGGGTAGGATCCGCTAACCCATAAATACTCAGAAGGCCATAAAATAGTGCCTCAACAATCTAGGAACCACTAGTCCATCAATAAATAAAAGATCCAATAATCGGAGCCTCAGCAGGCTAGAATCCACTAAACCACCAAGAATCGAAGGCCATAACAAGCTCTATAAGATGACATGAGTAATATAATCTACCTACAGTCCCAATGACCACCCATACAATTGAGGAACACAATCAAGTGAAAACAAAACCTCCAGCATCCCATACTACCAGAGCGTACAATGAGCAATCAATAAACAAGGGTGGATGTCACAACCCAATTTCTCGGTCATGATGGCACCTACAACCCCCCAGTAGGAGAACCAATCCCCGTAGCCCAGAACGATTAGTAATAGGCTATTATCTAACAAGCAAGCAGAAGAAGCATAACATAAGCGAAAGCAAGGGAACAAGATAAAAAAAATAAGCAATATGAATACATAAGCGGAAGCTAAACCAACCCCAAAACCTGGTATCATAGTATAAGAGCCGAAACTACATTAATGGAGTATAAAGGATCCAAAATAGTATATACAAATCTATCTCCAAATAACAAAAAGATAACATGATATAAAGGATGAGCTAAAAGCTAAGCCCGGCCATCAGAAGCTCACACTCAGCCTCGGATAGGCCAAAAGATCATCCACACGAGTCTTAAATAGATCAGCAGTGATGACCCACACTTGAATCTGCACCAAGAATATGCAGAGTGTAGTATGAGCACCAATTGCTAAGAAACGGGTAGCCAGTAGGTATCATAGGCCAACTGGGCACATATAAGATATAGGAGCAGTAATAGAGTAGAAAAGAAACAAGTAGTCACGGAAAACAATGAATAAGTACACAAAAGTTCGCATAGAAGGATACAAGGAGAAAACAACATGCTTCGCTAGATAATAGAATATATATCACACAGACATAAGTGAAAAAGAGAAGTAACGTACCTGGGATCCTTGCAATAACAATATATATAGAAAATTTAGAAATAGACAGTATACCAGTAACCTCAAGTAAAAAGGGAAGGAGGGGGAGTACTGAAATGACATCATGATTGAAACCAATTCTAACACTAGATCATGCCAATAATACAACTCCCAAATCAGGGGTAATCAGAATACTCAAGTATAACCATAATCAGGATCAAACCGCGATAGGATAAAAATAATAATAAGGCTACCTACAGTCCCAACAGGCGCCCATACACCCAAGGAACACATACAAGTGAATACAAACTCTACAGCATCCCATACTACCAGAGCGTACACTCAACAAATAACAAACAAGGTGGAATCAAACACAAATGAATGATATGATGCGATATATGAAGAACCAGGTGGAACAGTAACCCTGTATATACCTTTTCCAGCGCCAATGGGACAAACAGGTAGGATCTATGGAAGGACACAACCCATATACCTCAACTACACTATATACCCCTCCCCCTGCATACTCAGCACGTAGCCTGGTCTGGGTCGGCAAGGTCCATAGAGGTCATTGACCATATACTAACTCTCATAACCTCGACACGACTGTTTGGAATAGATCCGGATCCAAATAAGGCACCAACTCTTAAAATACATGCTCGGGGTCCTACCTGAGTCTAAATCAGTGAATCAAACCTCAAATAGCCCCTACAAAGGTGCCCGACCATAAACGGGTCTAAAACAATAGTAAAATAAGTCTGATGCTCGGCCTAACTGAGTCTAGTATCATCTCCAATAAATAGTAAATCATGTCTAGCACTCCGGCCCCACCGAGTCTAGTAGTAGTCTGAAAAAAATGATAAAATCAACTTATTAACTTTCTTACCCCAAGAAGATCCATTAAAACAACTTGCAAACCCTTTTATAACCACTTTTTACCGAAAATGGGCCCTCGAGGCCATGCAAGGTTTATAAACCATCAATAGTTGTCCCAAAGCCAAAATCATAGTAAAGCATGTGAAAACCTCTCTATATGCATGATAATGGCATGCTCAATCACAAACAGTAGCTCAATGGCTTACAATCAAACTATCAGCTTTGCACAGGCTCCAATCTCTCTACAACATAGATTACCAGCCTAAAATCACAATATCAATGTCCGAGACTCACGAATATTCCCAAATAATCCACCATTTATGGTCCAGAGTCAAATGCAAGGCCACACAGAATCACAAGGGTGATATAAATAACTAGAACGAATACTATAATCATGGAAGAAAGAAAATAAGTCAGACATAAAGAAGCGAACAAGGTCTGGGGTACCAAGCTAATAAACCCAATCCAAGAATGTCAATTAGTACAATTATATCCTATAAATGCAAAGTCTAAAAGATTTAAATTGTAACCTACCTGTTGTCCGACGACAAGCTGCTGGAACGACAATGTCCAAGCCCAAACCAGTCTGAGAAGCTCCAAATGGAAATCAAACTACTAAGAACAAAAACTACACATCAAAATGAGACTAATGATACTCATATTGCTATAATTATAGTCAGGTCAAAATTTAGGTCACCGGCGGGCCCATGGGCTCCGTAACCCAAAGCCAAAAACGAATGAGTGCAAAATGATCATAATGACCCAAGGAGTGTATGCCCAGAATTTAAGAAGAATTGAGAAAGAATTTGGGGCTAAAACAGCCGCCTAAATCAAGGAATTAAGGGGAGAATTTGAAGGAATTAAATCAGAATTTAGCAAGGGAACTTACCGAATTAAGGCCGGGAAAATGATCACGAAGCAAGTTATAATTCTCCTCCAAGAGTTGATGAGAAAAGGTGAAGGAAAAGGAGGTTTTTTGAGCTGCTTCAATGGTGGAATTGGAGTTGGGTGTTCAAATGAAATGAGAAGAAGAAGAAGCTAACTCAAAGCTACCAACGGGTGCTATGCCTACATGGCCATGGCGCTGCCTACGCGGCCACGTGTACACGGGCAGGCACCGACGAATGCATAGGCCAGGCGCTAGCAAGGCCAGGCACTGGCCTTGTGTGCACGCGGCCAGGACATCACGCATGTGGCCATGCATACGCGGCCCAGGCGCTGCCTAGGCGATGGCCGAGAAAAATGAGGTGGTTAGCATGCTTCATCGCGGACGTGGCCAAGCCCTTCGTGGGCGATGTCCAGCTAATGCCATGACAACAACCAGCTACCAACATCATCTCCAACTTGGAATTTCCTCTGACGGACCCTCGGGAAAACATTCGGAGGCCCCGCCAACACAAATGAGCTGAGCTATTTAACTAAAAATGGCATTTTGAACTCAACAAAATTGATGAAAATCCTAATGGAGGTCGATTTAATAAAAAGTGGGCCCCACGCCCAAAACTCAACTTTAGGCCATCTTTTCCAAAATGGAATCCCATGGCCTAAAACAAGTCTGGAAACCTCGCAACCCGAACCAAAGGTCCCCCTAGCCCAAAGTCAACATTATGGAGCTAATGACGCTGTCAGAATTTCCATCTGAGGCGGTCTTCTCTGAATGTTGACCAAAGTGAAGCTTTCAAGTTTAAGTGGCTAGAAAATAGAAAAACTCATACAAGACCAAACTGAAATCTCCCAGACCTCGACCAAGGGTCCATCTAAACTAAAATCCATGTTCTGGAGTTAACAGAACTATCGGAATTGGATTCTGAGTGTGTTTACCAAGAATGTTGACTGAAGTCAATGATATCCTAAGTTTAAGCTCTAAAATATGAAAACGGCCATAACGACCAAACGAATGGCCAGGGAACTGAACCACCAGTCCCAGCAAGCTATAAATGACTTGGGGCTACTACAAGCAAGATCTAATAGTGCAAGAAAGTGTAAACGCAAAAATGACCGCATCTCTCTCTCTGTATCCCAGGTAGCCTCCTCAACTGGACGGTGCCCCTACTAGACCTTCACACCGGAATCCCTCTAGATCTCAAACTCCTAACATCTCTGGACAGAATAGCTACCAGCTCCTTAACAAAGGCTAAACTCTCATCCAACTGAACCATATCCCACTGCAACACATGAGACTCGTCTTGGACATACCATTGCCACATTGATACATGGAAAACTGGGTGCATAGCTGGAAAAAATCAAAGGCAAAGCTAACATATAGGCAACACTACCAACTCTCTGAAGGATCTCAAATGGCCCAATGTACCTGGGGCTAAGCTTTCCCTGCCTACCAAATCTCATCACGCCCTTTATGGGTGATACACGAAGAAATACTAAGTCACCAACACTGAACTCTAAGGAACAAAGTCTACAATCAGCGTAGCTCTTCTGCCTACTCTAAGCTGCTCGAAGTCAGTCCTGAATCACTCAAACTCTGTCTAAGGAATCACGAAGCAAATCTGTACTATGTGGCCTAGACTCCAAACCATCAAACCAACCAACCGGCGATCTACAATGCCTACCATACAAAGCCTCAAAAGGTGCTATGCCAATGCTCGAATGAAAACTATTATTATAAGCAAACTTGGCCAAAGGCACAAACTGATCCCAAGAACCTCTAAAGTCAAGAATACAGGCTCGAAGCATGTCCTCCAGCACCTGAATAGTCTTCTTGGACTAGCCATCTTTCCAAGGGTGGAATGTGGTACTAAACTGAACCTATGTACCCAAATCTTGCTTAATAGCCCTCTAAAACTGAGATGTGAATTGAGTGCCACAGTCTGAAATGATAGAATTTGGGATCCCATACAACCGAACAATCTCACAAAGGTAAATCTGAGCTAACCTCTCTGCACTGTAAGTAGTCTGAACTGGAAAGAAGTGCGCTGACTTAGTCAGCCGATCAACAATCGCCCAAATAGAGTCAAACCCTCAAAAAGTACAAGGTAATCCAACTACGAAGTCCATAGTGATCCTTTCCCACTTCCACTCAGGAATGGGAAGTCGCTGAATCAATTCACCAGGTCTCATGTGCTCGAACTTCACCTGCTGATAGTTTAAGCACTGAGATACAAACTCTACTACATCCCACTTCATACCATTCCACCAGTAAAGCTGCCTCAAGTCTCTATACATCTTTGTTGCACTAGGATGGATGGAATATCTAGAACAATGTGCCTCACAAAGTATCAGCTGAATTATATCCCCAACTCTCGCAACACAAAGATGACTGTAAAACCTCAGAACCCCATATGAATCTAGAGTATCTCGGCTGGCCTCACCCTAAACCACCTGATCACGAAGGTCACACAACCGTTGATCCTCAAACTATCGGCTCAGAATTTGATCAACTAGAGTAGAACGAACCTCAATATTGGAAAGAACTCTGCTAGGATCCGACAAGTCAAGCCTAACCAACAAGTTAGCCAAGGACTGAATGTCCAAGGCCAACGGTCGCTCAGAAATTGAAAGTGAAGCTAGGCTGCCCATACTCACCATCTTCGACTCAAGGCATCTGCTACCATGTTTGCCTTTCCCTGATGATACAGAATGGTGAAATCATAGTCCTTCAGTAACTCAATCCATCTCCTCTACCTCGAGTTCAGCTCTCGCTGACTAGTGATATACTGAAGACTATGGTGATCGATGAATATCTCGCTTGAACTCTATATAATTAGTTCCTCCAAATCTTGAGCGCAAAGAATACCACCGCCAACTCTAAGTCATGAGTGGGGTAGTTGTGCTCGTGAACCTTTAGCCATCTCGATCCATATGCTATCATATGACCCTGCTGCATCAACACATAACCAAGATCGACCCCTGAAGCATCACAATACACGGAGAAACTCTTACCCTCTACTGGCAAGGTCAATACTGGAGGTGAATTCAATAAGGCCTTAAGCCTCTGGAAGCTATCCTCGCACTGATCCGACCACTGAAATGGAACATCCTTCCTAGTCAGCATAGTCAAAGGTGCTGCTATGGAAAAAAAAACCCTCGATGAACCTCTTGTAGTACCCTGCTAACCAAACAAAGCTATAAACCTCAGTAGGAGTAGTAGGTCTAGGCCAATCACGAACTGTCGATATCTTCCCTGGGTCCACTCTAATCATATCCATAGACACTATGTGTCCTAGGAATGCAACTGACTCAAGTCAAAACTCGCACTTTGAGAACTTGGCATAAAGCCGATGATCTCTCAAAGTTTGAAGTACAGTCCTCAAATACTTCTCATGCTCATCTCTACTCCATGAGTATATCAGGATGTCATATATGAAAACTATCACAAATAACTCCAAGTACGGGCTAAGAACCATGTACATTAAGTCCATGAAAGTTACGGGGGCATTAGTCAACCCAAAAGATATCACCAGGAACTCATAATGGCCATAACATGTCCTGAATATTGTCTTAGAGATGTCCTCCACCCTAATCCTCAACTGGTGGTAGCTTAACCTCAAATCTATCATTGAAAACACGGCTGAACCCTGAAGCTGATCAAACAAGTCATCAATCCACGACATCAGATACTAATTCTTCACAGTCACCTTATTCAGCTGCCTATAATCAATACACATATGCATCAACCCATCCTTCTTTTTTACAAAGAGAATTGGAGCACCCCAAGGTGACACACTCGACCTAATGATACCCTTAGATAACAAGTCCTGGAGCTTCTCCTTAAGCTCCATCAACTCAGCTGGAGCCATACTGTAAGGAGAAATAAAAATGGGCATGGTGCCTGGCTCTAACTCAACGGCAAAATCAATATCTCTCTCAGGTGGGAGGCCTGGCAGGTCGGTAGGGAACACATCTAGGAAATCTCTAACCATAGGAACTAACTCAGGGGAAGAAGGGTTCTCGGACATATGCTAGATAAGCCAAACACCTGCGAGAAGTCAAATTCCTAGCTCGAAGACAAGAGATGATCCCAAATGGTGCGAGGTTGACAGAACCCTGCCACACAACCAGGGATACGCCGAGCATGGTGATGGTAACGGTATTGGCATAGCAATAAAAAACCACACGGTGAGGGGATAACTAATCCATGCCCAAAATCATATCAAAGTCTAGCATATCAAGGATCATCAAATTACCCCAAGTCCCAATATCTCCAACAAAAATCATACAGGACCTCACAATTCGATCCACTACTAAAGAATCTCCTACTGGGGTCAAAACAGATACAAGCATAGATAACGGCTCACTAGCCAACCCCAAACAAGGCAAATAGTAGGCAGAAACATACGAGCAAGTAGATTTAGGATCAAATAAAGAAAAGGTTAGTTGTTGGCATACATAAATCATACCTCTGATCACAGCATCCCAGGCCTCCGCCTTTTATCTCCCACGGACCATATAAAAATAACGAAAACCACCACCTGATCGATCGCCATCCCTACCACCTGTCCTGCCATACTAGCCACCACCTCTCGCCTGACCACCGCCTGCTCTAGCCGGTGGCTGAACTATTTGAATAGGCTGAGTCGGCTGAACTGTACCCCACAAAGGGCAATTTATAGCATAGTGACCTATCACACCACAATCATAGAAAGTTACACCCCGCTTAGGGTAATCTCTAGCATAGTGATCGCTAACACCACACTTATAGCAAGGCCCTGATGGCCCACCCTGTCGAGCCAAACCAGCTAATATTGTATAGCCACCATGGCCTGATGCCCCAGAAGGTATACCCTCGAAGTCTGAACATGGTGACCCTGCTGACTACTCTGACCCTGCTCAAGTGGAGGACCACCAGAAGACTGAAGTGAAGCCTGAATCGATCGACTAGACTGATCCTGGTGCTGCTGTTCTTGATACCCTTGGCCCACTAGCCTGAACCTCTACCACTATGACGAGAACCACCGTAGCTATCCTGATATCGAGGCCTCTTATCTCTGGCCCCTGGATCATGACAATGCAAATCCTCTAGGGTACGAGCATAGTATGCAATAGCCTGGAATGATCAACCACAGGCAACTAATATCTCAGATGGATCTCTAATTTCTGTTCGCAATCTCTAAACAAACCTACAGACTCTGTCAGGCTTGGTAGGCATGATCATAGCCCTAAATAGAGTGAGGTGGTGGAAGCGAGTCTCATACTCTGATATGGTCATAGATCTCTGCACAAGTCTAGTGAATTGCTCCCTACGATGCTTTCTGTCACTCTGTGGCAAGAACTTATCCATGAAGGCCTTATAAAACTCTGACCAAGATAAAGGAGGTGATGAAGATGATCGACAAGAAACTTGGGCTCTCCACCATAACTTAGCTGGGCCCTCCAACTGATAAGTAGTATACCCAACTCCGTGAGTATCAAATAAACCCATGTGGTGTAGCATCTCCTCAAAAGTAGTAATGAAATCATGTGGATCTTGACTAGAAGTACCAGCGAACCTCAGAGGTGCCAATCTCAGAAATCTACCCAACGCCTTCTGCTCTGACTCTGTCATCACCGGACGGGGAGTAAGAGGTTGTGCCATGGATGTAACTAGAAGAACCTCAGCATGGGGAGTCACAAGAGTAGGTTGCGCTCCTGATCTTGGTGCACCCAGGGCTTCCCCTTGAGCGAATGTCTGTGCTACCTCAGAAGGCTGATCCCCGATCATACCTAAAAGTTGTAGAAGCAAACCCCGAATACCTGCTAACTGAGCTAGGGCTGATGCAAAAGCTGGTTCTGAAGTTGGCACTGTAGCTGCTGGCACCTGGGCTATCCCCTGGTCCATATGCTGCTTCTCGTAAACAAACTCGAGCTCATACTCAGGCTCAACCTCGACCCTAGGAGCTCTAAGTGGTGCCACTGCTCGGGCACATCCCCGAGCTCTACTTTTGCGACCTTTCTATGCCTTAGTTGGAGTCGAGGATGCTGGAGTCGAACGCTCTCCTTTGCCTGATGCCGATGATCTCGTACGAACCATCTGCGGAAGAGTGAACTAGAACAAGTGATATTCAAGAAACTTTCAAGGATACTACACACGAGTTAAAAGCAAGAAAAAGTCCATGTTTTCTAAGATGCCACTCTAGCCTCCAAAAGATTGAGTACGGACGTCTCCACCCCGATCTGCAGGTCTCTACTAGACATTGGCCCCTATACCAATGAAACCGCTGAACCTAGGGCCTGATACCAAGCTATCATAACCTAATTTCTCGGTCATGATGGCACCTATAACCCCCTGTAGGCAAACCAATCCTCGTATGCTGGATCAGTTAGTAATGGTCTATTATCTAACAAGCAAACGGAAGAAGAATAACATAAGTAGAATAAGGGGAACAAGATTTAAAAAAATAAGCAAAGGGAATACATAAGCAAAAGTTAAACCAACCCCAAAACCTGGTATCATAGTAAAAGAGCCGGAACTACATCAACGGAGTACAAAGGATCCAACATAATATATACAAATTTGTCTCTGAATAACAAAAAGAGCACATGATATAAAGAATGAGCTAAAAGCTAAGTCCGACCTTCAAGAGCTCACCCTCAGCCTCGGATAGTCCAAAAGATCAGTCATACGAGTCTCCAATGGATCAGCGGTGATGGCCCACACTAGGATCTTCACCAAAAAGATGTAGAATGTATGAGCACCAATTACTAAGCAACGGGTACCAAGTAGGTATCATAGGCTGACTGGGCACATATAAGATATAAGAGCAGTAATAGAGCAGAAAAGAAGCAAGTAGTCACGGAAAACAATGAATAACTATATGAAAGCTAGAACAGAAGGATACAAGGAAAAGATAACATGCTTGGCTAGCTACTAGAATATATATTACACAGACACAGGTGAAAGAGAGAAGTAATGCACCTGGGATCCTCACAATAACAATATATATAGAAATTTAGAAATAGGCGGTATACCGGTAATCTCAAGTAAAAAGGGAAGGAGGGAGAGTACTGAAATGACATCATGCTCGAAACTAATTCTAACACTAGATCATGCTAATAATACAACTCTGAAATCACGGGTAACCAGAATACTCAAGTATACCCATAATCAGGATCAAACCGCGATAGGATAATAATAATAAGGCTACCTACAGTCCCAACGGGAGCCCATACACCCGAGGAATACATACAAGTGAAAACAAACTCGTCGGCATCTCATACTACTGGAGAGTACACTCAGCAAACAGCAAACAAGGTGGATTCGAACACAAATGAATGATATGATGTGATATGTGAAGAACCAGGTGGAACAGTAACCCTGTATGTACCTCATTCGGTGCCAATGGGCCCAGCAGGTAGGATCTATGGAAGGACACAATCTGTATGCCTCAACTACACTTTATACCTCTCCCTCTCCACATTTAGCACGTAGCCCTTGGTTCAGGTTGCAAGGTCCATAGAGGTCCTCGACCACATATCAACTCTCATAACCTCGACAGGACAGTCCAAAATAGATCCGGATCCAAATAAGGCACCAACTCTCAAAAATGCACTCCCGGGGTTCTACCTGAGTCTAAATCAGTGAATCAAACCTCAAAATCCCCTACAAGGGTGCCCAAACATAACCAGGTCTAAAACAGTAAAAAAACAAGTCCGATGCTCGGCCTAATCGAGTCTAGTATGATCTCCAATCAATAGTAAAACATGTCTAGCACTCCGGCCCCACCGAGTCTAGTAGTAGTATGAAAATAGTGATAAAATCAACTTATTAACTTTCTTACCCCAAGAAGATCCATTAAAACCACTTGCAAACCCTCTTATCACCATTTGTTTTTACCAAAAACGGGCCCTCAGGGCCATGCAAGGTTTAGAAAACCATCAATAGTAGGCCCGAAGCCAAAACCATAGTAAAACATGTGAAAAACTCTTTATATGCATGATAATGGCATGCTCAATCACAAACAGTAGCCTAACGGCTCACAATCAATCTATCGGTCCTACAAAGGCTCCACTCTCTACAACACAGATAACCAGCCTAGAATCACAATATCGATGTTCGGGACTCACGTACATTCCCAAATAACCAACCATTTATTGTCTAGAGTCATATACAAGGCCACACAGGACCACAAGGGTGATATAAACAACTACAACGAATACTACAATCATCAGAGAAAGAAAATAAGTCGGACGTAAAGAAGCGAACAACGTCTGGGGTATCAAGCTAATAAACCCAACCCAAGGATGTCAATTAGTACAATTATATCCTATATATGTGAAGTCTAAAAGAGTTAAACCGTAAACTACCTGTCGTCCGATGACAAGTTGCTGGAACAACGATGTCCAAGATTGAACTACTCCGAGAAGCTCTGAACAAAAATCAAACTATCAAGAACAAAAACTTCACATCAAAATAAGACTAATGATACCCATATTGCTATAATTATAGCCGGGTCAAAATTTGCATCACCGACGAGTCCGTGGGCTCCACAACTCGAAGCCAAAAATGAACAAATGCAAAATGATCATAATGACCTAAGGAGTGCATTCCCAAAATTTTAGAAGAATTGAGCAAGAATTCGGGGCTAAAATAGCCTTCCCAAACCAAGGAATTAAGGAGAGAATGAAGGAATTAAATCAAAATTTAGCAAGGGAACTTACCAAATTAAGGCGGGGAAAGCGATCACGAAGCAAGTTATAATTCCTCTCCAAGAGTTGATGAGTAAAGGTGAAGGACAAATGAGGTTTTTTGAACTGCTTCAATGGTGGAATCGGAGTTGGGTGTTTAAATGAAATGAGAAGAAGAAGAAGCTAACTTAAAGCTACCAATGGGTGCTATGCCTACATGGCCATGGCGTTGCCAACATGGCCACGCGTACGCGGACGAACACCAGCGAACGCATAGGCCAAGTGCTAGCAAGGGCAGGCACTGGCCCAGTGTGCACGTGACTAGGCCACCACGCATGCGGTCATGCATATGTGGCCCAGGCGCTGCCTAGGCGATGGCCGAGAAAAATGGGGCGGCTGGCATGCTTTATCATGGATGCGGCCAAGCCTCGCGTGGGTGATGGCCTGTTGATGCCATGACAACAACCTAGCTTCCCATAGCATCTCCAACTTGGAATTTCCTCTGAGAGACCCTCGGGAACACATCCAGGGTCCCACGAACATAAATGATCTGAGCTATTTGACTAAATATGACATTTTAGAATCGACAAAAATCCCAGCGGAGGACGATTTAAGAAAAAGTGGGACCCATGCCCAAAACTCAACTTTAGGCCAACTTTTCCAAAACGGAACCCCATGGCCTAAACGAGTCCGAAAGCCTCAGGACCCAAACAAAAGGTCCCCTTAGCCCAAAGTCAATATTTCGGAGCTAAAAGAGATGTCAGAATTTCCATCTGAGGCCGTCTTCTCTGAATGTTGACCAAAGTCAAACTTTCAAGTTCAATTAGCTAGAAAACACAAAAACTAACACAAGACCAAACCAAAAGCTCCCAGACCCCGACCAAGGGTCCATCTAGACCAAAATCCATGCTTTGGAGCTAACAGAACTGTCAGAATTTGATTTTGAGCATGTTTACCAAGAATGTTGACCGAAGTCAATGATATCCTAAGTTTAAGCTCTAAAACAGAGAAACGACCATAACGACCAAACGAATGACTAGGGCACTGAACCATCAGTCCCAGCAAGCCATAAATGACTTGGGGCCACTATAGGCAAGCTCTAATAGTTCAAAGAAAGCGTAAACATGAAAATAACTAGAAGGGTCATTACAGTGGAATCTGAATGAAATATGCATGATGATGTGATATGATAGAACCGGTGATAGTAACCCTATATGCACCTCATCCGGCTCCCGTAGGCCCAGTAGGAGGACCCATGGTGGGACGTACCTTTTATACCTCAGCTACACCATATACCCCTCATCCGACACGTTAGGCCCATAGCCCCTAGTCCTAGAACGGCAGGGCCCATAGAGGTCCTAGACCACATACAATAACAAACGTGAAATCTCAAAGTATGTCTATATCAGTAATCAAAATCTCGTAGAACATGCACAAAATCAAACCAGGTCTAAAACAGTAGTAGTAATCTCAAAACCCTATCAAAAGGTGCCCGAAGTGTATCCGGGTCTAAATTAGTAGTCAAGTCTCAATAACCCTTATAAAGGGTACCCAGAGCATATCCGGGTCTAACTACTTAGTAAAAACATGTCTAGCACTCTGGCACAACCGAGTCTAGTATCAGTGTGAAACCTGGTGATAAAATCATCATAGTACCCTCTTTACTCCAAGAGGTTTCATAAAAATCAGTTCCAAAACCCTTTCATAGTCATTTTACCAAAAATGGGCCCTTGAGGCCATGCAAAGTTTAGAAAACCATTTATAGTAGGCCCAAAGCCAAATCAGTAGTACAACATGCAGAAAAATCCTTTGCATGAATGATATGCTCGCAAATAATAGATTAGCCCAACGGCTCACAACCATTCATATCGACTCTGCACAGGCACAATCAGCTGTACAGCACAAATATCCAGCCTAAAGTAACATATCAATGTTCGAGACTCGCAGACATTCCTAAATATCCCACTGTTTATAGTCCAGAGGCATAAACAAGGCCACACGAGGCCACAAAGGTAATATTATAATACTACAATGAGTACTACAAATAATGTAAGAAATAAACAGACTGAAGAGATGGACAAGGTCTGGGGGTACCAACCTAGAAAACCAATCCAAGGATACTAATTAATGCAGTTATAGCCTATATATGCAGAGTCTAGGCAGGGAAGGCCATAACCTACCTGTCGTTCGATGACTAGCTAGGGGAATGGCATCGTCAAAGCTCAAACTTCTCTGAGAAGTCCCAAATCACGAACACACTATCAAAACAATATTCTACTCATTAAAATAAAGAGAACGATACCCATAATGCTAGAAACTTAACCGGGTCAAAATCTGAGTCACAAATGAGCCCATGGGCCCTGCGACCCAAAGCCAGAACTGAAAAACACCATGGTGTTCTCCACATTCTCAGGAGAACATGCTCAAAATTTGAGCGCATTTGCACCATTAGAAGGGCTCAAAACATCCCCAAGAATCAAGAAATCAAAAGGGAAATTAATGGACGAAAATGGAAATTAAAGAGACAACTTACCCGATTTAGAAGTCAATAAACGACCAAGAATCGACAAAATATTATCCTCCAAGTAGTTGGGTTGATCAAGGTATTTTAATGGAGGTTTTAGAGTGAATTTCCATGGAGAAATGCTTTTGGAAGATGAGGGAAGAGGGATGTAAATGAGAGCTGGCCAGCTTTTATAAGCTGCCATGCCCAGGCGCGCAGGGGCGCCCACGCAGCGCGTAGGTGCACAGGCGCCACGACGGGCAGAAAGACTGTCATGACCTAACTACCGGGTCATACAGGCACCTATTCTAATCCACCTAGATAGGAGAACCCTTACGACCCAATCCAACAGGTAATGCGGAAAACAAGTAAAATCATAAATAACTCCTTTAATACATGAAAACATTTCAATTTAATGCGGAAAAAATCTCATTTAAAATATAAACACCCTCTCTAGGATCTAGTCTAAGCTGGTATAAGAGCTACTATAGGAGAAATATAAGTAAATAATAGAAGACACAGCTTCCACCATGGAATCAAAGAGTAGAAGCTGTTGGAGATCACCATCGTCATGTACCTGTGAAACATCACTGATCCTGCAACCAGACTATACCCAAAAAGATATAACAAGAGTAGTATCAGTACAAAAAACACGTACTGATAGGCATCATCGGTCAACCTGAATCCACTACATACCATCATATAAGAAATCAAGAGAAATATGCAAGAAGATATAATAATCCATTTCCTTTTTTTCATCCGCTTTACACCTCTCTATTAGTAACGCTAAGAACTTATACGTCCTGTCCCAAACCTCTTATTTTGTTTCTCTTCCAACTCTATCATTAGCAGGCATTTCCCCTTCTATCCTGGTCAAGCCAAAGGGTCACACATAACACTAGGACTTCCCAAGTCACACTTAACACTAGGACTTCCCAAGTCACACTTAACACTAGGACTTCCCAAGTCACACTTAACACTAGGACTACCTTACCAGTTCAATCCCATGGTTTACATTACTAACTAACCCTGTTAGTAGGTCTGTCACCCTGTCTTAGGATCCTAATTCAACAACCTTGATTCTTAGCTCTTAGCCTACAATAATGGACTACATGTTAGTTTTTGCGTATTCAACCCCCCCAACTTTCCTTACCCTTGACATCCCGCCGATTCAAGCACTCACAGAATACTAGCATTGTTTCACTAAACCAGTCAAACATGACTCCCTGGGAACCTTAGTCCCTCCAAGCTCATGTGACTATCAATAAGACCCCCAATCAACAACTGAACTCAACTGTCATGTAAGTGATGCCCAACTATACAAGTAACCAGACCACGCATAAATATGTCACCACTTGCAAGCTACCCGGACCTCCCAAGGATCCCTAGGACATCATCTATGCCATTTAACACGTAACTCTAATTTACAGATGAAACCACATTATCACTTAAACACACCAACCCAGCAAACTAAGCTCAAACCCGGACTACCGTTCTATTTTTCAATGTCAATCACAATGACCCCATGCTAGAAGTATGCCCAACTCCCCAATGACTAGACCACATACCCATATGTTAGAACTTACAAATGCCCGGACCACTCAAGAGTCACCGAGACAATATCTAACATGTAATGACAGCTAGCCATATATATTTCTAGACTCTCAGTCTTCCTTCTAACTTATCAGCCACCTGGAACAGGTTCAACAACCACTTAAACAATGAACAATAACAATAGCATATACCCTTTTTCATTTTAAGTAATCCGGACTAGCCAAGGGTACCTAGACCAACATCTAAGTGTTAACATGCAATGCCCGGCCCACCCAAGGGCCAACCCCATAATTAAGTGAAATAACCCAGTCACTCAAGGACCTATATGCACAATCACAATTTCAGCAATCAACCTGGTCCACTCATGAAACCATCGACATAACACAATTAATAATGCATAAATAAATCCGTACCAGGCGTGGTACCCGAGCCAATCGAATGTCACACAAATCCAACAGTCAATAAATAATGAATAAAATCACACTTGTAAACTAACAAGTAACAAATCCAAGTTCATTTCACATGACTGACACCTGGACAATTAGACATTCATAATCTCATTCCCTAAGCATGCAAACTCATACAACACTAAGCGATAGTATATGAACACATATTACATATTGGGAAAATAATAACCATCACCTACGTGTTCAACATGCCATCCCAGTCTACACTAAGACCAACCCCACATTTAAGTTCAACTACCCAGCCTCTCATGGACTGATATGCAATAATCACAGTTTCAACAATTAACCCAATCCACTCATGAGACCATCAACAAATACAACAAGTATAATTAAACACGACCAAAAACTAATCCCTGACTTATTATTTAGACACATATAGGCATTTACATTCATTTCTGAACCCCTTGTTCATCCAATTTACCTTAATTAAATCTCTCCCGAGAACTCGCTACAATCTAGTAATCCATTCACACATAAACATTAGTGATTCCTCGAACCCACCCGAGAATCTAGTCTCCCCAGGATGTAGAATCCTAATATTAATCATAAATTATGAATTGAAAACACATTATTCAAGACACAATAATTTCAGTTCCCCGGACCTACCCCAATAGTCTAGTTTCCTGGATTCCAACATCACACATCAATTAACAATTATAAATAGCCCAGAATGAAACCCATTACCCTTACACCCTCATTCCCATATCAATCATCCACCCAGATAATATAATATTCCTCCAGACTCCATGCCCGAAGGCCAAGGCATGAATTCTCCCATCATTCTACAACAATAATATGAAGGTAGAAACAGGTCTATCTACTTAGTTAAAAACCTAGCCTACCTGGACACCAAGCATCCGATGCAGAGGTATTAACCATAAAATCTGGCTCCGTGAATGCGATTCCTGATGGAGGATGGACCCAAAATCTATGGTTTCGCCCTTTCTTAGCCAAAATATTCCCTCCCCATGGCTCCCAGGCTTTGGAGCAGTTTACGAGGGTTTTTGGAGAAACTCTTGTCTGTTTTTAACTGAAGAAGAGAAAATGGAATTACAAAACCCATTTCTGGGCTTTCTGGTCCGGTCATTCTGCTATAGCATCCTGCCAACTGCTATCGCGATACTGCTATAGCGACCTAAATCCTCCTACAGCGAACTCAACTTTTCAGCACAGACAGTTTTCATTAAAATAGTCATAACTTTTTATTCGAAAAGTGAATTAACAAATGGTTGGTGGCGTTGGAAAGAGGACTCAGAGATCTTTAATTTGGTAGGTATTGAGACCCCTAACTCCTTATATTCTAGGAGGAATACTCGTTTGAAGTTGACCCTAATTTGAACTTAGCCCGAAACTAAATTGGTAAGGAAATTTTCAACTTAACTTTGTGCTAGGAGTATTGTTTGACCTTAGTACATACCAAATGTACTCTCATACTAAAGAATTAATCCTAACTCTTATTATGAATGAGAGACACTTGTCTTAACTGTAGATATTTTCAGTAACGACGGAATAGGTCATTACAAGGGCGCAGGGGTGTTGGAGGCCGAGGCAGGCGGGCATGCAGGGGTGCTCACCTAGGCGTAGGAGCATCCCAGGCGGCTCCCTGGCTCCACACCAGCAACTAGTAATGCCAAGGGCAGATTTTTCAAGCAATGGGCCCCCAGGAATGCATTCGGGGTCCCGCAAACACAAATGAGTTGAGCTATTCAACTAGAAACGACATTCTAGATCTGACAGAATCGACAAAAATCTCATTGGAGGTTGATTTAATGAAAAGTGGGCCCCATGCCCAATATTAACCTTTAAGCCAACTATTCCAAAACGAAACCTAAGGGCTGAAATTAAGTCCGGAAGCCTCGGGACCCAAACTAATGGTCCCTCTAGCCTAAACTCGACATTATGGAGCTAACAACGCTGACGGAATTTCCATCCGAGACCGTCTTCTCCAAATGTTGACCAAAGTCAACCAAACAAGCCCAACTGGGCTGAAAACATAAAACGAGAGAGAATTCCAAGATGAAAAGCTCTCGGATCCCGACCAAAAGTCTAACTAGATCAAAGTCCACGCTCCAGAGCTAACAGAATGGTCAAAATTCAATTTCGAGCACGATTATCAAGAATGTTGACAGAAGTCAATGATTTTCTAAGTTAAGGTTCCAAAATAGGAAAACGGCCATAAAGACCAAACAAACGACCCGAGCACTGAACTATCGGTCCCAGCAAGTCATAAATGACTTAAGGTTACTACAGGCAAGCTCTAACAGTACAAGGAAGACAAAAATGCATAAATAACTTAAAGGGTCATTACAAAAACGTATTCCGATACATGTCAAAGTTTGGATCTAAAGCTGGTAATTACATATGCAATTCATATTTATAGTTGTATATATATTTTTTGTTAAAAACTATATACATTTTTCTCTTTATTTAAGGTATTTATACAGATTCATTAATTTAATATTAAGGTATTTGTATTTTTCCTTTTAATTTTTTAGATTGCATATGAATTCTGCCACTTCAGATACATATTTTATATAACCCAAATATGTATTTGTATTTTTTGCCTATAAAGTATTTGTATTTTACATGTTTTAATATGACCCTAATATGTATTTTTCATGATTTTTTATATGTATTTGAATTTAATCTATAATGTATTTTGTATATGCTTTAATATGTATTTATATTTTATATCACATAAGATGTACCCATTCTATAATTATGAATGTATTTCTATTTTTAGATGAATTTTTGTACTTGTAGTGGCATATTGTCATATATTTGTTTTTGGCATCTCATTTTTTGTTTATAATTGTATTTATGCCATTTTTCCACACCCTTTTACAAGTTATATTGTGTTACAGGTAGTTCAAAGGGGGAACCTCTAAAATTTATGGACAAGCATCTATTTGGGTTTAATGGACTTTATGGGACACAAGACACACACCTTGTTGATATGTTTACAGATTGGGTCAAAGGGGATCTTTTTTCAAGGCATGATAAGAGGTATATTTTTAAAATTATGTGTATTTTAAACATGAAATAACACTATTATGTTAGTCATCATTTATTTTATATTACAATGCTATGTGCCTTTGTTGATTACAAAACGGATAAACAAGATCGATACAAAAGGCATAAGTCAATTTTGTTATCACACATGCACTTTGATGTTCATACAGTGAAAGACAAAAACTGATTCTACATATTGTCCTATCCTGATCAGCCATGGGCTGACTCTATAAGTATGAGAGTTCATTAATAATTCTATAATTTTGTTTAATAAGCATATCTAATTGTTGTACATTTATTTATTTTCTTAGCATATTGATGTTATCCTATACTACATGCGAAAGAAATGCAAGTATGATCATCAAATCACATACAAATACAACACTGGTGATTACAATTTTATGACCATAATTTTTAGCATATATGATAAGTATGCGGACCTGAATTACATTGGTGTTGATTGGCTGATCAAGAACTGCAGATTTACGAATATGTCAATGGTTATAAAATGCATGCTATTGTACCATCGCACACGATGGATCAAATTTTTATTCTGACAAATATTATAGAGAAACATCACTGGTTGCTCACTGTGGTATCATTCGATGAAAGATCCATCTTTGTATATGATTCATACAGTTTCGCTGATCATCATGATGTTGTCCATCGTGAAATTGAGAAGTTAGCTGAGCTTATATTCATGTACCTTGAGAACACTGATTTTTACACTAACAAGGTTATTGATCATGATCAACATTCAAAATACAAAGGCCATAAAAAATACTTTTTCGATATAACTTATGTAGAGAATTTACCTCAACAGCTTACTGGAAGCATGTAAGTTTCTGATACTTGCACATTTATATTTTTTTAAGAATAAATTCATTTGTATTCTTAGTCATCTTGTTCGATTTGTGCAGGTACTATGGTCTATTTTTGGTGACCTATATAGAGTACTTGAGTTATGATCAAAGTGTTTCATCAGTCGAGTTCAATTCAGCTTTACTTCGTAAAAGATATGCAACACTTATATAAAATTACGGGTGCAAAAATTCATGAAAAATGCTGAAAATGATAATAAGACACTAATGAGGTCAGTCAGGTCAGCTCACAATATCAATAGCAGTGAACAGATTGTAGTTGAATAGAATATTGATAGGTTACATCAATGAAGATGCTATAATGTCTCATTTAGTTATATTTTTCTTTCATTCACTTTTGAAAACTATGTTTAAGGTAAATTAATAGATTAATGAACTCTTTATTTTGAACTCTATAGTTAATGATTAATTATAGTTTTTGATGAAATACATGTCATCGTGGAAAGGTGATATTTATTTTATCATTTTTGTTTTTTTGTTTGTACTTTAAGCACATCTATATTTTGTATTTTTAGTCAAATACATTATTAACAGGTAAATAGAGGTATAAACACACTCAAATATATTTGTATTTAAATAAAAATATATTTTTAACAGATAAATAAATGTATTAATACATTCAAATATATTTGTATTTAAACAAAAATACATTATTAATAGGTCTATATAGATAAACACATTCAAACACAATTTTTAAAATTTTATTTTTTTGCAAACTTATATATAAATACATTTTGTAAATTTGAAAGAGTTATATTTGAATTTAAACAGATACAAGTTTGATAGAGTTATTGTAATGATCGGGTTCGTCGTTACTGGTAGTCCAATCGTGCCAAATTTTAGAGTTAGAAAACTCCGAATTTGGGGGTTTGAAATTCTGGGCTAGGCTAGTCTCGACCGATTTAGGGGGAGAGGTATGGTCTAGGAAAATCCAGGTAAGGATTGGGTTAGATATATTTTGTTGAGCTAGTTTTTCTCGTAGCTAACACATAGAGGAGTCCGAGGGATTTTTCAGAATTGAATTCGGGTAAGTAGAACTCCCGGAATGGAGCTTGACGTGAAGGGGTTATTTCGGGACGTCGAGAAAATAAGTATGTTATAAAATGGATCAATTTTGGAGGTTTTACGACTTTTTATCCCGTGTCAACCGCTATAGCAGTTGACAATCCTCCATAGTGACCTCCGCTGTAGCAGAGAAATTACCGCTACAGCGGGAGTCAACGTCGGTCAGCCTCCTCCTTAGCGGACGAATCCACTATGGTAGTACCGCTATAGAGGAGTGGACCGCTATAGTGGAGCATGATGAGATTTAATGCAGAAACATTCCCCAAAATGTTCAGTTTTCACAATTTCATTTTGGGAGAAAGGCAAGGCAATTTCATGCGATTTTTCTCCGTTTTCCACTATTTTTCCTCCCTAAGGTAAGGTTTCTACTCTCCAATCTTCGTACTACTTTTCCTACGTGGTAGAATTGCTAGGAAGGAACTTGGAAAAAGGTTGGAATAACCTAGGGATGGTAGAATCCGGGGAAGAAGGGGGATTCTAGGCATGAAAGTTCTTGGGTATTGTTAAAAGTAAGGTTTTATGATCATATGTTGTTAAATTCTCTATTTTTATCCGTGAAAATGATAGAACTATGGAAATTAATAGCGAGAAACCTGGGAAAAAGGGTAGAATGATCATGGTTGGTCTAGGGTTTGGGATTTGGTGTAGTCCGGGTAATACGCAGGCCTTTTTTGTTAATTCAAGTACTTGTATGTTGTTTTAGACCAAGAATGAGAAGGGAATCCAAAACACGGAAAAGCTCAGGTTGAGTAGAGCTTGGATCATTTTGAGGTAGGTGATGGATTACGATTCCTGTGAATGCTGTATATTTTATACTCTTATCTAAGTGTTTGTATGAATTGCATGGCTTAGAGAAATTGTGTAGAATGTCTAAGGGTCCTGTTTTACAGTCTCTGAATTGAACGGTATATTGTTTGTTGGTTTACAAGTTGTTTGTTCATTATTTTGACTGTGGATTATTGATATTTGATTGGCTCAGGTACCATGCCTGGTACGGGTATACTAACGGTTGGCTCAGGTACCACGCCTGGTATGGGTATAACAAAATGGTTGGCTCGGGTACCACGCCTGGTACGGGTTTATTTTACTGCATCATTGCATTGGTATTATTGCATTCAATTGATATTGTTGCATTGCATTGACTGTTATGGGTTTGGTGAGTGGACCGGACTATTTTTATTGAATCGTGTTATTCATTAGTGGTCCTTGAGTGGCCAAGAATCCTATTATGTCTGTTGAGTTGGTCTTCTATTTAACACTTAGGTGTTGTTTAGAAGAGATCCCGGGGTGTGTCCAGGCTATGCAAAAAGGATGATTTATTGAAATCTGTGATTGTGGCTTAGAGTTATAAGAGGTGGAGTTCATGTGGGAACAAGCTAGGTAGAGACTTGTAGTCTAGGGGAGCCTATTGACTTATTGCATATTTTCTGTACTTATACTTGATTGGTTGTACTGTTATACACTATTTTATTTAAAACTGGCTGATGATCCAACCAGTACACAGTGGTGGTGTACTGATACTGCACTTTCTTTTCTTCTTCTGAGTACAGCCAATCTTCCAGTGGCTGAGACGCGACCTCATCTGTAGAACCAGCATTTTCAGACTTCAAGGGTGAGCCACTTCGATCGAGCTGTCTTGAATCTATCATTAGGGTCGTAGGCCATTTGTTTTGGGCTTAGACTATTTCCTTATGTTTTTGGGGTTGCATCCCCCACTGTAGACATTGGTAGAATGAGTAATTTCTGCAGGTTTATATTAATGAAGTTGTTTTATTATTATTGAATTGCTAATTTACTTTTATGCACTGGTTTTGAGCTGCTAGAATGATTAAGTTTGGGGAAGTGATGGTTCGCTCACCTGGGGGTTGGGTGAGTGCCACTCACGGTGGTCTGGGTCATGACAAAGGTGGTATCAGAGCTCTAGGTTCGTTGATCTTGTCATACCAAATAGGTCTAGTAGAGTCTTGCGAAACGATGCGGAGACGTCCGTACTTTTCTTCGAGAGGCTCTGGGGCTCTGGTGATACAAATTGGTATCTAATCTCTTTCAATTTTCTATCCGCAGATGGTTAACATAAGGAACAACGAAGCTAGAGCAGCGGTCCCAGCAGCGTGCTCGGCTGTCCTTGGTAAAGGCAGAGCAAGGGGAAGAGGACGAGGTAGAGCTGCACCCTCCAGGGGTGGAGCTCGAGCTGGTTCTGATGCGCGTGAGGCAAACCCTCCCCCACCTCAGGAACATGTTGCTGAAGATGTAGAAGTTGTGGCTGAATATGGTGAGGTGCGGGAGGAGGTGGCACCGGTTGGGGGTGCAGGACTCCCTACTATGACACCAGAAGCCTTTCAGCAGGCTTGGAATATTTTGAGTGGGTTGGTGGGTACTGTAGCCATACCCGTGGCTTTTGCAAACCAGGCCTTGGACCCTCAGCTAGCGGCTACTACAACACCTAGGATGGATGTAGCTTCAGGCACAAATGATTTCTTCAGGCCAATGCTAGGCCCAGTGATGACAGGAAATGAGCATGAGATGCTGACCAAGTTTCTTAAGCTGAAACCTCCTACTTTTCAGGGTACTGATAGTGAGGATGCTTATGAGTTTATCTTGGATTGCTATGAGAGGTTGCACAAGTTGGGTATTGTACGTCAGCATGGGGTTGAGTTTTTCACATTTCAGCTACAGGGTGATGCCAAGCAGTGGTGGAGGTCTCATGTGGAGTGTCGGTCTTCTGTTTTACCCCCACTGACTTGGGAGCAGCTCCATGCTTTGTTTTTAGAGAAGTACGTACCTCATACTTTGAGGGACCAGAAGAAAGATGAGTTCTTGAACTTGGAGCAGGATAGTATGTCAGTCTCTACTTACGAGGCTAAATTCCACTCCTTGTCTCATTTTGCCATACAGCTATTGGGTTCCGAGGAGGAACGGGTCCGGTTGTTTGTGAAAGGTTTGAATACTGAGCTACAGGTATTGTCCGTGCATATGACTTCTTTAGAAAAGGGCTTTAATGATATGGTATATTATGTGAAGCAACTTGAGGGAGTCAGGAAGATGGGGCAGGCTAAGGCATTAGCCAAGAAGACCCAAAATGAGGAAAATTATGTTGGCTCACATTCCAGGGGTCATAATCAGTAGGTATACTCAACCCGTCCTGTTCAGTCGGCTCTTCCAGCTGCTATAGGTGGTCGTCAGGGAGCTCATAACCAGTCTTCAGCTCCTAGAGGCCAGAGATCGTCTTATACGTCAGCTAGTAGGCCTACACTTGATTGTGGTTGCTTTCATTGTGGTGATCTGGGCCACTTTAAGAGGGAGTGCCCACTCAGGCAGATAGATAATAAGGGTTAGAAGTAGCCTAGAGCGGTGGTCCGGGCAGGTAGAGGCGGTAATGCTAGAAGTCGTCAGGTGGGCGAAGAAACTTTCATGGAGGCCGGGGCGACAGGGGGAAAGTTGGCGCGACTAGGGGTGCAGCACAGCTGGTACAGGAGGTTGCTCGAATTGATGATCGGGCTCATTGCTATGCTTTTCCAGGAAGGACTGAGGCGGAAGCATCAGATGCGGTGATCACAGGTACCATTCTATTCTGCGATAAAATGGCTTCGGTATTATTTGACTCAGGTTCTACATATTCTTATGTATCTGTGAGTTTTGCGTTGGGTCTAGAATTTACTTGTGATATCCTTGATTCCCTTATTCATATTTCTACCCCGATTGGAGAGTCTGTGATTGTGACTCATATTTATCGTGACTGTTATGTTGTGTTTGTGGGGATGCATACTTGGGTAGACTTTGTAATCCTGGATATGGCTGATTTTGACATTATCTTGGGCATGACCTGGTTGTCCCCTTATCATGTTGTGTTGAACTGTAACACCAATACTGTGGCTCTAGAGATTCTGGGTAAAGATATACTAGAGTGGGAGGGTGTGTATAGGCCTAAGCCAGTTAAGGTCATATCGTTCGTTCAGGCTAGAAAGCTAGTAGGGAGAGGGTGTCTAGCCTTCTTGGCTCATCTCCGGGATGATAGTGTGGAGTCCTCATCTATTGAATCAGTTCCGATGGTTTTTGAGTTTCTAGAGGTGCTTCCAGCGGATTTGCCTGGTATGCCTCCGGACAGGGATATAGACTTTTGTATTGATTTGGAGCCAGGCACTCATCCTATTTCTATTCCTCTGTATCGTATGGCTCCGTCAAAGTTAAGGGAACTTAAGACTAAGCTGCAGGTACTCCTAGATAAGGGGTTTATCTATCCCAGTGCTTCTCCTTGAGGTGCTCCTGTGTTGTTTGTAAAGAAAAAGGATAGTAGTATGTGGATGTTCATAGATTATAGGCAGTTGAACAAGGTGACCATCCGGAATAAGTAACCTCTAGCCCGAATTGATGATTTGTTTGACAAGCTTCAGGATGCATCAGTGTTTTCAAAAATTGACTTGAGGTCGGAGTACCATCAGTTCAGAATTAGGCCTGAGGACATTCCTAAGACTGCTTTTCGGACTCGGTATAGGCATTACGAATTCCTAGTAATGTCATTTGGTTTGACCAATGTGCCAGCAACATTCATGAGTTTGATGAATGGGGTATTTAAGTCGTATTTAGATTCCTTCGTGATTGTGTTTATCGATGATATTTTGATCTACTCCAAGAGTAGGAAGGAGCATACTAATCATTTTCGTATTGTGTTGGACATCTTGAGATGCTAGAAGCTTTATGAAAAGTTCTCCAAGTGTGAATTTTGGTTGACTTTAGTTGCATTCTTGGGGCATGTAGTGTCAGAAAAGGGGGTGATGGTAGATCCCCAGAAAATTAAAGCAGTCAAGAGTTGGGTCCAACCTAGCTCTGTGACTGAGGTGAGAAGTTTTGTTGGACTCGCAGGGTACTAGCAGAAGTTTGTTAAGGATTTTGCATCTACTGGTACTCACATGACCAAGCTGACATAGAAATATGTACCATTCATATGGTCCGACAAGTGCGAGGAGAGCTTCCAAAAGCTCAAGACACTTCTGACCACGACTCATGTATTGTCCTTGTCAGTTGAAGGTAAAGATTTTATTGTTTACTGTGATGCTTCACATTCTGGTTTGGGTGTTGTATTGATACAGGACAGGAATGTGATAGCCTATGCATCTAGGCAGTTGAAGGTGCATGAGAGGAACTATCCTACTCATGACTTAGAATTGGCAGCAGTGGTCTTTGCACTCAAGATTTTGAGACAATATCTCTATGGTGTCAAGTATGAAGTGTTCACTAATCATCGTAGTCTGCAGCATGTCTTCACTCAGAAGGATTTGAATTTAAGACAGAGAAGGTGGATAGAGTTATTGAAGGACTATGATGTTACTATTCAGTACCATATGGGTAAGGCTAATGTGGTGCCAGATGCATTGAGCAGGAAGACAGTTAGCATGGGTAGTTTCGCTTGTTTGGGGGTGTCCAAACGACCACTAGCAAGGGAAATTCAGGACTTGGAGGCCAAGTTCATGCACTTGGGTGTTTCAGAACGGGGTGGGTTGTTGGCCAGCATTAAGGTCAAAGCCACCTTTATAGAAGAAGTAAAATCCAAACAGTTTTAGGATCCGAAACTGAGTAAGCTTTGAGGTAAGGTAATATTCGGGGAATCCAGGGATATCACGTTAGACTCTGGTGGAGTACTAAATTTCAGAGGAATGATTTGTGTTCCTTGGGTTGATGATATAATTTAGAATATCTTGGCAGAAGCTCATAATTTGCGGTACTCAATTCATCCGGGTGTGACTAAAATGTACCTTAACTTAAGGCAGCATTACTGGTGGCCCAAAATAAAAAGGGACATAGTTGATTTTGTGTTCAAGTGTCAGAATTGACAACAGGTAAAGTATGAACACCAGAGACCTGCATGACTACTTCAGAGAATGTGAATTCCAGAGTGGAAGTGGGAAAGGATAGCCATTGACTTCGTGGTGGGTCTTCCCAAGACATTGGGGAAGTATGACTCAATTTGGGTCATTGTTGATAGGCTAACCAAGTCCGCTCATTTTATTCTGGTCAGGGTAGATTACAATTCACAGCAATTAGCTAAGATCTACGTGAAGAAGATTGTGAGATTGCATGGGGTGCCACTGTCCATCATTTCAGATAGGGGTACGCTGTTCACCTCTAAATTTTGGGGAAAGCTACATGAAGAGTTGGGTACACAACACACTTTTAGCACCGCCTTCCATCCTTTGACTGATGGTCAGTCAGAGAGGATGATCCAGGTAATGGAGGAAATGCTGAGAGCATGTGTGATGGACTTTGGGGGTCATTGGGACCAGTTTCTACCGTTGTGCGAGTTCTCATAAAACAATAGCTATCACTCCAGTATTGACATGGCACCATTTGAGGTGTTGTATGGGAGGAGCTGCAGATCACTGGTTGGGTGATTTGAGGAAGGTGATGTAAAGCCTTTAGGAGTGGAATTGGTAAAGGAAGCACAGGAGAAGGTAAGGGGCATTCAGGCCAAATTGCTGGCTGCCCAAAGAAGACAGAAAGAGTATGCAGATTGCAAGGTCCGGGACATGGAATTTCAAGTTGGTGAACAGGTATTGTTAAAAGTGTCACCAATTAAGGGAGTTATGTGGTTTGGTAAGAAGGGAAAGCTTATCCCTCGGTTCATCGGTTCGTTTGAGGTTCTTGCTCGATATGTCCGAAGATTAAGGACAAAGGTGATTGATATGGTAAAGGTTCAGTAGAAGCATCGTCCGGTTGAGGAAGCCACTTGGGAAACCGAGAAGGACATACGGGACAAGTACCCTCATCTGTTTGAGAATTCAGGTACTACACTTTCTTTCCTTTAATTCCGTAATTTCGGGTTTGATCGTTCATGGATGAACGATGGGTAAATTGGTATCTGTTGTAACAACAAGGTTCATCATTATGGATAGTCCAATCATGCCAAGTTTTAGAGTTAGAAAACTCCGGATTTGGGGGTTCGAAATTCTGGGCTAGGCTAGTCTCGACCGGTTTAGGGACGAGGTATGGTCTAGGGAAATTCGGGTAAGGATTGGGTTGGATGTGTTGTGATGAGCTAGTTCTCCTTGTATCTAACACATAAAGGAGTATGGGGGACTTTTCGGAATCAAATTCAGGTAAGTAGAACACCCGGAATCGAGGTTGATATGACGGGGTTATTTCGGGACGTCGGAAAAATAAGTGTGTTGTAAAATAGACCAATTTTGGGAGGTTTTACGACTTTTTGGCGACCTCCGTTGTAGCGGAGAAATTACCGCTACAGTGGGAGTCAACGTCGGTCAGCCTCCGCCATAGCGGACGACTCCGCTACGGCGGTACCTCTATAGTGGAGCGGACTGCTATACCGGAGCATGACGGGATTTATTACAGAAACATTCCCCAAAATGTTCAGTTTTTACAATTTCATTTTGGGAGAAGGGCAAGGCTATTCCAGGCAATTTTCCTCCATTTTCCATTATTTTTCTTTCCTAAGGTAAGGTTTTTACTCCTCAATCTTCGGACTACTTTCCCTACGCGGTAGAATTGCTAGGAGGAAACTTGGGGAAAGGTTGGAATAACCTAGGGATGGTAGAATCCGAGAAAGAAGAGGGATTCTAGGCATGAAAGTTCTTGGGTATTGTTAAAAGTAAGGTTTTATAATTGTATGTTGTTAAATTCTCTATTTTTATCCGTGAAAATGATAGAACTAGGGAATTAATGGTGGAAAACCCGAGAAAAAGGGTAGAATGATCATTGTTGGTCTGGGGTTTAGGATTTGGTGTAGTCCAGGTAATATGCAGGTCTTGTTTGTTAATTCAAGTACTTGTATGTTGTTTTAGACCAAGATCGAGAAAGGAATTTGGAACACGAGAAAGCTCGGGTTGAGTAGAGCTTGGATCATTTCGAGGTAGGTGATGGCTTACGATTCCTGTGAATGTTGTATATTTTGTACTCTTATCTAAGTGTTTGTATGAATTGCATGGCTTAGAGAAATTGTGTAGAATGTCTAAGGGTCCTGTTTTACAGTCTCTGAATTGAACGGTGTGTTGCTTGTTGGTTTACAAGTTTTTTGTTCATTATTTTGACTATGGATTATTGACATTTGGGAGGCTCGGGTACCACGCCTGGTACGAGTATACTAACGGTTAGCTCGGGTACCACGTCTGGTACGGGTATAACAAAATGGTTGGCTCGGGTACCACGCCTGGTAAGAAATACTTACGGTTGCCTCGGGTACCATGCCTAGTGCGGATTTATTTTACAGTATCATTGCATTAGTATTGTTGCATTGCATTGATATTGTTGCATTGTATTCACTGTTATGGGTTCTGTGAGTGGACCGGGCTATTTTTATTGAATCGTGATATTCATGGGTGGTCCTTGAGTGTCCGGGAATCCTGTTATGTCTATTGAGTTGGTCTTGGATTTGGCTGGGTTGTCTGTTTAACACTTAGGTGTTGTTTAGAAGGGATCCCAGGGTGGGTCCGAGCTAGGCAAAAAGGTGATTTATTGAAATCTGTGATTGTGGCTTAGAGTTATTACAGGTGGAGTTCATTTGGGAACAAGCTAGATAGAGACTTGTAGTCTAGGGGAGCTTATTGACTTGTTGCATGTTTTTCGTACTTATACTTGATTTGTTGTACTGTTTATACACTGTTTTATTTGGAACTGGTTGATGATCGTACCAGTACACAATGGTGGTGTACTGATACTGCACTTGCTTTTCTTCTTGTGAGTACAGGCAATCTTCCAGCGGCTGAGACGCGACATCATCTGTAGTACCAGTATTTTCAGACTTCAAGGGTGAGACACTTCGATCGAGTTGCCTTGAATCTATCATTAGGGTTGTAGCCCATTTATTTCGGGCTTAGACTATTTCCTTATATTTTTGGGGTTGCATCCCCGCACTCTAGACATTGGTAGAATATTTTGGTACTGCGACTTTCAGATTCTAGGGGGTAATTTCTGCAGGTTTATATTAATGAAATTGTTTTATTATTATTGAATTGTCAGTTTACTTTTATGCACTGGTGTTGAGTTGCTAGAACGATTAAGTTCGGAGAAGTGATGATTCACTTACCCGAGGGTTGGGTGAGTGCCACTCACGATGGTCTGGGTCGTAACAGTTATATTTGAACTTAAGCAGATATAAGAGAGTTTGTACTTTGATAAGAGTTTTAAATCAGAAATTCATTTACAACAGCTCTTTGAATTGAGAAAAGTTTGTATTTTTTTCAACAACTTTATAAATACACTTTGTATTTAAACACAAATACATTTTCAACAGGAAAATAAATGTATAAACACACTCAAATACATTTTTATTCAAACACAAATACATTATTAACATGTCTATACAGATAAACACATTCAAATACAATTTTTAAAATTTTATTATTTTTTCAACTTATATATAAATACATTTTGTTAATTTGATAGAGTTGTATTTGAATTTAAATAGATACAATTTTTGATCAAGTTATATTTAAAATAAAATAGAAATATAAATACAATTATAAAATATTAAAAAATAAATACACATTATAACAAACATGTCACGTTCTCTTATAAATACAAATATGCTCAAATGTATTTGTATTTACACATAACACATTTAAAACAGTTTTATAAATACGAATACATATACACATGCTTATTGGACAAACTTTAACATACTTATTCAACATAAAAAAAAATTACCAGTAACATGCTTGTTTTTGTAACACAGACTTGTAAACAAAATGCAAATTGATTCATGTTGTCAATTATTCAACACACAAATACCAGAATAAGTACTAGAACATAAAAGACCAAATCAACAGAATGTTTAAGATGAACATAAGAACATGATATATCGATCATCTATTCAGCCCGAGGTTCATTTCTACATGAACATCTATTGTGTTCTTTAAATCCGCAGGTATTACATGAATTTGTGCTTTTCTTCTCAAATAACTCTTTCGCTATTTTTTTATGATCCTTTTGTAGAGGTCTTCCAGGAGGTCTCTTGTATATTTAAGGCAGCACTACTTCTTGTTGTATAGCTTCAGGTATGACCCGGTCACCTTTGCCTAGTAAAGGGTGTATTGGGATATTATATGTCTTCAACATTATCTTAGGCTTGTACAAGTCTGAGCAATATTAGTCTGGTTCAAACGCCTTCCTCTTCAATATAGTTCAAGCATGTGCATATTGCATTCCATCCACCTGAAACTTCACATAAATACAAGTTTATTTCTGAAGGCAAATTATGAAATGTCTATCCTCATCATATACGGTGTGGACATAATCGGTTGCTGATACAATATGCATTCTCCACATAAATACTCAAAATAAAAAATACATAATTTATAGATTAACATATAGAATAAGAAAAACAGTTAAACACATATACATATAGGGAAGTTTTTTCATAAAACTTAAACAACTAAAATAAAAATTACTGTTATACGTGCATTTTTTATCTCATTGTCTTTAAGCATATCTTGAAATTTATCAATCAAATGTGTGAATGTGTATGTAGCTTTCTATCGATTTTTGCAATTCTATTTGTCAAATAACAATCTAACTTTTTTTAGAAAATCATATATCGGTAGCTCTCTTGCGGACAGAAGTGCAGCATTCATAGATTCAGCGAGGTTTGATGTTATGCTCAAGCCCCTATTAACTGGTGAATACAATTTACTCCAATTTTCATATCCAGCCAACTCCAATTATTCTTTTACTCTGATATCAACACTCTCCATCGTTTTCATCAGTTTGTCAAATTCAGTCTTCGTATACGCATTGGCCATCATATAAAATATATTTGACAATGTCTCATGAGATTTTCTGTATCTCGTTCGCACATTATTCTAAATATGCCATATACATGCGAAATGGAGCACTCTTCCTGTAAACACCCGAGAAACAGTTATTATGATGCTCTCATTCCTATCAGATACAACACACATATTCTCTTTTTCGCCATACACTTCTTTGAATTGTGTAAAGAACTAAGTCCAGGAGGCATCATTTTCTGAGTCAATAAAATCATACGCTAGTGAAAAAATATACCCTGTAGATACAAATATATATAGTATAATAACAGATCTGTATATGAGATAAATTTCACACTATACATAATAGTTTTACCTGCTCCATTCATAGTGCTGGCCGACACAAATGTACCATTGTATGCTCTTCTTAGATGACTCCCATCAACCACTACAATCAATCTACAATGTTCAAACCCTTTAATGAAAGCATTGAGCGATACAAACAAATACAAAAATTCATTCTCAAGAGTTTTTTTCATTCTTATATGCGAACCAGGGTAAGTAGTATCAAAGATATATAAGTAGCCTAGTAATTTGTTATATGAGGCAGCCGGTTTCTCCCTTATTGACTCCAACGCTCTTTTCTTAGTCCTCTAACATAACATGTATGTCAAATCAACACCGAGGGTCTGCTTCATGTCATTCTTGATATCAGTGGCATTGTACTTCCTTTTGTGATTTTTAAATTTGGGTTTAACAATACCTCCAATCAATTTACTTGTTGCATGCCGTTGACCATAAACTCTATCTTTCAAGGGACAAGTATGCTTCGGCCTGAATTTTCTTATTCTGAACATTTTTGATTTGTTAATATCAGAAGTCTTTAATAAAAAATTACACTAATTTGATACACACGTGAGTGTATAACTGCATCATACATACAATCTCCATCACTGACATGTAACACAAATTACATACAATTGAAAAATTACTGTATAGTAAAATTTTACCAAGTTTTTCTTGACTTGTCTGCATAGAACTGAAATCTTTTTCTAATTATATATTTTTTCATCACAGTCTTCAGTTTTTTTTGGTCATGTAGACTTGATCTTCCTCAACATCTTTATGATTAGGATCTAAAATAATCACACGATTCGTCGTCAAATTAACTACATCTACAAGCTCCACATCACTAGCAAGTACTACATCTCTACCACCAGATGTATTTATCCCTTTGAAGAAATTGAATTCAGAACTTTCACCATTTACAGACGATAAATTTTTTACACTGATTTCGTTATTCTTTTCGAACAAGCTAACACACAATGGCAGGTCCTTCATCTCCTTCAATTCTTTTTTTTTTTGCATAACATATACTTTCACCCCTATATCATTGTGTATTTTCAAAGGCTATGAGTAACCATTGATTTTGTATTCAATTTTGATATATTTGAATCTTAAATCAATTCCAATTTGAGATACAACTAGTTCATATAGCTCATTGTATTATGCGTAGGTGCTTAAAGCAACTGCATCAACAGTGTAATCATCATGGATCTTTTCATCAGTCCACCTCCCAGAATGTAACGACTGGGTTCGTCATTACGGGTAAACCATTCGTGCCAAGTTTCAGGTTAGAAAATTTCCGAGTTTGAAAGTTGAATATTCTGGGCTAGGCTAGTCTCGATTGGTTTTAGAGCGAGGTAGAGTCTAGTACAATCCGGGTAAGGATTGGGTTAGATGTCTTGGTTCGAGCTAATTTTTCTTATAGCTAAGACATAGAGAATTTTTGGGGATTTTTCAGAATCGAATTTGGGTAAGAAGAGCTCCAGAAATTGAGGTTGACGTGAAAGGGTTATTCCAGAACATCGGGGATTCAAGGTGCATTGTAAAAAGGGCTACTTTCAGGAATTTTCTGAGTTTTCATCCGTGACGAGCGCTACAACTCTGCCACGGCAACCTTCACAATAGAAGAATAATTACCGCTATAGTGGAATTCAATACGGCTAACCTCTGCCATAGCGGTTGACTCCTCTACGGTGGTTCTGCTATAGAAGAGTAGGGATCGTTATAGCAGAGTGACGGGACCAGAAAACCCAGAAAATGGGTTTTTAATTTCATTATTTTCCCTTCATCCCCAAAATAGATGAGATTTATTCTAAAAACCCTCCTTGGCTGCTCCAAGGCTTGGGAGCCATGGGGAGGAGGAATTCTGGTAAAAATGATGCAAAACCACAGATTTGGGCCTGCAAAATCGCCATGAACGCCTCCACGAAGCCAGAAATGCACTGTTGCAGCTGTTTGGCATCCAGGTAGTCTAGGTTTTCATTGAGTAGATAGACCTGCTTACTTTATGTACTTATTGTATAGTGGGAAAGGAGAATCCATGATTAGGACTCTGGGCATGGAGTCTGGTGGATTTGGTGTTGGTTATGTATGTGCTAGGAATTGGTTGTATTGAATTGTGGGTTATTGATAATTATTTGAGGCTGTTTATGTTATCGTGGCATGATAAGATGATAGGGCTCAGGGACTGGGATGTCGGGAAGGTTCGAGGAACCGAGAATTGCAAGGATAACTAAATGGGTATGAAAATAGGAAACTCCTAGGTGAGGTTTCGAGAATACAAAGGGCATGATAAGTAGCATTGATTTTGCTAAGGGATAAGGGGTGAAAATTCACATTGTTATTATTTATGTAATTTTTGAAATCAATGCGGTTGTTAAATTATGCTAAAAGGGGAATTCGTTCATTATTCGTAAATAAAGGGTGAGTGTGTTTGGCCTCCAGACGGAGGTCGAGGGTAAGTTATATACCCAGGAAAGAGGGTAGGTGATGGCTTACGAATTCCTATGAATGTTGTATATTTTGTACTCTTATCTTAGTGTTTGTATGAATTGCATAACTTAGAGGAATTATGTAGAATGTCTAAGAGTCCTGTTTTACAGTCTGTTAATTGAACGGTGTGTTGCTTGTTGGTTTACAAGTTGTTTGTTCATTATTTGACTGTGGATTGTTGACATTCAGTTGGCTCAGGTACCACGCCTGGTACAGGTATACTAACGGTTGGCTCGGGTACCACAACTGGTATGGGTATAACAAATGGTAGGCATGGGTACCACACCTGGTACGAAATACTAACGGTTGGCTTGGGTACCACGCCTGGTACGGGTATAACAAATGGTTGGCACGGGTACCACGCTTGGTATGAAATACTAACGGTTGGCTCAGGTACCACGCCTGGTATAGGTTTATTTTATTGCATCATGGCATTGATATTGTTGCATTGCATTGACTAGTATTGGTTCCATGAGTGGACCGGGCTATTTTTATTGAATTGTGATATTCACTGGTGGTCCTTGAGTGACCGGGAATCCTTTTATATTTGTTGAGTTTAGTCTTGGTGTAGGCCGGGTTGTTATAGCATATTGTGAGTTTGGTCTTGGTGTAGGCCAGGTTGTTATAGCATATTGTGAGTTTGGTCTTGGTGTAGGCCGGGTTGTTGTAGTATATTGTGAGTTGGTCTTGGTGTAGGCCGGGTTTCTATATTATGTTATTAGTTGATCTTGGGGTAGACCGGGTTGTTATGTTAACACTATATGTGTGAGGAGGATCCGGGTGGGTCCAGACTATTTAAAAGAGGTTATGTGCTCATAAATTAATGTCATTAAGGGTAATAAAGGCGGTCATGAATTATCATGGTTAATAATCTAAGGGTGGGTCTTGGTATAGACCAGGGTAGTCTGTTGAACACTTAGGTATGGATGGAGGATCCTTGGAGGGTCCGGGTTATGTGATCTAAGAAGGGATTTAGATGTAGCTCCATGGTGGTCATTGAAGGTGTCAATGGTGGTTAGGTAAATTCCATGTGGTTGGTAATATGGAGGAAGACTGAGAGTCTGGGTGCAATTATTGGTTAATATAACCAGTGGTTAAGACTGTCCTAGAGGTCTGGGAAGGTCCAGAAAATGGTAGGTAATACTTAGGTATAAGTGGTTTGGTTGGGTAGTGGGCCGAATTTAGTCTGGGTATTTAGTCAAGGTAGTTGACTGGGGTAAAGGTTAAAGGTGACTTGGAAAGTCTAGGTGACAAGGCGACCTTGAGAAGTCTTGTTATGAGTGAGACTTGGGAAGTCCTAGATGTCAGGGTCAAGATTAAAGGTGAAGGAGGGAGTTATAATGTTTATTTCATGTTTTCCCTATTTTCCTATATAATGGTACGTATGGTTTCGGGTCGACCGATGATGCCTACTCGTACGTGTGGTTGGACTAACTCTACTCTTGCTATACCTTTTTGGTATAGTCTGGTTGCAGGGTTGGTGATGTTTCACAGGTTCAGGATTGCGGTGATCTTCCAGCAGCTCCTACTTCCTTTTATGGTGGGAGCTGTGTCTATTTTATGTTATAAGCTCATCTTGTAGAAGCTTTTGTACCGACTTAGACTAGGTTCTGGGGAGAGTGATTATATTGTTAATAAATTTTTGCAAGTTTTAAAGGTTGTGTAATTTTCAGAAGCTGTTGTATAAAGATTTTCCAAACTTTGTAAAGGGATTCCTCATGTATTAAGGGACTTATTTAATGATTTATTTTCTTTTTCGCATTGCCTGTTGGTTCGGGTTGTAAGGGTTCTCCTATCTAGGTGGATTAGAGTAGGTGCATGCATGGCCCGGTAGTTGGGTCGTGATAGATGGTATCAGAGCCCAGGTTAGCTGTCTCCCAGTACAAGAGCAAAATATCGAATAGAGTCCCGCAGATTGGTGTGTAGACGTCCACATCTAATCCTAGGAAAGCTATGAAGCATTCTAGGAAACATCTCTCTTCTTTCATTCCTTTTCGTGCAGTTCTTTCACTTTCTTGTATGAGTTGAGTCCAATTGGTATCTCTCGATACCAATTGGTATCTCAATGAAGTAAGGATGTCATTGGACTCCGGTTGCAGTAAGACAAGCAAAGAACATTGGAACCGGGAAGGTTACAATTGGTATCTAGCTTAGGAGGCTATATAAAGGATGGATGAATCGGCTAACGGTCATCCATGAAGCGAATGAAAGGTGATGAAACTGGTTTGATTGGGTGTCAAAGCGTGAGACTCATAATTGTACGTATTGCATTGTTTGAATGACTGCAGTTTTATGGTGTGTAATTGCTGAGTTTCCTTGAAATTTGTAGTTAGTGAAGAGTCTTAACTTGGTTATGTATTAATGATTGAAGGAATTCTTATTTTGTAATTCAAGTGGAAAACAGTATTCTAAATGCTGGGTAGGGTCTTATCGTTGGTAAAAATGATAAGGGGAAAGGATATATACACTTGTGGGAACTCAGGTTTCAAGTGATTGGTATGTGAATAAGCACCAGGGACAAGGGCTATTATTTGTTAATAGCGGGAGTTATGGTAAGACATGGATGATCGACTAATGGTCATCCATGGGACGAATGGAGAGTAAATTGTGTGACTTGATTTGGTTGTGACTTGATTTGGTTGTAACTTGAAGTTGAAATGTTGTGTGTACAACTCTCGTGTGACTTGCTTTAAATATGTGTAAATTGTTGTCTTTCATGCATGTTGAGTCTGCAGAGGGTCATTAAGTTGAAAATTCTGTGTACCTTAGGCTGTGATGAGCTGTTAAAAGTCTTGATTTAAAAGTGGTACTGCATTTTGGAAAAGGGCTTATCATTGGTTAAGATGATAAGGGATTGGAAACTGTGACTGTAGGGAAGCTTCGATTTTAGGACAGTCGGGACTTGGTTGGGAACCATAGGAACAAGGGAGTCATTAGTGTGTAATGGCGGGAAGATATTGTTGGGAACAATTGTCTAGTGTTAACTCTTTGTAATTGATAGTATTTTATGCTGAATTGTGATGCGTTTGATGCTAGGAATGGTCTTAAGGGTGGTTTAAGACTATGGCGGGATTTACAAGACTAAACAAAGGTAACTGGGAAAGGGAAAGGATACCCTTACTAAAAGTTTCAAGGTTCTAAGCTATTACCGTCAGGACTATGGTAGCGGTATGGTTATCGCTACGGCGGAACTGCTATAGCGCAAGGCAGAAGCCTCACGCTGTTTTTCCCCTATATTTCATTCATTCCCGGGGCATCTAAAGGCAACGGTTGCATTACGGGCTTCCATGTGAAAGAAATCGACTATAGAACTTACATAGCATGCATATAAGGTAATTTGCCTGAATACTTAGCGTTCGTATGTGACCAAAGGAAAGGGTAGATATGGTAGCCCGGGGGATTGGTAAAACTATGACTGACCATTGGTGGGAATAGTCACCTATGTAGAGTTTGGCAGAATGACCCGTGATTGATCGAGTAGTGTTGGACACTGCTCATAGGCTATGTGATGAGGTGATTATTGACTGGTTTAGTGTTGATGATCCTTAGTGGTAGGGTCGATTGAAGGAGCGGGGTTATTAAATGGGTTTCTTTAGCATTATCGTGTCTCTTGTGACCATGATAATATCCAGTGTTACTGCTTGTTAAGTGGTGAGCGTATTCTCGCCATAGCATTGGTTAGGGTGTAAGCGCTCGGGTAGAAATTCCCCCCTCCCCTAAGATGAGAGTTGATGAAAATCTCAAGGTAGGATGAGCCCAATGAAATCCTCATTGTTGCATGGTTTAGGGAATACGTGGTATCTCGGGGCATAGTGTTGATAGGAGTAAGGTGACAGGATGATATGTAAGGGGCATAGTACCCCGTAGGAAGCTTCCAGAATAGAGTTCGGGCTAATAAAACTCTGGGTATAGTGGGAAAGGGATCGCTATGGTTGGATCTAGTCCCCTTGGCAGGGAAAAATTATGTTGTTCGTTAGTTGAGTTTCTTTGGCTCCGATGTTTCAGCGAGACCTTAGATTTCTTGGGCACTCAGGGAGGGGTAATCTAATTTCCCTGTGCAGCTCGAACGAAGGAGTTCCTTGATAGAGCGGAAGTGAGTTAAATTTTTGGCTGAGTTGGGTATACCAAGGGATTGGGAGGTTTTTGGTGGTTTGCATAAGGTTATATTTACGTTGTCATGATAGAGCATAAAGATTGAGGGACGGGCTTGTTCTTTCCCTTCACCAAAGAGATTGTTTGAGGACAAACAATAGGTAAATTGGTATCTGTTGTAACAACTAGGTTCGTCATTACGGGTAAACGATTCGTGCCAAGTTTCGGGTTAGAAAACTTCCGGGTTTGGGAGTTGAAAATTCTGGGCTAGGCTAATCTCGACTAGTTTTGGAGTGAGGTAGGGTCTAGGATAATCCGGGTAAGAATTGGGTTAGATGTCTTGGTTCGAGCTAGTTTTCCTTGTAGCTAAGACATAGAGGAGTCCGGAGGACTTTTTGGAATCGAATTCGGGTAAGAAGAGCTCCTGAAAACAAGGTTGACGTGAAAGGGTTATTTCGGAACGTCGGGGATTCAAGGTGAATTATAAAAAGGGATCTTTTCAGGAATTTTCTGAGTTTTGGTTCGTGACGATCGCTACTGCTCCGCCATGGCAACCTCTGCTATAGCAGAATAATTACCACTATAGCTGAATTCAAGACGGTCAACCTCCGCCAAAGCGGTTGACTCCGCTACGGCGGTACCGCTATAGCAGAGCAGGGACCTCTATAGTGGAGGACTGGACCAGAAAATCCAAAAAATGGATTTTTAATTTCATTCTCTTCCCTTCAGCCCAAAAATAGACGAGAGCTATTCCAAAAACCCTCCTAGGCTTATCCAAGGCTTGGGAGCCATGGGGAGTAGGAATTTCGGTAAAAAGGATGTGAAACCACGAATTCGAGCCTGCAGAACCTCCAGGAACGCCTCCATGGAGCCATAAATGCATAGTTGTAGCTGCTTAGCGTCCAGGTAGGCTAGGTTTTCATTGAGTACATAGACCTGCTTACATTCTGTACTTATTGAATAGTGGGAAAGGAGAATCCATGATTAGGCCTCCAGGCACAGAGTCTGGTGGATTCGGTGTTGGTTATGTATGTGCTAGGAATTGGTTGGATTGAATTGTGGGTTATTGATAATTATTTGGGACTGTTTATGTTGTCATGGCATGATAAGATGATAGGGCTCAGAGACTGGGATGTCGGGAAGGTTCGGGGAACTGGGAATTGCAAGGATAACTAAATGGGTATGAAAATGGGAAACTCCTAGGTGAGGTTTCGAGAATATGAAGGGTATGATAAGTAGCGTTGATTTTGCTAAAGGCTAAGGGGTGGAAATTCACATCGTTATTATTTATGTAAGTTCTGAAATCAATGTGGTTGTTAAATTATGCTAAAAAAGGGAAATCTTTCATTATTCGTAAATAAAGGGTGAGTGTGTTTGACCTCCAGACAGAGGTCAAGGCTAAGTTATATACCCGGGAAAGAGGGTAGGTGATGGCTTACGAATTCCTGTAAATGTTGTATATTTTGTACTCTTATCTAAGTGTTTGTATGAATTGCATGACTTAGAGGAATTGTGTAGAATGTCTAAGGGTCCTGTTTTACAGTATGTGAATTGAACGGTGTGTTGATTGTTGATTTACAAGTTATTTGTTCATTATTTGACTGTGGATTGTTGACATTCGGTTGTCTCGGGTACCACGCTTGGTACAGGTATACTAACGGTTGGCTCGAGTACCACGCCTAGTATGGGTATAACAAATGGTTGGCACGGGTACCACGCCTGGTACGAAATACTAATGGTTGGCTTGGGTACCACGCCTGGTACGGGTATAACAAATGGTTGGCATGGGTACCATGCTTGGTACGAAATACTAATGGTTGGCTCGGGTACCACTCCTGGTACCGATTTATTTTACTGCATCATGGCATTGATATTGTTGTATTGCATTGACTTTTATTGGTTCCATGAGTGGACCGGGCTGTTTTTATTGAATTGTGATATTCACTGGTGGTCCTTGAGTGACCGGAAATCCTTTTATATTTGTTGAGTTTGATCTTGGTGTAGGCCGGGTTGTTATAGCATATTGTGAGTTTGGTCTTAGTGTAGGTCGGGTTGCTATTTTATTTTATTAGTTTGATCTTGGTGTAGGCCGGGTTGTTGTAGTATATTGTGAGATGGTCTTGGTGTAGGCTGGGTTGCTATATTATGTTATTAGTTGGTCTTGGGGTAGATCGGGTTTTCATGTTAACACTAGATGTGTGAGGGGGCTCCGGGTTGGTCCGGACTATTTAAAAGAGGTTATGTGCTCATAAATTAATGTCATTAAGGGTAATAAAAGTGGTCATGAATTATCATGGTTAATGAGCTAAGGGTGGGTCTTGGTATAGATCGGGGTAGTCTGTTTAACACTTAGGTATGGATGGAGGATCCTTGGAGGGTCCGGGATATGTGATCTAAGAAGGGATTTAGATGTATCTCCATGGTGGTCATTGAAGGTGTCAATGGTGGTTAGGTGAATTGCACGTGGTTGGTAATATGGAGGAAGACTGAGAGTCTGGGTGCGATCATTGGTTAATATAACCAGGTGGTAAGGTTGTCCTAGAGTTCCGGGAAGGTCCGAAAAATTATAGGTAATACTTTGGTATAAGTGGTTTGGTTGGGTAGTGGGCCGAATTTAGTCTGGGTATTTAGTCAAGGCAGTTGGCTGCGGTAAAGGTTAAAGGTGACTTGGGAAGTCTAAGTGACAAGGCGACCTTGAGAAGTCTAGTTATGAGTGAGACTTGGGAAGTCCTAGATGTCAGGGTCAAGGTTAAAGGTGAAGGAGGGAGTTATAATGTTTTTTTTATGTTTTTCCCTATTTTCCTATATGATGGTACGTGTGGATTAGGGTCAACCGATGATGCCTACCAGTACGTGTGGTTGTACTGACTCTACTCTTGCTATATCTTTTTGGTATAGTCTGGTTGCAGGGTTGGTGACGTTTCACAGGTTCAGGATTGCGGTGATCTTCTAGCAGCTCCTACTTCCTTCTATGGTGGGAGTTGTGTCCATTTTATGTTATAAGCTCATCTTGTAGAAGCTCTTGTACCGGCTTAGACTAGGTTCTGGGGAGGGTGTTTATATTGTTAATAAATTTTTGCAAGTTTTAAAGGTTGTGTAATTTTCGAAAGCTGTTGTATAAAGATTTTTCAAACTTTGTAAAGGGATTCCTAATGTATTAAGGGACTTATTTAATGGTCTATTTTCTTTTCCCTATTGCCTGTTGGTTCGGGTGGTAAGGGTTCTCCTATCTATATGGATTAGAGTAGGTGCCCGCACGGCCCAGTAGTTGGGTCGTGACACAGAATGCTTGTCAAGGACAGCGATGCTGGCCATTTCTGAATCTCAAAAAATCACAATCACTTATATACTTTAATAATAAACCAATTAATGACATACATATACAACTCAAATTAATAAAAAATACAACGAGCACAGCAGTATATATATATATATATACACACACACACGTATACAGTTTAATCTCGATATATATTTACAGAATTCAAATTGAAAATACACAAACTACATAGGTTTAAATTTATAGTACATAAACTCCATCCGTATTCATAGAGCCATATATATACATTTGTAGTTTGATTTACCAGTTAATTCCCCAACAACGTAAAATTGACATCACACAGAATACACAATATGTATTTCTATAAAAAAAAAAATACATTGTATAAAGATTTTTTTTAATCGGAACTGTTTTTAGCATTGCCATCATCATAAACTTACCAGTTTAAGTTTCAATATATTAAAATCTATAACCCGTAAACATATCGATCATAATCGATTTGACAACAACCACGTTATACAATATGTATTTGCAGATAAATTTGATATGTATTTGATATACAATATGTATTTACAATCAAATACAAGTGTTCTTCGTGTTAGTTGATTCGGCTCATCTACCATTGTCAATCTGTTTGAAGTTTATGCTACATACCTGTTTCAGTTTGATGTTAATGATACACACATGTATTAGTAAATTACGCCTTAATATCTCTTGAATAAATTCTACAATTTGTATTTGAATGATGAAAACTCGAGATTTATTTTCTAAAATTCAGAATTTTTGATGAACTTTGAATTTCAAATTAGAGATTTTGTTGTTGAATAGTTTTCCGTATAATTTTCCATTTGGAAATTGAATCTAAGCAATCCAGATCAGTTGTGTGATATAAGGAGACAAATCTGCTCATTAAAGACCATTTTTTTAATCGTAACAGTCTAGCTAAAATCACTCAACACCCCCAATTTATATTTATATTCGCCCGTTAAAACAGGCGCGTCAAATACAAAAAAAACAGCAATATTTTAGCTTAAACACTGTTATCGCCTATAATAAGAAAAGTTGTGCTATCTCCTTTTTAATTATGGACTCAAGTTTGCTATTTGAGAAATTTTCTCTTACAAAAACACCCTGATGGGTCCAGATTGGCAGAGATTGGATTCACTTGGTATATTTATTGTAATATCAGGTGTTTTTGTCATTCAAAATAAGATCTATGCTCATGTATAAGCGGTAAAGCATACAATACATACAAAGACTACAGTAAAATTATTTTAATTGACCAAAGTATCCTTAAAATAAGATTATTGACATTAAGTGTACATTGACGAAAACGTGTGTACTTGTCGCCCCACTCCCTCTTGTATAATAAGAGAATATGTACCAAAAAAATTGACATGACACTCTATATAGCTAGTTATTAAATTTAATAAAAAGTAGGGGGTCATTTGGTACGTAGGGTGTATTAAAATAATGCACTGGTGTATTCGTAATGCTTGCATTAGTAATATTGGTATTAGTTATATTTTCATTAGTTATGCTTAAATTTTTCTTATGCAACGTTTAGTTTGGTGTATTAAAAATCACACACATTGCACAATTTCTTAAAAAACTAATATTTTTTACAAAATTACCCTCCATAAATATTGTGAAAAGGATGTGAAAAATATTTTGAGGGAAAATTATATCTTTACCCATGATAATGCATGCATTAGAACCTACTGCATTACTAATACCATGGATTTTCATGTATTAGTTATACACACCTTAATACCAAATAGTGTGTACAACTAATGCTTTATTAGTTATACATATATTGAAAAAGTGTATCAAACAAGGTGCTAGTAATACACAAAGTTAATACATGCATTATTTTTTTATGCACTCTACCAAACGATCCCTAAGGGAAATGGTTGAAAAACATATTCAAATTTTGCCGGAAATTACTGTTACACACTTCAACTTTGTGGGGGTCCTATAACCCCTCTGAACTATTTTTCAGTGTATTCTTGAGGGTATTATCCGCTGACCTGAACAACTAAGTCACTCAAATTAAAATAGTGCTTGCACGCACCTTTCAAAAGGTAAAAGTTTCGAAGGGTCGGACTTATTATTCAATTACCAGTCTTCCCCAAAATATTTTGTCCTAGATCTACCAAAAAACTCTCGCACCTCTCCTCATGATTTCTACTGAAATCACACAAATCATTTCATTTTCCTGTGTTTTTTACTTTGAATCAATTGTATTGAAGTTGTGGCTTGCAACTTGGTGGTGAATGTATTTCAAATTTCAAAAATGTGGAGATGTTATTTGGAGTATGTAATGAAAAAGAAAGAGAAAATCATCTTAGATAATACTTTAAGACTCTTTATTACACCAAATACATCACTTTTTTTCTAATTACTAAAGTACCTTTTTAATTACAAGTCATACCAGTATCTAAAAATTAGTTATTACTTTTTTATTGTATTTAATTCTGGGTTCTTTTAATGCTACTTAATTAAGGAATAAATTTAAAATGGGATCTACTAAATAACTTATTGTAATTAAGGAAGATAATTACAAAATAAAATCTTTCTTCTCTCTCTTAGTCTTGTTTCTTTATTTATCCAAATCTTATCTTTTAATTGAATTAGTAGGCTTAAATTTAGGGATTTACAATTATCATTATTCAACTAAATTAATCTGTTTTCTCTGTAATTCATAAATATTTTTCTTCTCTCTTCTAAAATTTATTATAGATTATAATAAATTAGTTATTATTTTTTATTGTACTTAATTGTGATTTTTTTAATGCTACTTAATTAAGAAATAAATCTAAAATGGAATCTACTAAATAACTCATTGTAATTAAGGAAGATAATTACAAAATAAAATTTTTCTTCTCTTTCTTAGTCTTATTTCTTTATTTATCCAAATTTTATTTTTTAATTGAGTTAGTAGGCTTAACTTTAGGGATTTACAATTATCATTATTCAATTAAATTAATCTCTTTTCTCTGCAATTCATAAATATTTTCTTCTCTCTTCTAAAATTCATTATAGATTATAATAAATCACATCAAAATGAATAATTTCAAGTATATAATGTGATTTTTGTGTGATATTATCTAAGACACTCTATGCTAGTATTTATTGATTAATTTAATGATTATAGTATACATACATTGAACAAAGATTTTTTTCTCCATTTTTTTCACAAAATATCTCCACTCCATTTTCAAAATTGTATATCACTTGATTCACATTTCTATTTCAATATACATAACTTGAAATCATTTATCATACAACATGGAATCAAAATTTATACACTGCCTGTTACTACTTTATAATACTATCTAACTGTATCTGAAAATTGTATATCACTTGATTTTCATGAATCTTTCAACAAATATAACTAGAAATCAATTTTCATACAGTGTGACACCAAAATATATACACAGTCTGTTACTACTTTATAATACTATCTTACTGTATTTGAAAATGATATATCACTAGATTTCCACGAATGTTTCAATAACCATAACAAGAAATCAGTTTTAATATAGCATTAAATCAATAAATAAATTACATCTACGTTTGATAGAATTATACACAGTTCATACACAAACACATAAACTTTTTCTTTAACAAGTATTAATTTTACAATTCTAAGTTATGAATAAAAATTACTGATTTATTTATTTTTTTAAAGAAAAAATTATCCTAGATATAATAGGCATAAAACTAGGGAAAATCATATATATGAGAGATTGTTGGCTTGATTGATCTCCTAAAGCCCTGTAACACCCCGAAAACGTATCCAGCTTTTAAACTCAGACTTGCAGGGAATTTTGGACTTCCAGGGACCACGGGTCAAGTCCACGAATCAAGGAACGTTCCACGAGTCGTGGAAGTGACTCGTGATTCCAGTCCTGCAGACCATCCCCAGGTCTGAGAACCACGAGTCAGTTTCACGACTCGTGAAGGTTTCCATGGGTCATGGAACCAAACTGTGGGACTCAGACAGAGAGTGGTCAAATCCCCTGATTTCCACGACTCAGTCTTACGACTCGTGGAAGCTTCCACGAGTCGTCCTGTGGAATTGTAGGAAACTTTCAGCATCCTGGAATTTTGGCTCAGGAACCACGACTCCATTCCACGAGCCGTGATTGGTTCTACGGTTCGTGGGAGGAACCCGTGGAACCTGAAGCCGAGTTTTTAAGATAGTTTTCCTAATTAAATCCCAGGGTTATTTTGGTCATTTCCCACCCTTTCAACTACTAAGTGAAGCCTTTTTGACTATTTCTAGTAGGGTTTTCACCCATATTATCCTAAGTCCCTCCTAAATTCCTCATTCTTCACCAAAAAGAGAAAAGTTCCTCTCAAGCTTCAAGTCTCCAAGCTCCAAGTCAAGTCTCCTAAGTCTTTTCCATTGAAGTGGGTTATTTTCATCTAAGGTATGTGGGTCTTCAAAAATGGGTTCCTCTCACCATTGTGCTCAAAATCCCCAATCCTTATGTTGAATTATGAACTTATGAAATTAGGGTTTTGATCTAAAATTTGGGAAAAGTTTATGAAATCAATTTCTATGTTTAAATTCATAGTTTCCTATTGATTATTCATGATTTGATTATGATTCTCTTATTGGTTTTAAGAGCCCAAGCATGAAAGTTGATTTCTAGCATGAAACTATGAAATTGCATGTTTTCAAGAGAAACTTGGCATGATTAGATATCATGGCCTTTATGTATTTATGAAATTGCATGCCTAATTCTTCAAGTATGAATTTATAAAGAAAAGCATATTTTGAATTATGGCTATGCTAAGCTTTATGAACTATGATATGAAAGTTGCATGATACCCGATTTGTTTTCATGCTTTATGAATAAGATTTGGCATGAGAGTATGTCGTATGAAATTATGAGCTATATGTGCATGTTTTGGGAGTAGTATTTAGCACCGAGTTGGACGGGGTGAGAGTACCCTTAGTCCCAGAAAATATATTGCCAGCGTAGGTTATGATATGATATGATATGATATGTGTCTTCAAGGCTTATGAGAGTGGATCCACGTCTTTATGAATGGTATCCTTACCTTAGCGGGGCATAGGACAGCTTTGTCAACTAGGGTTATATAGTTGGGTATGGTGACTTGTCCCTTGGCAAGGTTAAAAGCCAGCTTTTGCTAACTAGGGTTATATAATTAGATTCCATGTAGTTCACATGGTCTCATTTCGGTTATAAGAAACTCCCCAATGAATGTTTTCAAGTTTTCTAAGCTTTATGAACTCTTTTATAAACTCGTATTTTGAAGTTGGCTCTTGCCTCATGACTTAGATTCTCATTATGATATCTTCTCATGATACTCTATTATGTATGAATTATGTCTAAGTATTCTTTAAAGCATATGTTTATCATACTTATGCATTGCTCACATACTTAGTACATTCCATAGTACTAACGCATATTGCGATGCATCCTTTAAAGATGCAGATTCAGGTGTCCTTTCATAGATACGTGGCTAGAGTTCTCGGTCACTTGCAGTCAGCTTGGGTGAGTCCTCACAGTTCGAGGACTAGACGTTACTTTAGCTTTATGTTTCCTTTTTTTTGAGATTGTCGAGTTAGTTGGGGTATTGTCCCATCAACTCATTATGCTAGTTTTAGAGGATTTCAGACATAGATGTTATGGGATGATCTTTGAGTTGTATTCCTTATTCGACTCGTTATCTATGATATGCTTTCTGTTTTGGATTCCCTTATGATGTTTCCCCTGTGTTTTCCTTCATGTTTCTTGAGAATGTTATGACCAAGGGTTAGTTTGGGATCTTTGTGGTCCCGAGTCTCGTGTTACGTCTAGGGGGTAACCTTGGGGTGTGAAAAACTTGGTATCATAGCCTCAGGTTCAAGTGTCCTAGGATATCTGAAAGCCGCATTGAGTACAGTCCTTTTTCATGTGTGTGAAGTGTGCCACACATATTAGGGGGAAGATATGAGGTGTCTTAGGAAAACTTCACTTCTTTCATGATCACGTCGTGCGATACATCTTAACTTTAATGTTCCTCTAATCCTTATCTTATGCATTTTAGAGTATGCCTCCTCGACGTGCTATGCCTCCTCGAGCTGCTCGGAATGCTGCTCCTCAAGTTTTGGTTCCCGATGTCATGAATGATGAGTTTAGGAACGCTATTCACTTGCTAGCCCAGACTTTGGCCACTCAGTCCAATCAGCAGGCTCCTACCCCTGCCCATCCTCAAGGTAGAGTAGCGCCCGAGTTCGTGACTTTATCCGTATAAACCCGCTGGAGTTTTTGAATTCAAAAGTGAGTGAGGACCCGCTCAACTTTATTGACGAAGTGAAGAATATCTTTGAGGTTATGCAAGTAGTGGGGGTTGATTGTGTTGAGCTTGCATTCTATCAACTCAAGGATGTAGCTCATATTTGGTTCACGCAATGCAAAGAGGCTAGGGTAAGGGATGCAATCCCTATGACTTGGGAGTGTTTTGAGAGAGCCTTCCTTGATAGGTTCTTTCCCCATGAGTTGAGGCAAGTGAAGGTGGAAGAATTTGTGAACTTAAGACAGGGTTCGATATCGGTGCAAGAGTATAGTCTGAAGTTCACTCAGTTGTCTAGATATGCTCCCTCCATGGTAGCGGACCCGCATGATCAAATGAGCAAGTTTATGTATGGGGTTTCTGATGTGGTGAAGAAGGAGTGTAGGTATGCTTTATTGTTGAGTGATATGAACATCTCCCGACTTATGACTCATGCCCATTAGATTGAGGGTGATAAGTTTAGAGAGATGGCAAGAGAGAATAAGAGGGTTAGATCCGAGGGATCAGGTTTTGGTCATCACAGGTCTGGGGGTGGACATCGCTCTTTATTCCAAAAGAAGTCATTGGGGTCCTTTCATTCTTCTGCTAGTGCTCCTACCCAGGCTCAGAAGCCTCGTCATGATCAGGGTAGTAGAGGATCTGGTTCCTATTCCCAGTATCAGGGTAGTGTTACTAAAGGACCTTCCTACCCAGCTTGTGTTAAGTGTGGAAAGAACCATGTTGGTGAGTGTTGGCCAGTTCAGGTGGCTGCTTCGGTTGTGGTCAGGTTGGACATCGCATCAGGGATTACCCTTCAGCTAGGAAGGGGCAGGGAGGGGTAGGACTCAGTCTACCCCAGCAGCTTTAGGAGGTAGACCAGCCCAGCAGGGTGCAGCTTCTAGTTCTCGTGGTCAGCGCCAGAACCGTCTTTGTACTATGTCCTCCTATCAGGATCAAGAGAGTTCTTCAGATATGGTCACCGGTATGTTGAAAGTCTTCTCTATTGATGTGTATTCCTTGTTGGATCCTAGTGCCTCCTTATCTTTTGTAACCCCTTATGTGGCTTGTAAGTTTGAAGTTCATCCTGAAATGCTTTTAGAACCCTTTCATGTTTCTACTCCTGTTGGTGAGTCAGTCCTAGCCGAAAGAATATATCGAAATTGCCCTATCTCAGTCCTTCATAGAGTCATTTCAGCGGATCTAGTAGAGTTGGAGATGACTGATTTTGATGTTATTCTTGGTATGGATTGGTTATATGCATGTTATGCCTCGGTTGATTGCTGTACTCGTGTTGTCAGTTTCGAGTTTCCTAATGAACCTATCCTAGAATGGCAAGGTAGTCCCTCTTCTTCTAAAGGTCGCTTCATATCCTACCTTAAGACTAGGAAGATGATTTCTAACGGCTACGTTTATCATATAGTTTGGTTTATGGACACAAAGTCCGAGACCCCGACTATTCAGTCTGTTCCTGTTGTGAATGAATTCCCAGAAGTGTTTCCCAATGATTTGCCCAGAGTCCCTCCGGAGTGGGAGATTGACTTTGGGATAGATCTTCTTCTGTATATGAATCCTATCCCCATTCCTTCCTATAGAATGCCCCCTGTGGAACTTAAAGAGTTGAAAGATCAGTTGAAAGATCTTCTTGATAAAGGTTTCATCAGGCCTAGCATTTCTCCTTGTGGTGCCCCAGTTTTGTTTGTTCGGAAGAAAGATGGCTCTCTTAGAATGTGTATTGATTACCATTAGTTGAACAAGGTCACAATCAAGAATAAGTATCCCATTCCTAGGATTGATGACTTGTTCGATCAGCTTCAGGGTGCTAGTTTCTTCTTTAAGATCGACCTTAGATCCGGTTATCATCAGCTTCGTGTTAGAGAGTGTGATATTCTGAAGACAGCCCTCAGGACTCAGTATGGTTATTATGAATTTGTTGTGATATCTTTTGGTCTAACAAATGCTCCTGCAGCCTTTATGGATTTGATAAACTGTGTTTTCAAGCAATATTTGGATTCTTTTATGATTGTGTTTATTGACGATATCCTTATCTACTGTTGGAGTGAGGAGGAGCATGCGGACCACTTGAGGGTTGTGTTGCAAACTCTCAAGGATAGACAGTTGTTTGCTAAGTTTAGCAAATGTGAATTTTGGATGCAGTCTATTACTTTTCTGGGTCATATTGTGACTAGTGATGGTATTCGGGTTGACTCTCAAAAGATAGAGGCAGTAAAGAACTGACCTAGACCTACTTCCCCATCTGATATTAGAAGCTTCTTGGGTTTGGCTGGTAACTATAGGAGGTTCGTGGAAGAGTTTTCTTCCTTTGCTGCCCCTTTGACCCAATTGACTCAGAAAGAGGTTAAGTTTCAGTGGTCTGACTCTTGTGAGAAGAGTTTTCAGGAATTGAAGACTAGATTGACCACCGCTCCAGTGTTAGCTCTACCCGAAGGCTTAAATGATTTTGGTGTGTATTGTGATGCTTCTAAGATTGGTTTGGGTTGTTTCTTGATGCAGCGTGGTAAGGTGATTGCTTATGCTTTTACACAGCTTAAGACTCATGAGAAGAACTATCCTACTCATGATCTTGAGTTGGCCGTTGTGGTCATCGCTTTTAAGATTTGGAGACATTACTTGTATGGTGTGCATGTGGATGTATTCACCGATCATAAGAGTCTTCAATATGTGTTCACTCAAAAGGAATTGAATTTGTGACAAAGGAGATGGCTTGAGCTCTTTAAGGATTATGATATGAGTGTGCTTTACCATCCGGGTAAGGCCAATGTTGTGGCGGATGCTTTGAGTAGGTTGTCCATGGGAAGTGTAACTTCTATTGAAGATGGAAAGAAGGAATTAGTTAAAGAAGTTCATAGTCTTGCTCGGTTGGGAGTTCACCTTATGAACTCGACCGAAGGTGGTGTGATTTTGACCAATGGCGCTAAATCATCCTTGGTAGCTGAGGTGAAAGCAAAGCAAGACCAAGATCCCGTTCTACTTTAGCTTAAGGGTGCAGTTCATCAGCAAAGGGTTGAGGTTTTCTTCCTGTGGGGAGATCGTGTGCTTCATTATCAGGGTCGCTTATGTGTGCCAGATATTGATGGGTTGAGACAGCAGATTTTGACTGAGGCCTACAGTTCTAGATATTCTATTCATCCGGGTGCCACTAAGATGTATCGTGATCTACGGGAAGTCTTTTTGTGGAATGGTATGAAGAAGGACATAGCCGGGTTTGTGGCTAAGTGTCCCAACTGTCAACAGGTAAAGGTGGAACATCAAAGACCAGGTGGTGTGCTTCAAGATATTGACCTTCCCACTTTGAAATGGGAAGCAATTAATATGGACTTCATTACTGGGTTGCCTCGTACTCGCGGGCAACATGATTCCATTTGGGTGATCGTTGACCAGAAAACCAAGTCATCCCATTTCTTGCCTGTTAAGACTACGGATACAGCGAATGATTATGCTAGACTCTACATTCGGGAGATAGTCCAATTGCATGGTGTTCCCTTGTCTATCATTTCAGATAGAGGTCCTCACTTTACCTCTCAGTTTTGGAAGTTATTTCAGAAAGGTCTTGGTACCCAGTTGAAGCTTAGCACAGCTTTTCATCCTCAGACAGACGGACAGGCAGAGCGTACTATTTAGACTTTGGAGGATATGTTAAGAGCATGTGTGATTTATTACAAAGGTAATTGGGATGATCACTTACCTCTTACCGAGTTTGCCTACAACAACAGCTTTCACTCCAGCATCCAGATGGCTCTCTATGAGGCACTTTATGGTCGGAGGTGTAGATCTCTTATTGGTTGGTTTGAGGTTGGTGAGGCAGCCTTGATTGGTCCAGATTATGTTCATGAGACTACGGAGAAGGTTCAGCTTATTAGGGAGAGGTTGAAGACCGCTCAGAGTCAACAAAAGTCTTATGCGGATGTGAGGAGAAGGGAATTGGTATTTAAGGTTGAGGATTGGGTTTTCCTTAAGGTGTCACCTATGAAGGGTGTGATGAGATTGGCAAGAAGGGAAAGCTTAGTCCCCATTTTTTAGGTCCTTATCGAATTCTGAGGAAGGTTGGTAAGGTTGCTTATAAGTTAGAGTTGCCAACGGAGTTGGAAGCGGTTCATCTAGTTTTCCACTTTTCCTTGTTGAAGAAGTGTGTTGGTGATCCGAGCTTGATTATCCCTTTGGAAGATGTGGGTATGAAGGATAGTCTTACCTATGAGGAGGTTCCCTTGGAGATCCCTGATCGTCATATTAGGAGGTTGAGAAATAAAGAAGTCACTTCGGTGAAAGTCCTTTGGAGGAATCGGCTTGTAGAAGGTGCTACTTGGGAAGCGGAGGAGGCCATGAAGGCCAAATATCCTCATCTATTTCCTTCTGACTCAGTTCCAGCTTGAGGTACTAGTTTCCTCCTTAGTATGTCCCTCCGATTCCATTCCATCAGTTCCTCTCATGATTCTAGCATACATCAATGTTTTACGAAGTTAGTTTATCATGTTTTCAAGTTTAGAAGTTCAGGTTTTATGTTTACTCTTTGATTTCCATGTTTTGATGTTTGGTTGGGCTGTTCCCCTCAGTTTTCCTTGTTTAGTCTTCATTCGAGGACGAATGATCCCAAGAGGTAGATATTGTAACACCTCAGAAACGTATCCATCTTTTAAACTCAGACTTGCAGGAAATTTTGGACTTCCAGGGACCACGGGTCAAGTCCACGAATCGTGGAAGGTTCCACGAGTCATGGAGGTGACTCATGATTCCAGTCCTGCAGACCATCCCCAGGTCTGAGAAACCATGAGTCAGTTTCACGACTCGTGAAGGTATCCACGGGTCGTGTAACCAAACCGTGGGACTCAGACAGAGAGTGGTCAAATCCCCTGATTTCCATGACTCAGTCCTACGACTCATGGAAGCTTCCACGAGTCGTCCTGTGGAATCATAGGAAACTTTCAGCATCCTGGAATTTTGGCTCAGGAACCACGACTCCATTCCACGAGCCGTGATTGGTTCTACGGTTCATGGGAGGGATCCGTGGAACCTGAAGCTGGGATTTTAAGACAGTTTTCTTAATTAAATTCCAGGGGTATTTTGGTCATTTCCTACCCTTTTAACTACTAAGTGAAGTCGTTTTGACTATTTCTAGTAGGGTTTTCACCCATATTATTCTAAGTCCCTCCTAAGTTCCTCATTCTTCACCCAAAAGAGAAAAGTTCCTCTCAAGCTTCAAATCTCCAAGCTCCAAGTCAAGTCTCCTAAGTCTTTTCCATTGAAGTGGGTTATCTTCATCTAAGGTATGTGAGTCTTCAACAATGGGTTCCTCTCACCCTTGTGACCAAAATCCCCAATCTTTATGTTGAATTTCTTTTCCATTGAAGTGGGTTATCTTCATCTAAGGTATGTGGGTCTTCAACAATGGGTTCCTCTCACCTTTGTGCCCCAAATCCCCAATCCTTATGTTGAATTATGAACTTATGAAATTAGGGTTTTGATCTAAAATTTGGAAAAAGTTTATGAAATCAGTTTCTATGTTTAAATTCATGGTTTCCTATTGATTATTCATGATTTGATTATGATTCTCTTATTGGTTTTAAGAGCCCAAGCATGAAAGTTGATTTCTAGCATGAAACTATGAAATTACATGTTTTCAAGAGAAACTTGGCATGATTAGATATCATGGCCTTTATGTATTTATGAAATTGCATGCCTAATTCTTCAAGTATGAATTTAGAAAGAAAAGCATGTTTTGAATTATGGTTATGCTAAGCTTTATGAACTATGATATGAAAGTTGCATGATACCCGATGTGTTTTCATGCTTTATGAATAAGATTTGGCATGAGAGTATGCCGTACGAAATTATGAGCTATATGTGCATGTTTTGGGAGTAGTATTTAGCACCGAGTTGGACGGGGTGAGAGTACCCTTAGTCCCAGAAACTACGTTGCCACCGTAGGTTATGATATGATATGATATGTGCCTTCAAGGCTTATGAGAGTGGATCCACGTCTTTATGTATGGTGTCCTTGCCTTAGCGGGGCATAGGACAGCTTTTCCAACTAGGGTTATATAGTTGGGTATGGTGACTTGTCCCTTGGCAAGGTTCAAAGTCAGCTTTGCTAACTAGGGTTATATAGTTAGATTTCATGTAGCTCACATGGTCTCATGTCGGTTATAAGAAACTCCCTTATGAATGTTTTCACATTTTCTAAGCTTTATGAACTCTTTTATAAACTCCTATTTTGAAGTTGGCTCTTGCCTCATGACTTAGCTTCTCATTATGATATCTTCTCATGATACTCTATTATGTATGAATTATGTCTAAGTACGCTTTAAAGCATATGTTTATCATACTTATGCATTGCTCACATACTTAGTACATTCCATAGTACTAACGCATATTGCGCTGCATCCTTTGAAGATGCAGATTCAGGTGTCCCTTCAAGGATACGTGGCTAGAGTTCCCGGTCACTTGCAGTCAGCTTGGGTGAGTCCTCATAGTTCGAGGACTAGACGTTACTTTAGCTTTATGTTCCCTTTCTTTTGAGATTGTCGAGTTAGTTGGGGTATTGTCCCATCAACTCATTATGCTAGTTTTAGAGGATTTCAGACATAGATGTTATGGGATGATCTTTGAGTTGTATTCCTTATTCGACTCGCTATCTATGATATGTTTCCTGTTTTGGATTTTCTAATGATGCTTCCGCTATATTTTCCTTCATGTTGCTTGAGAATGCTATGACCAAGGGTTAGCTTGGGATCCTTGTGGTCTCGAGTCCCGTGTTACGTCTTGGGGGTAACCTCGGGGTGTGACAAGCCCTTTTTAAGGGAATTTGTTGAGCCTGTCTTTTTTTTCTCTTTATTTTATGTTTTCATTTTTTTTAATTTTTTTCTTTTTTTCATTTTTTTATTTTGTATTTATTAAGTTGGTAGATATTGCAAAAAAAAATGCATGGTAGGTATTGAAAACTAGAATCTTGTGGTATAAATTGTAATATTCTATTTAATATATAATATATAGGTTTTTTCCCAAAAAAAAAACCAAAAAGAGGAATTATGTGGACTACCACACATGGCAAATAAAGATGGGTCTGTAAACTTTTAACTGCACCCTTATGCGTTCAATGTATGTGCAGTTACTTGTTTATCCAGTTCTACTGATAATACCCTCATAAATAAACTAAAAGATAGTCTTGAGGTAATAAGACTCCCGCAAAGTTGAAATGTGTAACAGTAATTTTGGGCAAAATTTTGAGTGTGTTTTGAACCATTTTTCCTTATACTTTTTATTAAAAGGATATTTGAATTGACTTATTTTCAAGTGCTTTTGGATTTTAAGCATCTTTTTATTTTTGGAGGTGTTTGAAAAAGATAAAAATTGCGGGTACCGAACACCGGGTGGAAAACCAAAAAAAATGCTTTTAAATACTTTATTTTGAGGTTAAAAAGTACAAAAAAAAGAAGCTAAAAGCCAAAAGTTGGTTGCTACCTACTTTTGGCTTTTAGCTTTTAGTTTTTAGCTTATAAGTCACTTTAAAAAAGTCTATCCAAACACCTTCTTATTTAATACTTCCTCCGTCTTATTTTATGTGGCATCCTTTCTTTTTTAGTTCATCCTAAAAAGAATGTCACCTTACTATAATTAAAAAAAAAATTAACTTTAAAATTTCCCTTTTACCTTTACTGAAATGATTCACAATCACACAAATATTCAATGATCATTTTATACCACATATTTCAAAAGTCTTACTTTTTTTCTTAAATATCGTGTTAAGTCAAAGGGTGCCACATAAAATGAGATGGAAGGAGCGACTAGCTATATAAAATGTCATGTCAATTTTGTGGTGGGTCCCACATATAAGGCCAATTAAATAATTCACTCACACAAATATGACTCTCCCAACATAAAATTTTGAGTTTTAGAATTTGGGGAGTTAGCTTTAACTTTTAGGAAAAAAGGTTAGTATGGTCGTCTTAATTTGTGGCCATATTTTGGCCATATAATTGCGGTTCATTTAATAGCTCTCTTTAAATATTTACTTTTTAATAATATTCAATTCTCGAAAGATATCTAATAAATAGAGTATTTTAGCAAATCATATTTTGTGTTTATTATTTTTTTTAATGGACGTAAACTTGAGCATGAATATGTATATACTTTTTCAAAACCCATTTTTAGATTTAAAGAGGTCTCTATCTGAAATTAATTTTGGAATCAGATTGGTCCAAAAGTTAAAGAGATGGGTTTTGTTTGGTGAATCTTGAATTTCATCACTGGCATGTTAGGAGAGGCAAAATAAGGATGTATAGATTTTTGCCATTATGTTGATAATATAACTTGATACCATACTATTAATACAAATTCATAATGGAAAATACATTCTCCACGCACAAATCATTTTGTACATGGAGATGGAAAACGTGCACCTGTCAAATTGGTGCATCATTTCAAACTGCTTGGGCTTTGTGCATGCATATCATGTAGCTGGAGGCAGAGACAGATTAGAATTTTCATTAAGGAAAATTAAAAAATAAAAATATAGTGATTAGGATTTAAATTTGGAATCAAAAGGTAAATTTTGGACCCTTTACATCACTGAGTCAATCTCTATTTTTGTGTTACGGGGTTCAAAATCTATATATATATATACACAAAAAATAAATAAATAATTCACTACCTTATATATACAGTAAACACCCTCCCAACCCCCTTGATTCGCCCCTGCCTACAGGGGCAGAATGAGTGATTCAGCAGTGGGTTTGTATGTGTTTATATATATATATATATATATATATATATATATATATAATAATTATTATTATTATAAAAGCATAAATATAAATATTAATTAATCAAAATATCCTTTAAATATTGAATGACTTTTATACCCTTAATTATTTCATTAGAAAATTAACTCATGATAATCCTATTAGGAATTTAACTCACAGAATTAGTTTTAAAATCCTATTATTTGGCGTTTATAATTGTTGATGTGGTTCCTTCTTTTTTTGTAAATGTAAAATTAAGTTAATTTAATATTTGATGTTGCCAATATATGAGTATCCAAAATATTTTTAAAGGTCAAGAAAAATTAAGGTACTGATCTTCACTAGCTGAAAATTATTTGGCAATATTGTTCAACGACACTCTACTAGACACTTTGCTCTTGTGCTGGCGAGATCGGTGAATCTGGATCTCTGATACCACTCTGTCATGACCCAAATATCATACTGTGATGGTGCCTACATAACCTCCCAGTAGGCAAGTCAATCTGTAACGACCGAGTTAATCGTTATGGGTAAACTTTTTGTGCCAAATTTTGAGTTAGAAAACTTTTGGGTTTGAGAGTTGAAAATTCTTTGCTAGGCTAGTCTCGGCTGGTTTAGGAGCGAGGTATGGTCTAGGGAAATCCGGGTGAGAGTTGGTTAACGTGTCTTGTTTTGAGCTAGGTTTCCTTGTAGCTAAGACATAAGGGAGTCCAGGGGACTTTTCATAATTGAATTCGGGTAAGTAAAACTCTCGGTACGAAGATTGATGTGAAGGAATTATTCCGGGATGTCAAAAAATTAAGTGTGTTGTAAAATGGACCCTTTTGAGGAAATTTATTACTTTCTGTCCAGTGTCAACCGCAACAGCAGTTGACACACTGCTACGGCGAACTCCGCTATAGAGGAGAAATTACCGCTATAATGAAAGTCAACATCGCTCAGCATCCGCTATAGCGGACGATTCCGCTACGGCGGTACCGCTATAGCGGAGCGGACCGTTGTTGACACCCAATTTTTACCTGCCACATTACGAACTAATCTTGAGCCTTTTTGAATTTTTAAATAATTTTTGAAATAATTATTTTGTACAAAGGGATAAAATATTTTCCAAATCGGCTTTATAATAGTTTTTGAGTAATGATTAATATTTTTCATATTTAAATATGTGAAATTTATATAAGTTTACTTAAGGAACTATTTTAGAGTTTAATTTCATATGAAAATCCCTTTAAAAGAACTACGTTTGATTTTCCTCTAAATTAATTCAAAATAAAATTAATTGAATAAATTAATTTTTATAATTGTAAATGAGGTAATTATGTGTTAAACATGATGATTATTTCAATTCGTCTAAATTTAAAGAGGCTCGGGTGATTAATTTTAATTAATCCGTCTTTATTTCAATTCAAGCCTAATCTCTAAAACCCTTTAAATCATAGCCAGATTTTCCTAATTCATTCACAATTTGGCAAAATTCTTAAACAAATGGCCACATTTTGCAAATGTGGACAAATGTTAAACCAGCCTTATAACTCCCTCAACTCAACAGCCTCACCTTATCACGTTTGGGCTCAACAATAGCTTTCAGCCCACTTGCATTTTCTCCCCAACCCACCTCTCTAATTCACCGACCCGTCCCACTTCTATATCCCTATCAACCTTTATACCTACACACACATATGCACATGCTATCACTATTCTCTCTCAAACGCTCACGCTCTCCCTTTTATCTCCAAAAGGATGCGGTGTACTATTTTCACGCGCACAGTAAACCAGTTCATCTATCTTCTTCATCGTCTCCACCTCTTCAACCAAAGAACCCTAACGCCGCTACACCAATAGCTTCACACAACGCCTAACCCCCGTTAAAATTCCTAAACGACATCTTTTTTCCCGTCAGCTCGTGTGTTGGCTTCATCCAGAAGCTTCCAAAGGTTGCTAGGTGTCAATTTCTCCGCACAATCAGCAAAAATTGGTACAAATATCGTACCATTGCTCGGCTGTGAAGCTCATCTGTTGGAAATTTGAAATTTTCGCAAAGGGTTTTCCCAGAAATACCCTCCTCTTTCCCCCTCTTTCTCACTCGTTTTCCCTCTATATAAACCCTCTAATTTGAGGTGTGGAGTAGTGGGAATTTCTGGGGGAAATTTTGGGGATTCTGAAGGAGCATCCCTTCAATCTCACGTAACCAGAAATTTCAGATCGAAAACACAACAAAATTGAGTTTCGACAAGGCTGGTCGAGATTCTGGTGGTGTTAAAGATTTTCTAATATAGATTAAAGTCTCAGTTCGCTGCCCCAAGAAAGGTAAACATCTCATTCTTCTCCTTCTTTCCCTTCACTGGTATAATGTAGAGTATTTGCCCATAGAGGTATCATTGGTTAAGGCTGGTCTTGTTTGAGAATATTGTGTATTGTGATGAGATTGTTTTTTTAGAGTTCATTGGTGATCCGGAGCTACTGTCGATTTCTCTAAAACTCGGACAGTGAAATCAATATTGCTTGTTGTGTTTGGCTCTGTTTGAATCATGTAAAAATGTTAAACTATCTCTTCTTCTTTTGTTCTGTCTTATTGAAAATTAGTGGACTACTGTTTGGGTTTTAGGCTGGAAAATATTTGATTGTTGTGGTGAGAAATCAAGAATGAGGTGATGACATGTTGTCTGCTAGCTTGAGTTTTCCATCGAACTTACAGCACTTTAAGGTTTTTTTTTTCAAATTGTTTTCTCTCGTTATTGATGGCTGCTATTGATCTCATAAGCTTCTTATTTTCTTTTTGGTGGTTTAGTTTTGGATACGAATAGCATGTTGGATCTTTATAAGGTTCTTAAATCTTTTGTTCCTGGGTATCCTTAAGCATATCTTGGATTGAGTACACTGTTATGCTATTTAGTTAGATTAAATGGATGTTTTCTTGAGAAATCTATTTAGCTTACAATGCTAAATGAGACTCATTAAGAATAACAAGCTCGATCTTCGGTATGGATCCTTAGCCCTTACCAAAGATTGAAGAGTGCTGGAACGAAATCGAACTCTATTATAGTCCGAATTTTGTCGCAACCTACTTTCAAAGTCCACGAAATAGGATGTAACTTTAAGGTTTCCTCATTTTCAAGTGGTTGTATAAGTTGCAAGATCAAATTTTATTTGTATATCTCTTATATGCCGTTCGATTCTCGGCATCATCATGGCCTTAGGGGTGAATACCTTTGCTTTATTTTTCAACTTGTTAAGCATGTTATAGTCTTAAAAGTCTAAATGTCTACTTTTGAGTTCCTGCCAATTTGAATTGGCCAAATATTGGATAATATGTGCCAGGAAAGCATGAAACTTCAATTGGCAATATGAGCAAATGATTTTAAGTTGCGTATGTATATGAATCTGTTTAAGGAAGCACGAAATCCTCGAAATCAGCTATGTTTTTCCTCAAATGTTGTCTTGAAAAAATGTTATAAAAGCATGTTACTGTTTGGGCGTACTATGTTAACCTATTTGCCTTTTCTTCTCTCTAGTTAAGTATGGATAAACTTCAAGTGCCTGAATTTCTAAATGATCATACCAACTGTCTCGTTTTTTCCCTTCCTTTTTAGCCTAAAATAGCTTGCCTGTATTCTATTTCTTTTTCTTTTGAAACTGCAATGTGAGAATGTTGATTTGTGGTATGGTCATCTTTAAATTCAGTTAACTTTGTTTATCAATATGTGATTACAGTACTAATCCCCTGTCTTTAATTATGCATGAATTCCTCTGAACAAGTCCAAGTTGGACTCAAACTTTGCATTCCTAGTTGGGCCAAGGAGGCCAAATAGCTCTCGAGTCAGCCTCTTCAAGTCCCCAAAAGGGGGTTAAAAATCAAAGAAATAAGTGTGGCCTAAGCGCCACACACGAAAGCTAATATACAAGGATGGCCATTGAAGACAAAGATTAAACGGGCTTAACTCGAATATTGGTAGTCCGATAAGGACATTTGTAGAGGTTTGGGCCTAAGTGCCTAAACTCAACTTCTTCCTTTCCTTTAGTTTAACATTATTTGTATTAATTTGGACTTTATAAAATGCTAACTTTTTAAACTTAGTTAATTTTTTTCATTGGAGTACCATGAATTTTATCGCAAGTTTATCTATTTCAGAATTTAGTATAATTCTTACATTTTGCCACCAAGCTTTAAATTGCAAAAACCTCGTTTTGATGTCGTTTTATCATAAGCAAATAACTCTTTTTCGTTTACTTGTTAAATTTCACGTTTTCAAAGATAGTCAGATAATATAAGTTAGAAAATAGTCGGATAACCACGTGTTAGCGGACATTTCGAGTGCTTTAAACCTTCTCGAAATGTTAATATGAACTTCTTACCCGGATTTCTAAAATTTGAAAGGTTTTTATCTGTTTTAAATCTTTTGAATATTTTCAAAGGTTTTCTTGACTTTTCCTACAAAAAAATTAAGTGGCGACTCTGTTTTAATTAAATTTTGAGAATTTCTTCAAGTTTTCAAGTTTAATACAAGTCAAACCCGTTTCAAATACGAAATTGCATTTTCTCTTAAAAAATAAACAAAAGTGAAAAATACGATAAAACAGAAATGGTGACTCTGCTGGGGATTTAACTAAGTTCTAATCAAAATATTTTTCTAACTTTATTTGCTTTATTTGACTAACTATTCGAGAATGTAATAATTTTAACTTCCGCACTTATTTGCTTATGTGTTTAAATTTTCTTCGCGGTCACTTCTCTACTTAAAAAACTAGAATTCTCGAAACAATGAGAAATTAGTTGGTTCCAGGTTGGCCGGCACTTGTTCATTGTTTTAGCCCGCAGTTGTCCACTCGGGTTTCCGGTCTCTTTTCAAAAACCCACTCTAGTCAAACTAGCGTAGAGCGAAGCCAAATCACTGAAATAGGCATTGACCTAAGTTGACCCAATACCCCAGGGGTATCGGGCCCATTAGTGAGACCACCTTGAGTCGAAAAGGGCCCCAAGCCCGAAAAGACGATCATACCCTTATGTGCTATCTTGAAAGACGTATATGTCAAAAGAATTAGACTGTTGTCCCCGGAACGGGATATCTAACTAGTTGTCTATTTTGTAGGATGTCTAGTCTCCTCAAGTTTGAAATGCTCGTGAGTCCTCCTGTACAACTTCAAATGTGGTGTTACGGTTTTACCGAGACTCAACGACGACATGTGGGTACATATTTGGGATACTTACCTTCACTAATGGGAATGAAAGGGTGTTCAGAACTGATACAAACCCTTATCGGTCATTGGGACAATGATAGGATGGTTTTCAGGTTCGAGTCTGTTGAGTTGACACCAACTATAGAAGAAATACGGGATTTCTTCGATGGTGTTGGAAACATCGCCAAGAGGAGGCTATTTCCCGAAGCAGATGTGCTCATACCAAGCAAACCAATAACAGGGGAGATAGCAGGAACACTTAAGTTGCACGGATATACGTGTAATTGGATAGGAAATTCGGTTGTTTCTTTTCAGAACTTGTTCTTGCATTTTGGCGTTAAGGAAGGGTTTTTGAACTACCAAAATGAATTCATATCTTACAAAGATTGGGATGAAACTAGGACTCTGGCCTTCTCCATTGCCTTCTTAGGAGTCATGGAGTTTTCACAAAACCAGGATTACTCCATCAACACTTGAGTCATCATGGTAGCTGATACTATCTTTCATGGCCTTAAGAAGGATGGGAAAGTCAAATACTTCCCATTAGCACCCGTCATCTTGGGTGATATCTATCGGGCTTTGGGAAGGTGTCAAAATGGGCATGGTTTCTTTCAAGGATGCAATTTGCTTCTCCAAATGTGGATTCTGAGTCATGTGATTATAGAATATGCACCAACCGAATTCCCTTCATTCGAGGGAAAAGACAGAATCAAGAATTTCAACAAAAGGGTAGAAGATGAACAAATAAGCCTAGAAATGTCAAGAGGGGAATGGTCTCGGATCTTCGCAGGGTTAAGAGAGGATAATATCCAGTGGATGTCATATCACTTCTTTTCCAAAGTTGTCATCATCGAAAGCGAAGGAATGCCTTTCTTACCAATCCTCGGTATTCAAGGAATTCGACCCTATGTCCCCCAAAGGGTCTTGAGACAATTTGGAAGAATGCAAACTCAGATTTAAACTGGTCACATGGGAGTCTATGTCGTTGACTATGGAGATGACAAAACCCCGCTAGCAGCAGAAATCTTCAAAAGCTGGAGAAAGTGCATCAAAGAGAAAACCATTGTAGGACTCGTTGCATATAGGTACAAAGCCGGGTGCACCGAGGGTTACGGGGCTTGGCTAGAAAGAGACTTGCAAGGTGTGACTGAAAACAAGCCTCAAATTGGTTCGAGATCCAGAATTCACCTCCAACTTCAAGAACTTCAAGAAGAGTTAGCTCAGGTTAAGTCGGAACATGCGAGAGATCGATGCACCATTGATGATCTCACCCAAGAACTTGAGAGCATGAAGATGGGAGTGGACAGAGTATTCTACACCATGACTAAACAGTATATGGGCTTTGCTGAGTTACCAAGAGAATGGAGGTCGCTTGAAGTCGAGACCGAGTATTGGAAAGCACCATTCGAGCTTCGAGAGGTCACAGAAAAGTTCAAGAGAGGCCGAATGAAGAAAGGATCATCATCAAGAGCACCTTCGTGTCACCCCTGCGTGTGTTTATCTTTATGTATTTCTTTCCCTAAAAAGCCCCTGCGTGGGTTTCTACTTCCTATGTATTTTGTTAAAATACCCTTGCGTGGGTTTGCTTTATTTTTCCCTTGAACGGGCCTATCTCATGCATTTTTCCCTTTAGTATTCCCCTTTCGGCTTGCTTGTATCCCTTATCGGGAAATTTTGATTATATATATCTCTATTTTGGGGGCAATAAAATGATTCTATATGACATATACGTCTTTCAAAATGCTAGGCCTATCTTTGGCACAAAAAGTTCACCAAGTTAGGATACGCGCGTTATTATATATTTTATTGTGTTATAATTGTTTTATGTGCTATGTGTGTTGCTTGAATCAAGGAAAATTGGTCCACTCCAGACTAAAATTTTCTAGAACACCGTAGGCAGAAATATAAGCCAATATATAAAGTCCGACCAAAATACTCCAAGTCCTTCAAGTTTCTCCAAAAATCCCGAAGCCTTCTGAAAAATCTCCATTCTTATAGGAAAAGTTGAAATGGAAGTTGCAATCATGCGCGAGAGAATGCTAAGGATTCGAGAAGAAATGGAGGAAGTTCATAAAAAATATGAGGAAGTCGACCGACTAATGGAAATTGCCATGGCTAGGACCAAGGAGGTGGAGGAGCAGACCGCCAAAGCCAAAGAAAGGATTATCGTAATTGATCAAATACTGGTCATGCCTAAGCCGAACCAAAAAGTAGCTTTGATCTGGAACTCGAAGAACTTCTCCTGGAATTTGGGGACATAACTGGAGAGTTGGAACATATCAACAAAGGAAAAGAGAGAATGATGGAGGAATCTGAAGAAAATGAGCAAGTACTCATGAGGTCCACTCTGGACAAGAACATTTATGGAAAAATTCAACTCCCTGACACAGGAATCAACCATTGGACTAAGTTTAAAAGTGATATTGTATGGCCAACCAGATTAAGGCCAGGAGGGCAGACTATCACTCTCAAAGTCCACTCCCGAGAATACGCTGGAAATCTAAAAGTGATCCTCTATTCAGAAATTTATGAAACTCTGAAAGTTATGGGAGTTCTTCATCCCGACCAGTCTGAGGGATACGGGTGTCACCCCCAGAATGAGCACAAGGAGTGTGCCTATCATCCACATCAAAGAGGGCATACCACTGATGAATGCAATGCCTTGAGAGCCCAAATTTACCACATGATTACCAGTGGCCAGATAAGCCACTTGTGGGGTCCCAGAACTATCCTCGCATGCGATCAAGTTGGTCATGGCATGCCAATCACCGAGGATATGACAATTCACCGCTACGACTTCATCTTCTTTCAGGACACCTACTACGAGATCTATGCTAAGTTGGTTAAGGCTAAGATTCTGGAACCAGTGGAAAGGAAGCCAGGCAAGATGTCTAGGGCTTGGCGCCAAGGAAAGGAAATTTGCCTCTATCACGCAGGGATAGGGGGCCATGACATCAAAACTTTTTGCCACTTCCGAGTTGATTTGGAATATCTCATTGACACAGGGAAGATCGAGCTAGAATTCCCACATTATCATCCTTGAAGGAAGGAGATCGAGAAAAGTTTAGAAGACCCGCCACTATCCAAATGAAGCTTTAAAAGTAGCAGAGTTTTACTTTTTGTTGTTTCCTTTATGTCGTCTTTATTTTCCCTTTGTAATCAAAATTAGTGGATAAATAAAAATGAAAATGAACTTACCTATTACCTGTTCGAACTACGTAGGGACTGAATTCTCCTTCGTGAGATACCTAGGAAGCCTTTAAGGCCCGCCCCTATCTTTAAGAAATTTTTGTTTCCCCACTTTCACAAGGGAATCAGTAAACTCGGAAAGTACAGCAAGCAAAAGTGCTACAAGGACAAAAAGTCAACCTTCCTGATAAAATCCACTTATCTAAAATCAATGGGCAAATTCCTGTCCATTGAACTCTCGAGTCAAATTACCCGTGGATCAATTTGCCTTGACGAAAAGCAACTTTTATGTGTTTAAAGCAATTTTGTGTGTTTATTTTCTGTCAAATATCTTGTACCATCTATCACTATTATGATCTAACACATCGACCTTTGAGTTGTTTTTCACTCCAACAAGTAATAGAAATTGATCTGCATTGACAAAACTGACCGAACATCCTTACTTTACCCGCTCAAAGGCACACCTAGATTCATCCTCTAACCTTCGCTTTTCTAAAGGGAATATGACTGATAGTGAAAAGGAGAACGCTTTGGATGTAAGAGACAATGTTATTGCTGAACAAAATGAAATGATTGCCGAACTTGCGAGAAAATTGGAAAAGATGCAAGAGAAAGTACAAAAAGCCAAAGACATGGCTAGCCTGGCTATCGCAGCCAACACTCTAGCTCGGGGAAACTCTCAACCCCCTTTCCAGATTCCTTCAATCAACTCTCCATTGACTGAAAGTCAACCAAGAAATATCCCCCTGCCTCCGCGACTATACCTTCCAACGAACCCCTCTCCAACAACCCTCCTCATATTGGATTCTCGTACCAAATCCATACTCCTCCTGTCTAGAACACTAGCCAGAGTAACAACCCAAGTGCCTACCTACCACAAAACCTCCCTCCGAATTACCATAACACACCACTAAACACTTACAATTCCCAGAATAACTATCCCAATGTCACCAATCCACAAAACTATACCCTCACATATCCAAATGCCATTCCACATATCCAGCCCCCACCTGTGCAAAACATGCCACCAACCACTTTCCATGCCATGGTAGAACCATACACCGCTGTCCAGTAAAGCCCAGAGCTGGATCACTACGAGGAGAAGGAAAAACAGTTAAGAGCTAAGGAAAAGAAACACAACCATGACATCGCACAAATAAAGGAGAAGATATCCAGGATTAGAGAATTTCGAGGCTCGCCTTACGAGAAAGGTTATGATTATGATGATCTTTGTATCCATCCCAAAATGGACCTGCCAGAAGGATTCAAAATTCCTAAGTTCGAGACCTTTAGCGGTGTCAGGAATCTTGAAGCCCATCTAAGAAGCTACTGCGACCAGATGGTCGGTGCCTAAAAGAACGATGCTCTGTTAATGAGGCTTTTTAGTCGGAGTCTGAGCAGAGAGGATTTAGAATGGTTCACCTCTAAAGAACTGAAGAAATGGTCCAGGTGGAGTGACCTAGCCTGAGACTTTACCCAACGATTTGCATATAATGTAGAAGTCATCCCAGATCGTTAATCTCTGGGACGCATCAGACAAAAATCAAACGAATACTTTAGGGACTATGCCTACCGATAGAGAAAGGAAGCGACGAGAGTTCGGCCTCCTATGACGGAAAATAAATAAGCGCAGTGTTTATGCACGCTCAAGAGTCCGAATTTTATGACAAGATGATATCAGCGATAAAGGCCAAGTTCGTTGACTTAGTCAAGATCAGAGAAATTATGGAAGAAGGACTCTGCAATGGCAAGATTGCCAAAGCCCCTGTTTTCTCAGGATCGGCAGGACCTCCCCGGAAAAAGAGGGAAAAAGTATCTTCGGTATCTTCCAGTCCTAGCCCAAAATCATGGAAACTTTTCGGAGACAACTACAAAAAGCCACTTGTTCCAACAACCCCTCCCCTAGCTCAACAAAATCCTCAACCAATTTTCTATACTCAACCCATCTACCAAGCTTCACAACCAAATATGCAGCCCATCTACCAAGCTCCACACCAAATGTTCAACCCACTTACCAAGCTCCTCCCCAAAATTTTCAAGTGTATCAGAAGGCTCCCGAGAATCAGAACAACCGCCAGGTTCCTCCTCCTACTGACGTCAATCTCCCTCATCCAAATCTAGAAAAGAAAGTTCCTCGGACTTTTACCCAACTAGCCAAAACTAGAACCCAGTTGTACGAGAGATTGAAAGCCGCTGGATTAATTCAGCCTATTCCGCACAAACTAGGCAACACCAATTCTCATTTATTTAAAGCCGATTGGCATTGTGCTTACCACTTAGGAGGTGCTAGACACAGTATCAGGCATTAACCTGCGGCATAAGATTCAAAACTTGATTGATCAAAGGGTGGTCACTATGCAAATAGCGCCACTGAATGTTAACAACAACCCACTTCCAAATCATAGAGGAGCCGCTGTGAATATGATCAAGATAGAAGAAGAGTGGGTCGCGAGTAAGTCCATAGTGCCAGCCAGTCCTAAAAATCCAGAAGAGTTGGAGAAGTATATGGCTTCCCTGAGTATCGCGAAGAAACCGCAATTCATTGTGTTTACAGCACCTCAGCAAGCTTTCGCTTTGGTACCAGTAGAAAAAGAGTTCAAAGTTGAGGCTGTCGCAGCCCATGGTATGACAAGATCGGGAAGATGTTATATCCCCGATGACTTGTCAAATGATACCTACAAGAAGGATCAACAGAAGAGACCAATCACTGAAGGCGAAGCGGAAGAATTCTAGAGAAGAATGCATTCAAAGGAGTACTCCATTGTGAAGCATTTAGAGAAGACCCCTGCCCAGATTTCTATTTGGGCATTACTCATGAGTTCCCAGTACCACAGACATGCATTGCTCAGAGTTCTGAATAAAGCTTATGTACCGATAGGTACTAGTGTAGAGAACCTGACCGCCATGGTAAGCCAAGTTCTGGGGGGTCATCGCATTTGCTTTAGTGACGATGAGTTGCCTTTTAAAGGCATGACGCATAACAAAGCCTTGCATATCACTATGAAAAGCCAAGAGATGATCGTGAACAGGGTATTGATCGATGATAGATCGGGGCTGAATATCTGCCCGTTGTCAACATTAACTTAGTTAGAATACGACCTGGGAAAAATTCGCCAGAGCAGGGTCAATGTAAGAGCTTTTGACGGAGGTCAAAGAGATACTATCAGAAAAGTTAGCATGTACATCCAAATGGGACCCGCCAAATTCCGCATTGAGTTCCAAGTCATGGATATCTCCACCAGCTATAATTTGCTCTTAGGAAGGCCATGGATCCATGGAGCCGGAGCCGTGCCATGAAATTTGCACCAGATGGTGAAGTTCATTTGGGAAGAACATGAGGTGGTGATCCACGGAGAAAGAAGTCACTTGAGCCGTCCTAACGGTTATGTCCCTGTGATTAAAGAACTCCCAAAGGGAAGCAATTTCTACACCGTAGAGATCGTCAATACCACTGGAGAATACCCTTCTCCTCAAAATCCCATGCCACCCATCTATAAAATGCTTGAGACAATGATGCTAAGGAGTGGATACGAGCCAGGCTTTGGATTGGGAAAGAATTCCAACCGTATGATTGAGCCCTTAAGCATCCCTGAACAGTTGACCAGGCATAGACTGGAGTATGTGGCCCGAGAGGACGAGGCAAGGGTCAGAGAGAAAAAGCAGTCAGGGCTACCTAAACCACTTCCCCATCTATATCAGTCATTCCCAGTGCGTATCAGTCCTCCAAGCGACGGGTTAAAGGATGGAATAGGGGATCTGTTTGAGGAATGTGATGCTATAACAGAAGAAGTCCCCAAAACAGCCATGATTAGGGATGTCAGGCTCGGAAAAAAGCTACAGAACTGGGTTGCAACCCCTCGTGACTCTCCATTCGATTGGGTAGACAAAGACTTTGTTTTATGAAAAACGGTGATGGTTCGGATGAGGCTCCGCAACCCACCCTTTATGTTTTAATATTCCTCGTACTATTTACTGATTTCCAAAAGGCATGAACCTATATTTATGTAGGTTGTAGCCATAGTTTGTAAATATTTCTGAATTTCAATGAAAGCCTCCTCATTTTGAAAATATTTGTTGTTTAAAATTTATTTATATTTGCTTGTTATTATCTAACCCATTTTGTTTTGGTTTCAGTAATAATAAGTTAAAACCTGCCACTGTCATGTCATGTCAAGAGCTTAACGAACAAACTGAGCTAGGTGACAATGATTTTGAGGAATATGACAAAGAAACTATGGTTCCCAAAGAGTTGACAGAGGAATTAAAGGACTTTGAAAATCGAGAAAAGCCAAACCTAGAGAAAACTGAGATGGTCGGCCTGGGAGACGACCAAGAGGTCAAAGAAACCAGAATCAGTATCCATCTAACGGAAGCACAGAAAAGAGAACTCATCAAGTTACTTCGAGAGTACATCAACATATTTGCTTTGGCCTATAGTGGCATGCTAGGACTAAGCACAGACATAGTCTCTCATAAGTTGCCTATCAATCCAGGGTTTGATTCGATCAAGCAGAAGACTTGAAAGTTCAAGCCGGACCTGAGTTTAAGGATCAAAGAAAAGGTTACCAAACAGATACAGTCCGGGGTGGTAGAGGTCACAAAATACCCCACTTGGTTGGCCAACATCGTCCCAGTTCTCAAAAAATATGGGAAGATCAGAATCTGTGTTGACTACCGAGACTTAAACAAGGCCAGTCCCAAGGATAACTTTCCATTACCCAATATACACATCATTATTGATAACTGTGCGAAGCATGAAATGCAATCATTAGTGGATTATTTTGCTGGGTACCACCAGATTTTAATGGACGAAGAAGATGTAGAGAAAACGGCTTTCGTCACACCTTGAGGTGTTTATCATTACTGGGTAATGTCGTTCGGCCTTAAAAATGCGGGTGCCACCTATATGCGAACCATGACAACCATTTTTCATGACATGATTCACAAAGAGATTGAAGTGTATGTGGATGATGTAATTATCAAATCCCGCGAGAGTTCGGATCACTTGACTCACTTAATAAAGTTCTTTGATCGGCTACTAAAGTACAATCTAAAGTTAAACCCCACCAAATGTGCTTTTGGGGTCCCAGCGGGCATGCTGTTGGGCTTCATAGTCAGTAGAAGGGGCATCAAGCTCGACCCCTCGAAAATCAAGGCAATTCAGGAGTTGCCATCCTGAAGACCAAGAAAGAAGTCAGAGTTTCTTGGGAAGGCTGAATTATATTAGTTGATTCATAGCCCAGTCAACGGTTATTTGCGAACCTATCTTCAAGTTGCTGAAAAAAGATGCGCTGACTAGATGGACAGAAGAGTGCCAACAAGCTTTTGATCGTATCAAGAACTACTTGTCCAGCCCACCAGTATTGGTCCCTCCAAGAGAAGGAAGTCCATTGTTGGTGTATCTGTCAGTCTCAGAAAATGCCTTTGGTTGCGTCCTGGGGCAACACGATGAGAACAGAAAAAAGGAACGAGCGATTTATTACTTGAGCAAGAAGTTCACCCCATACGAGGCTCATTATACTTTGCTAGAAAGGAGATGTTGTGCTTTGACCTGGGTTGCCCAGAAGTTGAGACATTATTTGTCGTCCTACACGACATATCTCATTTCTAGAATGGACCCCCTGAGGTACATATTCCAAGGACAGGCCTTAGCGGAAAATGTTGCTAAGTGAGTTCGACATTGTAAATGTGACTCAGAAAGCGATCAAAGGACAGGCCTTAGCGGACCACCTAGCGGAAAATCTGGTTGATGAAGATTATGAGCCACTCCGAACTTACTTCCCAGATGAAGAGATTTTGTTCATAGGAGAAGATATTGCAGAAGCATACCCTAGTTGGAGATTGTTCTTCGATGGAGCAGTCAATTTCAAAGGTTCGGGCATCAGAGCAGTCTTAGTATCAGAGACTGGTCAGCACTTCCCAGTGATAGCCAAACTCCATTCCTCGTGCACCAACAACATGGCCGAGTAGGAAGCTTGTATTCTCAGCATTGAGTTAGCAATTATATGGATGTCCGAGAACTCTTGGTTATTAGTGATTCTGATTTGCTAATTCACCAAGTCCAAGGTGGGTGGGCTGTGAAAAACCCCAAGATTGTGTCATATGTGAAGTTGGTAAAAAGATTGTGCAAAAGGTTTCGAAAGATCGAGTTCAAGCATACGCCAAGAATTCAAAATGAGTTCGCTGATGCTTTGGCCACCATATCTTCCATAATTCAGCACCCCTATCAGAATTACATCAATCTATTGGTGATAGGTTCGAAAGAGCAACATGCGCATTGTGCTCAAGTTGAAGCGGAGTCGGATGGAAGACCATGGTATTATGATATCAAGAGGTACCTAGAAGCCGGAACCTATCCTGAGGATGTGACCGCCAACCAAAAGAAAACCATCTGCTGAATGGCCAACAACTTTTTCCTAAATGGAGAAATCCTGTATAGGAGGACTCCAGATCTCGAGTTCTTAAGATGTGTTGACTCGACTGAAGCCACAAAGTTTCTAGAAGAAGTACACATCGGAGTATATAGGCCTCATATGAATGGGTTCACCCTAGCCAAGAAGATCTTACGAGCCGGATACTTTTGGATGACCATGGAAAATGATTGTATCAAGTTCATACAGAAATGTCACAAGTGCCAGATCCACGGAGATTTGATTCGAGTGCCACCTGCGAACTTCATGCTATGAGCGCACCTTGGCCTTTTGTGGCATGGGGCATGGACGTCATTGGTCCCATCGAACCATCCTCCTCAAAGGGACAGAGATTCATCTTGGTAGCCATTGATTATTTCACCAAATGGGTGGAAGCTGCTTCTTACAAATCTGTAACCAAGAAGGTTATAGCTGATTTCGTCAAAAACAACCTAATTTTCCGATTTTGGATTCTTGAGTCGATCATTACTGACAATGGAGTAAATCTGAATAGTCACTTGATGAGAGAAATATGTGAGCAATTCAAAATCACTCACCGAAACTCAACTGCATACCATCCACAAATGAATGGAGCCGTGGAAGCTGCCAACAAGAGCATCAAAAAGATCTTGAGAAAGATGGTGGATAATCATCGATCTTGGCACGAGATGTTGCCTTATGCTTTATTGGGATACCGGACGACCGGGGCAACTCCCTATGTGTTGGTGTATGGTTCGGAAGCAGTAATACCCGCTAAAGTCGAAATACCATCCCTTAGGATCATTCAAGAAGCCGGACTGAGTAATGAAGAATGGGTTCGCGCTCATCACGAGCAACTCATGTTGATTGATGAGAAAAGAATGAGTGTCGTATGCCATGGACAGTTGTACCAGCAATGAATGATTCGTGCATTCAACAAAAGAGTAAGAGCTCGCATGTTTGCTGATAACGCTCAAACTACACCTCAAATTAATGAAGCGTAAGCGATCGTTGTCAAATATATAACCCAACAAGGTTGGGGTCGAATCCCACAGAGAATATGGTGATGATTAAGACTTTAGTGAATTAGTTGACTATTCGTCAATCGTTTCCAGTAAATAAAGGGGGGGTTTGTGTAACAAATCGTAAACAAAATAAACAATTAACTTATGGAAATAATCAGTAGGAGAGAATGCGAACTAGGGATGTGTTTACCATGGCGTTGTAACAATGTCGATTCTAGGCTTAACCGGGTTCTTTCTATATGCGTGTCACGATGTGATTGCATCAATTGTATCGTCTAAACGTCTCTCGACCGAATAAACAAATTTCCTTTTATCTTCTCTCGATCTCAAAAAGATGTGCTTTTTTAGCTCTCAATCCTAACATCAAGTAGATTAATCCAGTTACGGCATTAATCTTTAAGACGAGAGTTGGTAGTCTCGAATCCTTGTTGTTAATCAAGTTTCCCGGTTTTAATCTCTTTCTCAAGCCAATTAAACCTAGGCATGTTCTAATGTTTGCAACCCACTAGAAAACGTGACATAATGTATGATTAACAACGTGACAATACATAAATCGAACCCAACGCTACCCGGAATCTATATTGCTACGGTTGCCATGGCTCCCACAACCCTAGTTGCGGGAGTTTTAGTTACTCATGCTATAAAGAAAAGAGAAGAGAATTGTATTCATAATAAGGAGAAGAAATTCTTACAATATAATGAAAACCACTCTTCAATATCCAAGAACAAGAGAAACCAAGAACTCAAGAACGAATCAAGAACACGAATGTTAATTCAAGAAACGTGTTCTTGCTCTCGAAAACTAACTAAAAACGTGTTTAAACTAATGGGTGAATAATAATTTACATAAACCTAACATAGGGTATTTATAGGAGTCAAAGAAACCAAATCCAAAACGGGCTAGGAATCCCCAAAAACGCGGGTCGCCGCCTGAGTCACTGCCTAAGCGTGACGGTCAGGCTGACGGACCGTCAAGGCAGTGACGGACCGTCGCCTGGACCGTCACTGCTAGGCAGTGGTTCAACCTGGAGGCCTGCCTTGGTGTGACGGTCCCAGTGACGGACCGTCACATGTGTGACGGCCCGTCACTCAGGCCGTCACTCTTAGGCAGAACTTCGTTTTTCTCGTATTTTCTTCCGTTTTCGTGTTTGCTTCCATTTCCTACAAATACAACAAAAAAACATCAAAAACAACAATGGTTGCTTGAAAACGTACGATTGTTCTTAGTAAAAAGGAGTCGAAAGTGGCGTAAATTAGCGTCACATCAACACCCTCAACTTAAAACGTTCGCTTGTCCTCAAGCAACATAACATAAAACAATAATACGACTCAACTAAGAACACAAACTCATGTCTATAGCAACTCATGGTCATTCAAACTTATTCAATTAAATCAAGCTCCCTCGTAGCACACAAATGTATGAAACACTAACTTGCAAGGATCCAAACATGTCATCCCGATATGATAGAATATCATGCATACACATACGCAGCTATCCTAACAATCAATAGACAATATAGACATCTTGGTGCCCTCACCACAAAGAAATCCCACACACAAGATTTGGGACTAGGTAAGCGCTCACACTCACAAACGATTTCAAACAATGCACGTGCGATACCATAGGCTTGCCCTTACTATTCTATTTCAGTTCTTCAGAAAGCCGCTCAAGATCACTACAGGACTTGTTTAGGCTTGTAATGAGGCTTCGGGTGCAGGTAGGATACATTTAGGGGTTAGTGACTAAGCCCTCCTTGGAACCATTTACATCTTATCACCACATAACTTCACTTTATCCATCCTTATTCACCTTTTTATTTCCTTGATTCTAGATACAAGTGCGGCCTCTTTATTGACAATTCTTTTTGTTTCTTTTTCGATCTTTCTTTATTTTTCTTTTCTTTTCTTAGGCGCACACCCGGATTTTCATTCTATTCAACAACAATCATCTCCATCCTCTTTTTCTTCTCCTTTACCACTGTAGTAGCCACCCTCAACTTAGGTTGATTGCCTACGTTGAGGTGCACGATGTCCAAGGAAGGACCAGGGCCAAGACAGGGTTTACCTCTATAGTAGCCACCCTCAACTTAGGTTGTTTTGCCTACGTTGAGGTGCACGATGTCCAAGGAAGGACCAGGGCCAAGATAGGGATTCAAAGTTAAACAGGAATGGTGACAGGTTATTGAAAGAATAAGGTCAATTACGGCTCAAACAGGGATCAAAAGGGATTATTTATATTTGGACGGTCTTTTAGGCTAAGTGGACTGCATACAAAAAGGGCCTGTGATCCTTTCCTAAGCAACCAAACTTCAAACTTAACAAAATAGACCGGGCAAGTTCTAGATGCATGCACAGAGTAAGAATTTATGACAATTATCTCACACACTCTTAGCACCAAGAAACTATATCGCTACCAACTATCAAACAACCGCTCGGCTTAAGCATACTCATTCTAATCATATTCACACAATGACATTCAAGGATCCAGACAGTCAATTGTTTCAACATAAGCTCAAAACCAGAAAAATTTTCAAGGGGCCTCGTTTTTAGACAAGAACAACGCATGCTTGCTATAGACACTAAAAAATTTAAAATAACAACCTAAACATGCCGGTTCTACTAGATAGCACACCGTAGGGAAAAGAAATCGGCAACAAAAACCCTCGGTGGTGACTCACAGGTTTCCCAACACCCTCAACTTAGACTCATGCATTGTCCCCAATGCATACATATGAAAACTAAAAGCTGTGAGAATAAAGGAATACCTGTGAAGTCGATATGACTCAGAATCTGGAATGATGTTGGAGACCGCCTGGGTCTCCAAAACAAGAGAACTCAATGGAGTGTGGCGTTCCAGCTTCCTCTTTGGGCTCCATCGCTAGTCGCGACAACTTCTTCGCTCTTTCTTTGCAGATTCTCTTGCGGTGTTTTCGTTTTCTCGATTTACTTTCACCGCCTGCCTCTACATATCTACGCTCTCGCGCCATACTTTTTACAACAGCTAGAGTCTCGACCAAACACTTCTCCTCAAGGTGCACATCCGCAGGAGGTTCCTCAATGGCATTCATGACCGCGACCACTCTCATGTCACTTGGTCGCTTCATCAGCTTGGTTACATCAAACTTGACCAATTCATTGTTCAATCGGAAGGTCAGCTCGTTTTTCTCCATGTCAACCAACACTCTCGCCGTAGCTAACAATGGTCGCCCCAAGATGATAGGAACTTCAAAATCTACTTCGCAATCCAGGATCACAAAGTCAGCAGGGAAGATAAGCTTACCGATCTTCACTAGCACATCAGACAATACTCCAACAGGTCGTTTTATCGAACGATCAGCCATCATCACTCTCATGGACGTTGGTTTAGGAGGTCCCAAACCCAATTTGTCATACACTGCTAGCGGCATCAAATTTATACTAGCCCCAAGATCACACATAGCTCTTCCGAAGTTGAGCTTCCCGATGGTACATGGAACAGTGAACGCACCTGGATCTCCTTTCTTTTCCACTAATGATCTAGAGGAAATAGCGCTGCAGTGATGGAGGTTGTCTTCCGGCTCAAAGCTTACCGTCCGCTTCTTTGTAATCAAGTCCTTCATGAACTTGGCATAACCGGGCATTTGTTCTAGAGCTTCCACCAAAGGTATGTTTATCGAAATTTCTTTCAACATGGTCACGAAGTTCAGGAACTTGCCATCGTCAGCTTTCTTTTTCAAACGCTGTGGGAACGGAGGTGGTGGTCGAGGCATCATCGTTGGAAGCTTTTCAGCTTCCTTACATTTATTCGCAGGCTTTGGAATGTCCTCTTCCTCTACCGCCTGATCATCTTTTGCAGCCTCACCTTGTGCATGAATTACCGGATGTGATTCCGGTAATATTTTTCCGCTTCTAGTGGTGATTGCCATGCAGCTTGCGTCATTTTTCGGATGGGTGGTGTCGCTCGGCAAAGTACCCGGTTTCCTTGGGTTTAGAGATGCCGAGATGTGACCCACTTGCTGCTCTAGTTGCTTGATAGCGGTTGAGTGTGACTCCACTACCAGACTCAATGATGATAACTCATTCCGCATTGCCTTTACCCCAGAGTCAGTCGATTCCACCTTAAGCAGCATCTTCGCCATCATATTCTCAAGTTTGGATGTCTCAGCCTCGCTGCCTGCTTTGTCCCGATTGCTAGGTGGTATATACAACCCACCTCTATCGGTGTTGTTCCTCCAGCTTCCTTGGTCGCGATTTTTGTAGCCACCATTCTCATAGTGGTTTGGATAGTTCCGACCTTGGTTTCCTTGGCCATTGGCCTGGAAACCCCCCACATAATTCACGTCCTCAGTTTCTATACCTTGGGAACTGGCAACCTGTACCTTCTCCATACTTCCTGACGTCAAGTGCTTTGTCAGGAGATCTAACTGTGTTTTCAGGTGCGCCATGTCTTGGTCGCGTTCCTCCTCTTTCCTACGCTGCTCAGCTGACATACCAACTGTGTAGGTGCTAGCTGCAACCTCTGAATCTCGTGTATGCCAGGCTCTGTTGGTCTTGGTGAGCCTGTCCAACGTAGTTGTGGCCTCAGCAAAAGAAAGTCCCATGAATGCACCACCTGCTGCGTTGTCTAACGTCGGCTTTGTAGCCGAATTTAATGCCCTATAGAATGTCTGCATCAAGACGTTGTCGGCCAATTGATGGTTCGGGCACTGTGCCAGCTTCTTCTTAAATCGCAACCAAGTCTCGTGCAGTGCTTCGTGTGGTTGCTGCCTGAAGTTACTAATCTCATCCCTCAACTGTATCATCCGAGAGGGAGGAAAGAACCTTTCTAGGAAAGCTCCTCTCAACTCGCCCCACGTTGCGATAGAGTCGGGGGTCAATTCCGTCAACCACAACGCTGCCTCATCAGACAGAGAAAACGGAAACAATCTGAGCCTGATCGCTGTCTGACTCACTCCTGGCAATTCGAACGATTTGCAGATCCCCACGAAATTCATTAAGTGCTGGTTTGGATCATCACCAGCGGCACCTCGGAATACTCCTCTCAAATTCAGCAACTGAATCATCGTGCTAGTGATATTGAACTTTGCTCCAGGCGGTAGCGGTGGAACAATAATGGCGCCCGTCGCGCCAGCTCCATCTAAATCAAGCTCATCATCATTCCGTGCACCATCGTCCTGCAGACCACCAGCATTAAGGTTTTGTTGGGCCTGCAGTTCAGCAGCGAGCCTTGCTGCCTCTAGTTGTGCGGCCATGTTCTGCCTCAATGTTCTAGCAAGTTCGGGGTCGTAAGGTAAAATTTGTTCCCCCGAACCTCGGGTACTTGGCATGCACAACTGTTTACCCTGTCAAAACAAAAACAACAAACAAAAATAAAAGCAGGAAACTATGACTAAGAGTCAAATAAACACACCAGACTTAATTAACAACCGTATTCCCCGGCAACGGCGCCATTTTTGATAACGCTCAAACTACACCTCAATTTAAGAAGCGTAAGCGATCGTTGTCAAATATATAACCCAACAAGGTTGGGGTCGAATCCCACAGAGAATATGGTGATGATTAAGACTTTAGTGAATTAGTTGACTATTCGTCAATCGTTTCCAGTAAATAAAGGGGGGGTTTGTGTAACAAATCGTAAACAAAATAAACAATTAACTTATGGAAATAATCAGTAGGAGAGAATGAACTAGGGATGTGTTCACCATGGCGTTGTAACAATGTCGATTCTAGGCTTAATCGGGTTCTTTCTATATGCTTGTCACGATGTGATTGCGTCAATTGTATCGTCTAAACGTCTCTCGACCAAATAAACAAATTTCCTTTTATCTTCTTTCGATCTCAAAAAGATGTGCTTTTTAGCTCTCAATCCTAACATCAAGTAGATTAATCCAGTTACGGCATTAATCTTTAAGACGAGAGTTGGTAGTCTCGAATCCTTGTTGTTAATCAAGTTTCCCGGTTTTAATCTCTTTCTCAAGCAAATTAAACCTAGGCATGTTCTAATGTTTGCAACCCACTAGAAAACGTGACATAAAGTATGATTAACAACGTGACAATACATATATCGAACCCAACGCTACCCGGAATCTATATTGCTACGGTTGCCATGGCTCCCACAACCCTAGTTGCGGGAGTTTTAGTTACTCATGCTATAAAGAAAAGAGAAGAGAATTGTATTCATAATAAGGAGAAGAAATTCTTACAATATAATGAAAACCACTCTTCAATATCCAAGAACAAGAGAAACCAAGAACTCAAGAACGAATCAAGAACACGAATGTTAATTCAAGAAACGTGTTCTTGCTCTCGAAAACTAACTAAAAACGTGTTTAAACTAATGGGTGAATAATTTCTAACATAAACCTAACATAGGGTATTTATAGGAGTCAAAGAAACCAAATCCAAAACGGGCTAGGAATCCCCAAAAACGCGGGTCGCCGCCTGAGTCACTGCCTAAGCGTGACGGTCAGGCTGACGGACCGTCAAGGCAGTGACGGACCGTCGCCTGGACCGTCACTGCTAGGCAGTGGTTCAACCTGGAGGTCTGCCTTGGTGTGACGGTCCCAGTGACGGACCGTCACATGTGTGACGGCCCGTCACTCAGGCCGTCACTCTTAGGCAGAACTTCGTTTTTCTCGTATTTTCTTCCGTTTTCGTGTTTGCTTCCATTTCCTACAAATACAACATAAAAACATCAAAAACAACAATGGTTGCTTGAAAACGTACGATTGTTCTTAGTAAAAAGGAGTCGAAAGTGACGTAAATTAGCGTCACATCATTTGCCATAGGACAATTGGTCCTTAAGCATATTTTTCCCCACTAGGAGGAATACAAAGGAAAATTTGCACCTAATTGGAAAGGTCCGTATGTTGTCCAAAAAGTGTTATCCGGAGGAACCTTGATTCTATCCGAGATGGATGGCCAAGTGTGGCCCAAGCCGATCAACTCCGATGCTATGAAGAGATACTACGCCTAAAGATGGTTTTTCTTTTATTTCTTCCCCTGTAATCGCGTTTTTTCTGATTGTAATCGTTTCTATGCTTTGTAATAGCTTAAAATCTCCCTATCCTCTATGTACGAACTACGTTTGACCTGGATTCTCAAGAATGAGATACGTAGGCGGCCTGTGTCAGCTTCGGTCAACCCCTTAGGAAAATCTATCTTTCCCCTTCCTATCCTGAACTACGTTTGACCTGAATTCTCAAGAATGAGATACGTAGGCGGTCTTTGTCGGCTTCGGTCACCCCTTTATTTATTTCCAACATTCTCCCACCTTGAGTGTAGGAACTACGTCTGACCTGATTCCTGCCTCAACGGGATACGTAGGCGCCATAAAGGCTCGGTCATATCACCCAGAAAATGGAAACTGGGGCAGAATTTTCGAGAAAGGAATCTTGAAAATTCAGAAGGCAAAGATCAGTCTCCAATAAGCAGGGATGCAGAATATGCCAAAGAGCAACCGAAATGAATATCGAGAAAGAGTCTCGTAACCCCCACAGAGTCTCAAGTCCCTTGCCATTGGAATGAGATTCATCGCCAATCTTAACTGGGGTAGAAATTTTGAGGAAGACCTCAAAATTTCCACCGAGCTTCATTCAAGAGTTCAGAATTAAACTCCGAAGAATTCTCCAACATCAAGAGCTCAGAGTCTACTTCAAAAATCCCCAGTCCGTGGTGGATTAATTCCCAACTACGATAGATTTCTCAAAAAAGCATTTCCGAATTCCCCAGCTAAGACAACAAAGGATCTCCGTAGTCCGCCAGCAGTATGTCAGAAATGTCAAGACCTCGAATAAAGGATGTTCATTGAGCTAGCACATGACATGATGGGCAGAGACCTTTCCAAAATATCCTTTTTCAAAATCTTAGTTTTTCAAAGAACTTGTTTGAAAAATCTTTACAAAAAGATCTTTACAAAAATATTAGTTTTACTCCTTAATTTTGTCTTATGTCTATCGTGACCCAACAGGTCGAGGAAGATGAGTACCCAAGAATGGAGGGCACCTAGAAAATACAAAGCAAGGAGCAGAAGATCGAAGGAGATCAACACAGATCAGTTTCACCAAAAACTAACAATTTTTTGTGGATGCAGGTTATCCTAAAAAGTATGTTAGAAATCAGTGGAAGCCCCTCGTTATCCAATGCGTTCAAAAAAATGCAACAAGACCAGATGCCCCAAATTTTGCAATAAAAGCCAAAATGATGGGCAGAAGCCAAAGAGGCAAAAGTCCCTAGAGCGGGAGAATCTTCTTGTAGTTCACATAAACTACTAAGATAAAGAGGGACTGACAGCGTCCTCGAGTCCCCAAGCAGATCAGGACATTTGGTCAGCTTCAAATTAGGACACCAAGAGAGAGATCAACGACGTTCTCTGCCAATCCCCGGGAAGTCAGAAATCACCACGAACAGATAATGTTTGAAAATGGTACTTATGGATGTCTTTAGAAATGGGCACGACCATTTCGTTCACATTTGAAACAAAGTTGTTTTGATTAGCTTCATAGACATTGTCTTTAAAGTTTTTCAAGTTTGGTTGTGGTCTCTAGCAAAAGCGATGTTGTGTCTACTAATTATTTGCCATGAGCACAGGTACACACAAAGGAGTCAACAAGACAACACAAAAATTAAAGGTGATATTTTCTGCAACTACTACGCATGCCATTACACGATCATCCTCCTCATATCACATCTGCATATCGAGAGGACCATGCCACAAGGGCTATCATATTTGCATGTTGAGAGGACCATGTCACGAGGGCCATCATATTTGCATGTCGAGAGGACCATGCCAAGAGGGTCATATCATATTTGCATGTCGAGAGGACCATCATTATCAATACCGCAGATACATTCGCTGCGAATATTATGTCCCTCTACCGGCCGGTTTCACAAAGGATTACATTCAGAGGCGTCCTTAAGTCGCACTTGCTGTGCAGGATCGACCCTCAGCATGCCTATATCCGATATCGCGTGAGACGTTGGAGTCTAACACTAAGGATATCATTATCATCATTATCATTATCATCCTTTATTATGCCAAATCTGGCATTCGGCATAGTTATATCCGATATCGCATAAGACGGAGGTGTCTAACGTTGAGGGTATATTTGCTCCTTTATTATGCCAAATCTGGCATTCAGAATATTTATATTCGATAATTGCGTAAGACGGAGGAGTCTGACATTGAGGGTATATTTGCTCTTTTATTATGTCAAATCTGGCATTCAACATATTTATATTTGATATCACGTAAGGCGGAGGAGTCTGACGTTGAGGATATTTTATGCGCTCTTATTCAAGAGCCTCAATTGCTGGAAGAGGCAATTATATTTGATCGAGTGGCAAAAACCTTGTCACCATCTGATAATCAAATACCGCTTGCCATCGAGGTCAAGAGCATATAGTCGGAGGGATGTCTGTAAGATGCCATCCTAATCGGACGATGAACTGAATTTCCCCAAATTGGAAGGCCAAAGGTCGTCTGTAAGTCACAGCAATATCTAAAATCGGATAGTGTGCAAGATTGCCCAAAGCTTGACAGTCTAAGAGTTATCTGTAAGACGCAGCGATATCTAAAACCGGATAGTGTGCAAGATCACCTGGAGATTGAAAGTTCAAGGGTAATGCGTAAGTCGCAACAATATCTGCAATTGGATAGAGTGCAAGACTACCAAAAATTGATAGTCCAAGGGTTATCTATAAGCCATGACATATCCACGTTGATATTGTGCAGGACTACCCAAAGGCTAGCAATTCAAGGGAAATTTGTAAGTCGCATTACATCCAAGATCGGATAAAAGTGCAGGATTACCCAAAAGCTTGCAATTCGAAGGACATCTGTAAGCCGCCTCTATCCAAAGTCGGATGATGTGCAAGATTACTCGAAGTTGACAAGTTAAAGGCATCTGTAAGCCGCCTCTATCCAAAGTCGGATGATGTGCTAGATTACCCAAAGCCTGATAATTCAGGAAATATCTGTTAGTCGCATCAATATGGATGATATGCGAGACTTACCCTAGAGGCATATGCAAATACTACTGTCAATAGCCATGAAGGCTATCACGTTCAAGAGAATGCCGTAAACGGTTGCAAGGACCGTCACGACAAACGGCCACAAAGGTCGCCTTATTCAAAGATCGCCACAAAGGCAGCCCAATCCGATAGCTACGATGGCTAATACATTTGATTGTCATGAAAGTCACTATTTCCTAAGACAGATACAGGAAAAGGTGATATCTGATTCAAAAAGCAACCAAACAGGAAAAATGAGGTACAAATTTATCTTTTCCTATTAAATTGCTTTACTACTAACAATTTTGTCTCAAAGTATTACCGCGAACATCCGAGAGGATGAAATCTCAAATCATAACAACGGGTACAAAGCACATCAAAAAGATGTCACAACCTAAGATTCGGACATAACCCAAGGATGAATGGCCAAGAAACTGCCTCTCCAAGTGGAATTATGTTACTACTAACAATTTTGTTTTGAGATATTATCGAGAGCATCCGAGAAGGGTGAAACTCTCAAAGAAAAACCACAAGTGCGGACTATACCAAAAAGGATGCATCACAACGTGGAACCTTTTCTTAGCAGCGAACTGGACATAGTCCGAAGAGGAGTACCAAACTCTTTGGACGCGAGCGGAGGAACAACTTTCACCACCATCAAACCACACCCCTATCAAAAGGCATGTGGGTATTTCTATCGTTGGGTCTTAGTTTCGCATCCAGGGTATTTTCTAAACTCACGCTGGAAGCAATATTCCTCCTTTCAAATTCGGGTGACGATACACCTCGAGCTTTGGAAATTATGTCCAGGTAAAATCTTACTTGTGAGTGTGAAGTGCACCACATTCATAGTTGAGAGGCTATAAGCTTTTTTTCTATAGCCCAAACCATTTGTCACTCATCCCGAGCCAAAGACTGTCTTAATATAAAGATTGCCTTTTCCACCGATCGAGTCAAACTACAAGAAGTCTGATTCCTAAGTCTTGGGATATGTAGGCGGGCACTATATTGAAAACTTGGCTGCATTCCTAACTCCCTCCAATCCTCTTACTCCCCAGCTTTCTGGTATCTCTATACTCTGAAGCCGGGATAGTTTGGAATTCTTTCAAAATCGTGCGTAAAATCAAGCATCTTGACCTACAAGTGGCCTGAGTTCTCATATAGCCAGAGATATGTAGGAACTTCGATACCGAAGTTCGGCCATGATTCCTTGAAATTTGTGCTAGAACCAACTGCTTCCAGAAAACGAATCTATGGTCGAATAAAATTGGGAACATCAATTCCCTTTGCTCAGGGTTCATTACACTCACCCTACCCAAAGAGAGAGGCAGTTTTTGACACTCAATTTTTACCCGCCACATTACGAACTTATCCTGAGCCTTTTTGAATTTTTAAACAATATTTGAAATAATTGTTTTGTACAAAGGGATAAAATATTTTCCAAACTGGCTTTATAATAGTTTTTGATTAATGATTAATATTTTTCATATTTAAATATGTTAAATTTATATAAGTTTACTTAAGGAACTATTTTAGAGTTTAATTTCATATGCGAAACCCCTTTAAAAGAACTACGTTTGATTTTCCTCTAAATTAATTGAATAAATTAATTTTCATAATCGTAAGTGAGGTATATATGTGTTAAACATGATGATTATTTCAATTCATCTAAATTTAAAGAGGCTCGGGTGATTAATTTTAAATAATCCATCTTTATTTTAATTCAAAAGCCTAATCTCTAAAATCCTTTAAATCATAGCCAAAATTTCCTAATTCATTCACAATTTGGCTAAATTCTTAAACAAATGGCCACATTTGCAAAATGTGGCCAAATGTTAAACCAGCTTTATAACTCCCTCAACTCAACAGCCTTACCTTATCACGTTTGGGCTCAACAATAGCTCTCAGCCCACTTGCATTTTCTCCGCAGCCCACCTCTCTAATTCACCAACCCGGCCCATTTTGATATCTCTATCAGCCTTTATACCTACACACACATATGCACATGCTCTCACTATTCTCTCTCAAATTCTCACGCTCTCCCTTTTTTCTCCAAAAGGATGCGGTGTACTATTTTCACGCGCACAGTACACCAGCTCATCTGTCCTCTTCATCGTCTCCACCTCTTCATCCAAAGAACCCTAGCACCACTACACCAACAGCTTCACACAATGCCCAACCCCTGTTAAAATTCCCAAACGACATCCTTTTCCCGTCAGCTCGTGTGTTGGCTTCATCCAGAAACTTCCAAAGGTTGCTAGGTGTCAATTTCTCCGCACAATCAGAAAAATTTGGTACAAATCTCGTACCATTTCTCAGCTGTGAAGCTCGTCTGTTGGAAATTTGAAATTTCCCCAAAGGGTTTTCCCAGAAATACCCTCTGCTTTCCCCCTCTTTCTCACTCGTTTTCCCTCTATATAAACCCTCTAATTTGAGATGTGGAGTAGTGGGAATTTTATTTTTATTTTTTTTTTTGGGGGGGGGGGGTAATTTGGGGATTCTGAAGGAGTATTCCTTCAATCTCATGTAACCAGAAATTTCAGATCAAAAACACAACAAAATTGAGTTCCGACAAGGTTGGTCGAGATTCTGGTGGTGTTAAATATTTTCCGACGAAGCTTAAAGTCTCAGTTCGCTGCCCCAAGAAAGGTAAACATCTCGTTCTTCTCCTTCTTTCCCTTCACTGGTATAATGTAGAGTATTTGCCCATAGAGGTATCATTGGTTAAGGTTGGTCTTGTTTGAGAATATTGTGTATTGTGATGAGATTATTTTTCTTAGAGTTCGTTGGTGATCCGGAGCTACTGTCAATTTCTCTTCTTCTTTTGTTCTATCTTATTGAAAATTAGTGGAGTACTGTTTGGGTTTTAGGCTGGAAAATATTTGATTGTTGTGGTGAGAAATCAAGAATGAGGTGATGACATGTTGTTTGCTAGCTTGAGTTTTCCATCGAACTTATAGCACTTTAAGGGGTTTTTTTTTCAAATCATTTTCTCTCGTTATTGATGGATGTTATTGATCTCATAAGCTTCTTATTTTCTTTTTGGTAGTTTAGTTTTGGTTACGAATAGCATGCTGGATCTTTATAAGGTTCTTAAATCTTTTGTTTCTGGGTATCTTTAAGCATATTTTGGATTGAGTACATTGTTATTCTGTTTAGTTAGATTAAATGGATGTTTTCTTGAGAAATCTATTTAGCTCACAATTCTAAATGAGACTCATTAAGAATAACAAGCTCGATCGTCGGTATGGCTCCTTAGCCCTTACCAATGATTGAAGAGTGTTGGAACGAAATCGAACACTATTATAGTCCAAATTTTGTCTCAACCTACTTTCAAAGTCCACAAAATAAGATGTAACTTTAAGGTTTCCTCGTTTTCAAGTGGTTGTATAAGTTGCAAGATCAAATTTTGTTTGTATATCTCTTACATGCCGTTCGATTCTCGGCTTCATCATGGCCTTAGGGGTGAATACCTTTGCTTCATTTTTCAACTTGTTAAGCATGTTATAGTCTTAAAAGTCTAAATGTCTACTTTTGAGTGCCTGCCAATTTGAATTTGCCAAAAAATGGATAATATATGCCAGGAAAGCATGAAACTTCAATTGGCAATATGAGCAAATGATTTTAGGTTGCGTATGTATATGAATCTGTTTAAGGAAGCACGAAATCCTCGAAATCAGCTATGTTTTTCCTCAAATGTTGTCTTGAAAATCTGTTATAAAAGCATGTTACTGTTTGGGCGTACTATGTTAACCCATTTGCCTTTTCTTCTCTCTAGTTAAGTATGGATAAACTTCAAGTTCCTGAATTTCTAAATGATCATACCAACTGTCTAGTTTCTTCCCTTCCTTTTTAGCCTAAAATAGCCTGCCTGTATTCTATTTCTTTTTCTTTTGAAACTGCAATGTGAGAATGTTGATTTGTGGTATGGTCATCTTTAAATTCAGTTAACTTTGTTTATCAATATGTGATTACAGTACTAATCCCCTGTCTTTTGTTATGCATAAATTCCTCTGAACGAGTCCAAGTTGGACTCACACTTTGCATTCCTAATTGGGCCAAGGAGGCCAAATAGCTCTCGAGTCAGCCTCTTCAAGTCCCAAAAAGGGGCTAAAAATCGAAGAAATAAGTGTGGCCTAAGCGCCACACACGGAAGCTAATATACAGGGACGGCCATTGAATACAAAGATTAAACGGGCTTAACCCGAATATTGGTAGTCCGATAAGGACATTTGTAGGGGTTTGGTCCTAAATGCCTAAACCCAACTTCTTCCTTTACTTTAGTTTAACATTATTTGTATTAATTTGGACTTTGTAAAATGTTAACTTTTTAAACTTGGTTAATTTTTTTCATTGGAGTACCATGAATTTTATCGCAAGTTTATCAATTTCAGAATTTAGTATAATTCTTACATTTTGTCACCAAGCTTTAAATTGCAAAAACTCGTTTTGATGTCTTTTTATCATAAGCAAATAACTCTTTTTCGTTTACTTGTTAAATTTCACGTTTTCAAAGATAGTCAAATAATATAAGTTAGAAAATAGTTGGATAACCGCGTGTTAGCGGACATTTCGAGTGCTTTAAAATCCTTCTCAAAATATTAATATGAACTTCTTACCCGGATTTCTAAAATTCGAAAGGTTTTTATCTGTTTTAAATCTTTTGAATATTTTCAAAGGTTTTCTTGATTTTTCCTAAAAAAAAATTAAGTGGCGACTTTGTTTTAATTAAATTTTGAAAATTTCTTTAAGTTTTCAAGTTTAATACAAGTCATACCCGTTTCAAATACAAAATTGCATTTTCTCTTTAAAAATAAACGAAAGTGAAAATGCGATAAAACAACCGCTATAGCGGATTGAGTCGAGATTTAATGCAGAAAACTTTCCCAAAATGATCAGTTTCATCAAGAACATTTTGGGAGAAGGGCCAAGCGATTTTAGGCAATTTTCCTCTATTTTGCATCATTTTTCATTCCAAAGGTAAGGATTCTACTCTCCTAACTTAGTACTTTAATTCCTACAGGGTAGAATTACTAGTTGTGGCCTTGGGGGAAGGTTTGGAATGACCTAGGAATGGAAGAATCCGAGGAAAAGAGTATTCTAGGGTGCTAAAGTTCTTGGGTCTTATTTATTATTGATGGGTGATGATCACTTAGCCATAATTATCCAAATGTGTCCATAAAATAATGAACTTAGGTGAATTTATAGTGAGCAAACTCGGGAATGGATGGAATGATCATAGTTTGGCCTGGAGATTGGGATTTTGCATAATCCAGGCACTTTGGGCCATTAAATTGACTATAGTTCTTGTATATTTGTTTCTAGACCAAGAACAAACAAGGGATCCTGAAAAGGGGAAAGCTCCGGTTCAATAGAGCTTTGAGTAATTCGAGGTAGGTGATGGTTATTGATTTCTAATATGCATTATGTGTTCACGTACTATTTCTTAGTAGTGTATAAGTTGCATGCTTAGTGAATGAATTGTGAATGTCTAGTTGTCCGGCTATCAGTCTTGTGAAATGAACTTGTTTGTTCGCTTGGTGGTTTACAAGTATGTTTTGTTCATTGTTTGTGATTGATTGGACTTGGTGTGACATTCAATTGACTCGGGTACCACGCCTGGTACAGGATACTTATTATTTAGCTCGGGTACCACGCCTGGTACAGGATACTTATTGGTTGGCTCGGGTACCACGCTTGGTACAGGTTTGATAAAGGTTGGCTCGGGTACCACGCCTAGTACGGGTTATTTTATTGCATTGTTGTATTCTTTTAATGGTTTCATGAGTGAACCGGGTTGTATATATTTGAGTTGTGATTATATCTGTATGTGAGGTTGGTCTTGGTGTAGACCGGGGTTGTATGTTGAACACTTAGGTGTAGTTAGGGGGATCCTTGGTGGTCCGGCTATGTGAACAAGTTATATATGTTGTTGTCATTGAGTGTATCAATGGTTATTATTTGCATTCATGTGGTTGATAAGTTAAGGAAAGACTTGCAGTCGGGTTATAATGTGACTTGATACATGTTTATTGTACCTTACTATGTTATGGTTTACTGTTCATATTCTGTTTATTTGAAACTGGTTGATGATCCCACCAGTACACAATGGTTGTGTACTGATTTTGCACTTGCGTTTCTTTTTGTGAGTACAGGAAATCTTCCGACGGATGACACGCGACCTCACCTGTAGTCCCAGCGTTTCAAGATATCAAAGGTGAGCTGCTTTGGTCGAGCTACCTTGATTTTCTCTTTCAGTTGTAGCCCACTTGTTTCGGGCTTAAACTCTCTGTTTTATTTTGGGGTTGCATCCCCGCATTCTAGACAGTTTTGGTAGAATGTTTTGGTACGGTGACTTTCAGATTCTAGGGGTAGATTTCCGCAGGTTGTTTAGTTGATTTGATATTGAAATGATAGTTTATTTAATGCACATTGATTTTTGAGTTGTTAGATTATGCTAAGTGTTGGGTTCTATTGGTTCGCTCATCTGGGGGTTGGGTGGGTGCCACTCACGATGGTCTGGATCGTGACACAACCCAAGAATGTGAAAGTACAGTAAAACATCAAATAAGGAAACTGAAAAGAAAACATAAACAAATAGAAGCCAACAGTACAAAAATATACATAAATGGCCCTAAAATGACCAGGAAGACGAGTATATACAAGGACCAACTCTGGACCTAGTGTCACCGGTACAAGAGCATCTAAAGTACTGAGTAAAACTATACAACATGTGTTGTCTATCCAAAATACAAAATATAGACAGAAGAGCAGATGAAGAGCAGTAAAGGATATCCAAACGCCGGGAGCTCACCGCGATCCGAACAACAGCTAGCCACGAACGACTGGAGGTCAGTGAGGGTGGCTCATACTAGGTGTTGCATCAAAAAAGATGCAGAGTGTAATATGAGTACCAAAACAATGGGTACCCAGTATATTTCCATTATATTTCCTTTTGCCCCGGTGGTATCTCATTGGCATTTATGCCAACCTATATTGAGATTTTGCCAAACAAACGAAGAAGATCCGGTGACTTTCTCCTTCATGCTATATATATATATATATATATAATATATATATATATATATATATATATATATATATATATATATATATATAAGTAAGGTTTTTAGCGAAATGTTATTTGATGATGCCGGTCAATAATATTTATGATGTATACATTGATGCTCATACTTATCTTACACTTGATGTACTTTTTTCTGTGCAGGTTTAGATTCATGCATTAATGAAGCACACGAAGGAGGCAGGTTCAGAATAATGCTTATATTACACTTGTCGTTTGATCTTTTAGATGTTCTTTTGTGGAGATCTTAGGGTGAGCTTTTTGGCTGGTCTGCAAGATTGCAACACCGAACTCTTTGTATTTTTATATTTTTTTTTGTACTTAGTCACTTACGGGTTGTTTGATAGGTTGTACTCCCTTTGTTCATTTTTACTTGTCCACTATTTAAAAAATAGATTTTTACTTTTACTTCACTTTTAACATATCAAGAAAAGATAGTTATTTTCTCCATGTTTAGCCCTTAACATTAAGTAATTATTTTCCAAGACCTAATACTAAACATTAATTAATAAGGGACGTGCAAAGTCCATAATAGACAAATAAAAATTAACGAAGAGAGTATTATAATAGTGTTGAATAAAGTATATTAGTAACAGTGACATTAGTAATATTGGTATTGATTACTTATGCTAACAATACCAACATTACTTATGCAGAGATTATTTCTTATGTATTATTTGATTTTATGTATTAAATATTATATGCAGTGTATAATTTCAAAAATAAATCTTTGTTTACAAAAATATTCTCCACAAATACGGTGGAAAGAATGTGAAAAATATTTTGAGGGGTAATTTTGTTTTTAATTATACTAATGCGTGCATTTATTTTTTTGCATTACTAATACCATATATTAGTTATACATGGCATAATATCAAATAGAGTGTATAACTAGCGCAAACATTAGTTATACATAAGATAAAAAAGTATCAAACAAGATATTAATAATACACAAAGTTAATATATCAATTATTTTTTCTAATACCTCCTACCAAACGACCCCTTACAAACTTGTATTTTTATTTTAGAGTTTCTGATACTTATAACATCATTATTTGGAGTATATTCTGTTCCCACGTTTTTTGTGTGATGAGATTTCAATCTATCAGTTGTGGTATAGATTTTATTTCCATCTATAAATGTTCCTTCAGTTAATGTAAGGTAGGTAGAAGTATTTAATTCATCGTACAACATACTTTTAAATTTGTTAGGTTGTAACATAATTTCACATGTACTACCAAAAGTATCTCCTGGAATATACTTTTTTCGAACCATTTTATTTGTCATATTTTTTATTTACATATTTCTTAAGAAAAATATTAATTATAGTGAAATTTGACTAAACTATCTTTATTTATTATTTTTCAATATTTAATACTTTTCTCTTTTGCACTACATTAATATCTCTCCATATTTATGATTAGGGATAAAGGTGGAAATAAACAACTAATTATACCTTAATTTTTTGAAATGACAACTATTTTGGACCATCTATTTTTAGTAAGGACGACAAGTAAAGTGATCTGGAAGGAGTATCCAGTTAGTTGGACTTATTAAATTCCATTCTTTCAAATTTACCACCAATAATGTTTCTTTTATAAATTATTATTTTAATCTGATTTTTGCATTTACCCCCATGTCATGACCAAAAATGGAAATTGTGATGGCACATTTTTCAACCTCACCAATAGGCAAGTCAATTCTCCTCCGTTCAATCAAAAGAAAAATAATAAAAGCGAAAGGTAGCTGGACGTATTAAATTCCATTCTTTCAAATTTTTCACCAATAGTGTTCATTTTACAAATTACTAGTGAATTTTTCTGTGCTTCGCGCGATCATTAAATTTATGATTTAATATTTTTTGATATCGAAATTTAAATGTAATCACAATGTATGTTTTGGATGAAGTCGTCTTTAATTTTTCTTTCATAAGATAAGCTTAACATATAAGTTTGTCAATTAAATTATTCATATGTATTTCGAAAATTTAAGTATTTAAAAATTAAATTAAAAATAAAAATGAATTAAAACACTATTATTTTTGGTGAAATAAAAGGGCGTTAACACAACAATACAAGAACAAAAAGTAAAAAAAATTGTAATATTTCTTTGGTCAGTAAAATATATATATTTGAATAACCAATTTAATTCTTTTGGCTTATGTTACTATATATTGAACGCATTTGAAACTTCTTAAGGGATGCAACAAATTTCAAGAAGTTTGAGCTTTCTCCCTACAGTAGCGGAGTTAGAATTTTCATTAAGGAGTTTAAAAACTAAATTCACAAAAAAATTTGTTATTTCTCTCTTGAATAATCAATAAGCTTAAAACTTGCTATTTATTCCTAATCCTGAATTCAAACGTTTAATCTTTTTATATATTATAAACTTTTTCTTCATATTTTTTTGTCGAAGTTAAGAAATAACATATGATTCAACAACATAATGCTAACCTACAAGAAGCCCAACACTTGCCAATTGTTTAAAATTGAACAAAATGACTGGAAGTCAATAAAATAATTTATTGTAGAGATCCAGGATCAAACATGCAACCTTAAGGAAGGTTTGCAACCGCTCAACCACTGAATTGATGTCTCAACTTGTTTCTAGTAGTGTCAACTCTATTACATGTCCCTATAAAATTAAATTTTAAGCTATATATATAACATAATTTTGTGACGAGGGATGTTTTTGACACCCCTTCAAAAAAAATAGCTCCGCGCCCGTCTCCATAAATCACGATATCCTGAAAAGTTCGGCAGCCAAGAATTTTAATACTTCATCATACATTTAGTAACAAGCCAAATTTAAATACATTATTAGAAGATTTCAAGAAGTATTTTCAACAATAAAGGCAATGAATTGGATAATAACATTCTCTTTGAAATAAATTTATTACCAAAGTGCTATTACACCATTAATTAGTAATGAAGACTTTTGAAATTTCAAAAAGAAGACAATACGAAAATAGTAAAATGTAATTTACATTCTAAAAATACTCCATTTTATTTCAAAAAATAAAAATACCGATTATCCTTTTAAAATATTTCACTGAATCTCATTTTAAAAACCTCACTTGATCAATTACCAACAATTCAAATTTATGACAAAGTGATTAAAAAGATTCCATGAAAAATTGATGTGCATGAACTAAACATAAAAAGGAAAAAAACTTCACGGCATGGAAGTTTCTTGCGAGACTATGGGTGTGTTTGGTATGGAGGAAAATATTTTCTGAAAAATATTTTCGTATTTGATTGGTCAAAAAAATTTGAAAATATTTCTTTAGGAAAACAAGCTTCTTAAAAATAAGGAAAATGACTTCTCAAATAAAAGTAGGGAAAACAAGTTATTTTGTTCACCCCACACTCGCCCCCCTCCCACCCTACTCCACCCCCCACAAATTTCAATTTTTTTTAAAAATAAATTTTAATTTCTTTTTTGTACCCTCCAACCCACAACCCACCTCCACCTGACAACCCCCCCCCCCCTTCCCTCCCCTCCCCCCCACCCCCACTCTAAATATTTTTAAATTTCTTATCAAATTTATTTTTTAAAGAAAAATTAATTTTTTTTGGTACCCCACCCCACCCCCACCCACCCCAATTCTTTTTTAAAAAATAATTTATTTTTTTGTACCTCACAATCTACCCATCTTACCACCCACTTTACCCCATCCCACCCACCTCAACTTTTTTTGGACCTTACTCCTACCTTACCCCAACACCTCCACCTCCACCCACTACCCTACACCACCCATCCCTCCCCCCAACATACCCCCCACTCCCACAGCCTTAACCTACCCGCTAAAAGATATTTTCTACTTTCTAGCCAAATACTAAAAAATAATTTTTATTTTTCTACTCATCAACCAAACACTAAAAAAAAAATCGAAAAATATTTTTCACTCACCAATCAAACATAAGAAAATAAGTAAAAAGTCAACTTATTTTTTCATAAAAATATTTTTTAGGAAAATATTTTTCATATTTTCTCACTTTTTTTCCTTGGCAAAGAAAATAATTACATATGTATAAAGCTCATGAAAGGCATTATAATCTTGTCAACTTGCATATATTTTACTTAATAAAAAGAACTCAATTTTTTTATACAAACTAACAAATAAAAAATACCTTCTCTGGCAAGTTTCATGTAGTGAGCAATTCTTATAATACTAGACTAGATACAGAGTTCCTATGCCAGCATGAACCCAATATATGTTACTCCTTCAGTTTAAATTTATGTAACATAGATGAAATTTGGAGTCAACCAAATATTCTTATGTTTTTTAAATATTTTAAGTTGTTAATTATTATGATTTATAGTATTTATTTACGTAATTTTCATATAATATATGTTATTTTTTTGTCCCAATTTATGTGGTACAAATAGATTTCGAGAGTTAACCAAATGTTTTAGAAGATTTTTAGATGTTTGAGCTATTAACTATTGTAATTTAAGTATTTTTTACGTAATTTTCAAATAATATATGTTACTTTGGTTGTCTCAATTTATGTGGTATAAATAAAATTTTGAGAGAAATTAAATTTTTATATTATTTTTATATTTAAAATTATTAATTCGTATTATAATTTATTATATTTTTTACATAATTTTCATATATATAATAGACCAAACAAAAGTAAGATAAATAAAATTAACTTATCATAATATAATATTATGGTAAATTACCATAATATAAAATTATAGCACATAATATGCCATAGTGAGTGGACGTTTTGAACTGAAAACCAAAAAAGTGACATGAAATGCGGGGTCCACGATATTAAAGAAAATTGAAACAATAAGGAAAAGATAATAGAAAAAGTGAGACCTACATGCCTTGTATTTTTCAATGGATAAAGAGTGTAATAATTCACACTTAGGCTGGATTTCTTGTCCAATATAGTAAAAAGGTACATAAATAAAGAATTTAAATATAATAACTTGAAGCATCAAAAGTTACAAAATACCTAAAATATCCCGAAATTAAGTAGCAATTCCAACAGAGACAACTACACAAATGCCCCTCAAAGAGAGTGGCTTTGCATTTTTGTCCTCTATAAAAAAAATCTTACAAAAATAGTCTTTCTTGTTTTTATGTATAGATCAACTACCTTTTTGCCCCTCTATACCTCAAATATTTTTAAACAACTTTCAATGTTCATTTGCCAATCTTTATTTTTTTCCTTTTGTCCTCTCAATTCTATTTTCCCCCCTTTTTTCATTTATTCTTTGTTTTGCCTTTTTTTCTTCGTTTTTTCCTTTTTTTCTCAATTTTTATTTTTTTCTCTCAATTTTTATTTTTTATTTTTTCTTTGATTTTTAATGTTTTCTTTGATTTTTAATTTTTCTTTTCTCTTTTTTTTTTAATCATTTTTTTCAACCTTTATTTTTTTTATGAGATGTTCTATAACTCTTGCTTTAGAGGCAAGACTTAGCCCAAGGACTTTCAAACAACAAATTACGCCTCATGAGCAAGACTTGACACTAGTACATTGTCTCTTGGTTTATGAGATATTTTATAACACTTGCCTCAGAGGCAAGACTTAGCCCAAGTACTTCTCAAAAAATACAAGTTACGCTCCATGGGAAAGAGTTCACACTACTACATTGTGTCTTAATTTATGAGATACTCTATAACTCTTGCCTTAGAGGCAAGACTTAGCTCAAGGATTTTCAAACAACAAGTTATGCCACACGAGCAAGACTTAACACTACCTCATTGTGTCTTGATTTATGAGACATTCTATAACTCTTGCATTAGAGACAAGACTTAGCCCAAGGACTTTCAAACAACAAGTTATGCCCCATGGGCAAGAGTTGACACTACCACATTATGCTTGATTTATGAGATGTTCTATAACGCTTGTTTAAGAGGCAAGACTTAGCCGAAGGACTTCCAAATAACAAGTTACTCCCCATGGGCAAGAGTTGACACTACCACATTGTGTCTTGATTTATGCGATGCTCTATAACTCTTGCCTTAGAGGCAAGACTTAGCTCAAAGACTTTCAAACAACAAGTTACACCTCATTGGCAAGAGTTGACACTAGCACATTGTGTCTTGATCATGAGATCTCTATAACGTTTGCCTTAGAGGCAAGACTTAGCCCAAGGGCCTCCCAAAAAACAAGTTATGCCCCATGGGAAAAACTTAACACTACTTCATTGTGTCTTAATTTATGAGATGTTCTATAACTCTTGCCTTAGAGGCAAGACTTAGCTCAAGAATTTTCAAACAATAAGTTATGCTCCACGAGCAAGGCTTGACACTACCTCATTGTGTCTAGATTTATGAGATGTTCTATAACATTTGCCTTAGAGGCAAGACTTGTTCCAAAGGACTTTCAAACAACAAAGCATGCCTTTAAGTTTACTTCGATTTCAAAGAAAGAAGATCCTCTTTGCGGATTATCCAACTTTTTGTTCATTAGCAAAAAATAATAAAGGTTAAGAAAAAAGAAAAAAAGAGAAGAAAAAAGAGAAAAGAAAAAATAAAGAAAAAAAAAAGAAAAAAAGAGAAAAAAAGAATAAAAAAAAATAAAGGTTGAGAAAAAAAAGAATAAAAAAATGTTGAGAGAAAAATAAAAAATAAAAATAAAGGTTGAGAAAAAAGAAAAGGAGAATTAAAAAAAATTGAGAAAAAAATTAAAAAGATAAAAAGATAAAAGGAAAAATGTAAATTAAAAATTGAGAGACAAATGAACATGGAGAGTTGTGGTGTAGGGGGGCAAAAATGTATTTGTTCTATACATAAAAAGGAAGAAAGGGTATTTTTTAAAGACTCTTTTTATGGGGGGCAAAAATTGAAGACCACTCACTTTTGAGAACACTCCATATAATTTCCTGATTCCAATAAGCACACATGTTGTCCATGGACCATGACATGTATGCTTAAGCCTCTTATATATAGACTAAATATCAAATCCCGTACTATGCACAGACCTAATGTTAATACTTAAAAATTGTAAGATATGTCTAATTTAAATACGTATACATTATTATTTTATTTAGATCAATGAATTTCTTATATATGTAAATATTATTTTATTTAGATCAATGAATAAAAAAATATTTTAAGTTGTTAATTATTGTGATTTATAATACTTTTAATATAATTTTTTTCAATATATAATAAGTTGTTAATTATTATGATTTATAATACTTTTAACGTAAGACAAATAAATTAAAACAGAGAAGAGTTTAAATTTTTTTTGAACGGAACCCATCAAAACAAGCATATCGTCCATGTCCTGTCTGATTCAGCTGCCATAACTGTTACTTCTTATATAGGATAACAATTCTCAGCATTCTACATCAAAATATTTTGTAAATATCAGCACAAATAATTTTTGTCTTGACCTTTGCCTAATAATCTTCATTATGACATCAACGAAATTACCAATATTTTTAAGATGTAGTTGTCACAAAGCAAATGATATGTATTTCTAATGTCAATTTAAAATAATAAATCGAAAAAAGAAGAAGAAAAAAATACCATAGTAGATCATTATGAGGAGAAATAGAACCATAGTAAATGATTATGAGGACCGGAGATGTCAAAATTTATAAGTAAAATATTAATTAAGGTTATGGACTTGAAAAGATACAGGAGTAATGGAGATTATTAAGAGTAAGATTTGTGAACATGAGAATGTGGAGTTAAAGGCACAAAATTATTGGATATTATTAAAATAAAAATTATGAAAAATGAAATGGTGTGAGTCATGGAGATGACCTTTTAAATAAAATAAATAAGGAAAATAAAAAATATTTTTGTTTCCAAATACTTTTGGCAAGTCAGTTTTGGTTGAAGTTTTGGGTGAAGTTTTAACATATGTTTGGCCATAATTTTTGAGAAGCATATTTCACTTTATTTTAAAAAATATATAAAATATAATTTATACCCATAAGTTCTAAAAATGATTAAAAATATCCTTAAATTTGACACCAAATTATTATTTTATAATAAATTAGATAATACATTATCCAAAAATCATAACACAATATTTTAATAAAAACTACAAATAAAATTCACTACGATATTTTACAAGAGCAATTTTTATTAGGATTTCTTCTTCTACTTTTTGGGCGTCACTTGTTATGTATATTGGACGTAAACGCATCTAGGTAGGAATGGTTTAATGAGAAATTAGTTGGGTAGATTAATTATAGTTAGAGTAATAAAATATAAAAGCTTAGGGTAAGTTTTAAATATTTAAAAGAACCTAAAAATTAGATTTTTTGCCCAAAAATTACTTTTTTCTAATTTTTGAAATCTTGAATTATTTGTCAAAAATTAACAAATTCTATTACCAAATTAACTTTCCATGATTTTCCCCAAAAACTACTTGAAATATTTATAACCAAATGGGTCCTTAGTTTTTCCATTTTTTCTATCCAAAAAGAAAAAGTGATAGTGTATAGAACTTTAGGTTTGGGTTGACTTGTACCCACTCTATTTTATTTTATTTTGCTCTTATATTAAAAATATTTATTTTACTTATTCATTTTAGTAAAATAGAAAATTTTATCTTTTTCTTTCTGTACTATTGTTATTATTAAATAATTATATAAAGTAACAATAATAACATTTAGATATATTAATTACAAAACTTTAATTAATGGCTAGAAGAGTGTGGAGCAGGGTCTTACAATGGCTGCAGAGACACAGAGTCAGGGCTATGCTCCTGCTAACTGGGGACAACACTAACAATCAGAGGCGGAACTAAAATTTGAAGTTTGGAGGTTTTGAATCTGAAGACAGGACAATAATTTCAAGCTAGTTTCTATTTTCTACTTCTATTATATAGAAGAGCAATGAGAAGGACGACCAAGAGTATTTTAGTAATTCTAACTTCATTTAAGGATAAAAATAATAATTATATAATCAATGGTCAAAATTAAATTCTAGAAGCATCCATACATATCCTTACTTTTGTTATGGGCCCATAGAGGTATTTTTGTACTTGTATGAAAAGTTAAGGAAAGATTTGCTATTGGCTAATTTATGACAAACAATAATAAATATTAAGCTTGTTTGGACATATTTTAGAAAGAAAATTTTGAACATATTTAAAACAAAATATGTTTGGATAGTTAATTTTTTGTTCCTAAAAATATGTTTAAGAAATATTGTGTAAACAAATATTTAGTAGTACTATATTACATAAAATAAGTGCCAAAAGTTGCACAGCCAATCGTGCGCCATCTGCTGCTGCCGGCAACTCATCGGCGATTTCTCTTTCTCCGGCGAAAATATATAGTTTGGCGTCCCAGATCTGAGCGGATCTGTTCAGACCCAAAGGTCAACGCCACCGTCGTCAGCTGCCGTCGACGTCTGCCGCCGAGCGCTGGTCTCAGTCGCCTGCCGCCAGCGCCTGCTTCGACGAACGGCGTCGCCACTTCCGGCCAGAAGCGCCGCCAACTCTTTTTCTTTTCTTTTCTTTTCTTTGTTTTGTTCTCTCTCCTTCTTGCATGAATATTTTCAACCACAGACCCAGCGTGCAATAAGATTCTGGCGACCAAAAAGATTCTGGCGACCAATTTCGTCGCCTCATTTTGCCGGAATCTGTCAAACCAAGCAAGCCAGCGCCTCTTCTTCGCAAGATCTATCCCGGTGCTCTCTTCATCTTTATCTCTATTTGTCCTAGTCTTTTTACTTCTCTGGTCTCTTTGCAACCAGTTTCAATTTTTAGAAGTTGTTAGTCGTCTGTTGGATTTCTGAGATTGTTTGCTAATTGTTGTGATATATTGTGCCTTTTTCCCTTCTTGTTTGCTTTTGGATTGTATAGCAGTAGTCTGGTCCTTTTCCCTGTGTAGTTTTCCTTTACTTAGTGGCTTTGTTGGTTGATGGGAGGCTAGGGTCATGTCATCAGAGCGGTTCGGGGTCGGGGTCGAGGTCGGGGTCGGGGTCGGGGCCGGGAGGTAGGAGGGGTAAGTGGGCCAAGGGTGCCTCTAGGTTGCGAGTAGGGTCTTGGAATATAGGAACTTTATCCGGAAAGTCCATAGAGTTAGTCAAGAATCTTAGGAAGAGAAGGATTAGCATAGCTTGTGTCTAGGAGACTAAATGGGTGGGCACTAAGGCGCGGGTAGTGGATGGGTATAAGTTGTGGTACTCGGGAGGCGTTAGGAATAGGAATGGCGTAGGCATCTTAGTTGATGAGGAGCTTCGAGAGCATGTGGTTGAGGTCACGAGGGTCAACGATAGGATGATGTTGATCAAGTTAGTCGTTGGAGGTTCTACTCTGAATATTATTAGTGCCTACGCGCCGCACACGGGTTTGGATGAGGAGGAGAAGGCGGGATTTTGGGAGGCGTTGGATGAGGTGGTGAGAGGGGTACCAAACTCTAAGAAGATTTTCATAGGTGGGGATTTCAATGGGCACATCGGGTCATCCCCTGGGGGTTACGCTGAGGTGCATGGAGGTTTTGGTTTCGGGGAGAGGAACGCAGGAGGGGCGTCCCTATTGGATTTTGCTAGAGCCTCTGGGTTGTGGGTAGCAAATTCGAGCTTCCCGAAGAAAGAGGAGCATTTGGTTACCTTTCGTAGTTCGGTGGCCAAGACGCAAATTGATTTTTTGCTCCTTAGGAAGGGGGATAGAGGTCTGTGTAAAGACTGTAAGGTAATACTGAGTGAGAACCTTTTGACCCAGCATAAGCTCTTGGTGATTGACTTGGAGATTAGGCAGGAGAGAAGGAAGAAAAGGGTGGATGATCGGCCGAGAATTAAATGGGGTAGCTTGACTATGGGTAGTGCCCTAGAAATAGGGGAGAAGTTGATGACTTCGAGGGCGTGGGATAGAAGAGGGGATGCGGATAGTATGTGGGAGGCGCTTCCAGCTGCATAAGGGAGACAGCTAGTGAGGTGTTAGGTGTCTCGAGAGGCCGCTCTGACAAGCATCGAGAGGATTGGTGGTGGAATGGAGAAGTAAAAGGAAGGTGGAGGCAAAAAAAAGGGAGTACGCGAAGTTGGTTGAAAGTAAGGATGAGGAGGAGAAGCGAAAGAATAGGGAGGAGTACAAGATAGCTAGGAGAGAGGCTAAGTTGGCGGTTACGGCGGCTAAGACTGCAGCTTTTGAGAGCTTATACGCTGCTTTAGAAGGTAAAGGTGGAGATAAAAAGTTGTATAGGCTAGCCAAAGCTAGGGAGAGGAGGGCCCGGGACCTTGATCAGGTGAAGTGCATCAAAGATGAGGATGGTAAAGTGTTGGTGGAGGATGGGCTCATTAGGAAGAGATGGCAGACTTACTTCCATCGGCTCCTAAATGAAGAGGGCGACGGAGGCATTGTGTTGGGAGAGTTAGAGCACTCGGAGAGGCGCTGTGACTATGGCTATTATAGGCGTTTTAGGGTAGAGGAGGTGAGAGGTGTTATTCGTAGGATGCATAGGGGTAGAGCGGTCGGACCTGATGAAATTCCGGTGGATTTTTGGAAATGTACGGGCAGCGTAGGGATGGAATGGCTGACGGGGTTGTTCAATGTTATTTTTAGGACGGCGAAGATGCCCGGAGCTTGGAGATGGAGCACGATGATTCCATTGTACAAGAATAAGGGTGACATCTAAAATTGCAACAACTATAGGGCTATCAAGTTGTTGAGTCACACCATGAAGGTCTGGGAGAGAGTTGTGGAGTTGAGGTTAAGAAGAATTGTGACTATTTCTGAGAATCAGTTCGGTTTCATGCCAGGACGGTCGACTACTGAGGCTATTCATCTCGTGAGGAGATTGGTGGAGCAGTATAGGGAGAGGAAGAAGGATTTGCATATGGTGTTTATCGACCTAGAAAAGGCTTACGACAGAGTTCCCAGGGAGGTTCTTTGGAGGTGCTTGGAGGTCAGGGGGTACCCATGGCATACACTAAGGTGATTAGGGACATGTACGATGGCGCAAAGACTCGAGTTAGGTCAGCGGGGGGAGATTCAGAGCATTTCCCTGTGGGGATGGGATTGCACCAGGGATCGTCCCTTAGTCCCTTTTTATTTGCCTTTGTGATGGATGTGTTGACGCGGCAAATTCAAGGCGAGGTGCCCTGGTGTATGTTATTTGCGGACGACGTAGTTTTGATTGAGGAGACCCGCAAAGGAGTTAACGACAAATTGGAGGTTTGGAGAAAGACCCTGGAGTCTAAAGGGTTTAGGTTGAGCAGGACCAAGACGAAATATGTGGAGTGCAAGTTCAGTGAGGTGACATATGTGACCGACGTGGAAGTGAGGCTGGACACGCATGTCATCCAAAAAAGAGATAGCTTCAAGTACCTTGGGTCTATTATCCAGGGTAATGGTGAGATCGACGAGGATGTGACCCATCGGATTGGTGCAGGGTGGATGAAATGGCGGCTCGCATCCGAGGTCTTGTGTGATAAAAAGGTGCCTCTCAAACTGAAAGGCAAGTTCTACAGAGTAGCAGTTAGACCGGCTATGTTGTATGGGGCGGAGTGTTGACCGGTCAAGAACTCTCATGTTCAGAAGATGAAGGTGGCTCAGATGAGGATGTTGCGCTGGATGTGTGGGTTTACTAGGAGGGATAGGATTAGGAATGCGGATATTCGAGAGAAGGTGGGAGTGTCTTCCGTGGAAGATAAGATGCGGGAAGTGAGGTTGCGATGGTTTGGTCATGTGATGAGGAGAGGCACAGAGGCCCCTGTGCGGCGGTGCGAGAGGCTGACTATGGATGAATTTACGAGAGGTCGTGGTAAACCGAAGAAATATTGGAGAGAGGTGATTAGGCGGGATTCGGTGCATTTGCAGCTTACCGAGGACATGACCTTAGATAGGAAGGTGTAGAGGGCTCAGATTAGGGTAGTAGGTTAGTAGGTTGGTTGGTTTCTTTGTAGGAAGGAGTGCGGGGTTTTGTTGTCTTTTTAGTAGTGAAAGGCTACGCTTGTAGCTTTTGTTCGTCTACGCTGGCTACTTGCTAGTACCTTGTGTAGTTAATTTTTAATTTATTTTGTTGTAGTATAGTTTTGTGTTTATCTGTTGTTTTGTTTCTTGGTTTTATCTCCTGGATTGCTTTGAGCCGAGGATCTATCGGAAACAACCTCTTTACTTCATTCTGGGGTAAAGGTATGGTCTGCGTACATCCTACCCTCCCAGACCCCACTTTGTGGGAATATACTGGGTATGTTGTTGTTGTACTATATTACATAATATGACCACTACTAAAGTGTTTATCTTGATTATTAAAATAGTCTTAAAAATAATGTATCAATATTTTTTATTTAATTCAACAAAAAAATCAAATTTAGTGACTAAAAGAGAAAATAATATTTGAGTATCAAAAAATTATTAATTTGATAATGTATTCACCAAACGATTAAAAAATATTAATTTTTCATTTCTATGTGGGATATTTTCATAACATCAAATATGATAAACTATTTAATACACAAAATTTGAAGAACAAGTTTAATATTCAAATTCTGAGAGATATTAAAAAATAAACTAAAGAAAAATAAGAAGTTAAGAAATAAAGAAGAACAACAAAATAGAAAAGGATTAGGTTTATAAAATTAAAGAAGAAAACTAAATAACTAAAGAAAGAGAAAAATAATCTGAAAAAAGTTGAAAAAGGAAAGCATTTATATTGGTTATTTAGGGTTCAGAGTTTCCTTTTACTGCATAAAATTTAGAGTTCAGTACAAAAAGTTTTATTAGTGTAATTTGAAATTTGCCATTAAGATAATTGTTCTATGTAGAAATAAAGTTGCTTCATGATTGTTTTTATTGTTGTGGAATTAGAAATTAACTTTTTAATAAATTATTTCAATATTAAAATCTATTAAAATCAAAACAAATAGAAGTACTTCTACTTATCGAAGACAATAATAAAATGTACAACAAAATTCATCGATAAAGCAAACCACAAATAAATTATATTTGAGCTGAAGTAACAGAAATTCGAAAGACTTTGGAATGAGCTTTATAAAATGGTTGATCAAGGATTTATCTATTATTAGATGCAAAACTTGTGGTGAAAATGTTACAAAAAGAAGATAACAACATCATGAGAAATAAATACCACTTGTGAGGATATATGCAGATTGATAAGTTCTTTCAATGATATCAATACTTTATATATTACTCGAACATGAAATGTGTTAGCTCATAATCTAGCACAATTCTCTACTTCATTGCTACATAGAATTTCTTGGAATTCAACTTTTTCAAGTTGGGTTGTAAAAAACACTGATATCATATGAATATTTGAAAATAAATTATAAAGTAACATACTAGAAAAAAAGATATATAAAATTATATTGGGCCCGTACCACGGACCTTAAATTATCTAGTGTATATAAAAACTGTCAAATGAATGAGTACCGATACACAATATATTATTTTTTTTAAATAACGAACCACTTAATATTGTATAAATATAAATATTATCATTACAATTTCACTCGAGAGTTAGGAGCAACGTTTGAAGAAGTTTGGGCCTTGAAAAAGTTTGTGATCATATTGACTCTCACTTTAAAGACCCTAATTAAAATCATAAAACACAATTTATGTGCTTATTTCTCATTGTCAACCATATAAAGATTGCAAATTATGAAAAAAGAAAAAAATTACACTACAAAAAAAATCAGAAATAAGAAAGGGACCACCGACCACATCCTTGTCGGCTTGACGGGAGTCTAGTATTGAAACTTTGCAAAAAAATATAGCAAAATTAATAAATATAAAAGGACAATGTGGAACAACCTTAGAATCAAAGTTTAAAAATTAATTTTTGATTATATTATTACACATTATCATAAGCAAAAAAATTAAAAAATAAAAGAGATAGACCGGAGAAAGACTAAAAGAATTTCATGTAGTACCAATCACGAGGTTCCCGACATAGAGTGGGCAAACTACAAAGGCTTTTATATTTTTTAAGGAAAAAGATCAAATTAGTTTTGATCTCTGTCAAAAATTAATTTTGATTTTGTTTGAGAAGAAGACTGAAACAAATTTTTTTGCTTTTTCTAATTGTTAATCTTATGTTTTTTCAAAAATATAAAGTTTTTTCTTTAGAAAAAACAATCTGCATATATTGCAGAAAGAGAAATCATAAACTTGAGAAAACAAGTAGTAATTAGTTTTCCCATATGCGCATTATGTGCTTCCTTAGAGAAAAAGAAAAAGATATAGGTATCAGTGGGGTTCGACCCACATTTCGGGTGCGGTGCGGAGAGCTCTACCACCATCCTCCTAAGTCCTAACTACTGAATCAACGTCCAATATTTATATGTGGGTTCGCAACGATAATATTTATATACATATACTAAATTTTTTAATATAAATATATGGTTTATACAAAAGTTATTGGGCTCGATTGAACCCTCACATTATGTTGTAGCTTCGCGCTGACAACAATGGATGTTGAGTGAAGCAAAAGAGAGTTCACAGAAGGCACAGTGTTCAAGATCGATGTTGAGTACAAAAGTCCTTTATGTCATCTGCATTGAGAGAAATATGAGGATTTTTAAAAAAAATGTAGACCATGGGAGTCAGTTGCAAAGTAGGTTGTCTATGTAGTTTGTGCTAGAGCTTCACCTAGGATGCAAACTGTTATTCATAATCTTGTTTATTAGCTTAGCACTAGAGTATTTGATCGGAGACATATAGCTAGTTATGTATAGTTGTTGGATTGTAAGGTTGCACGTTGGTGATTAATGAAAAAAGTTAGTTATAATTTTTTTTTATAAAACTTTAAAACACATATAATTCGTTATATTAATTTTATTAACTATCAGAAAGAATGTTAGATGTATTATAGAATTGATTTCTCAGACTCACCTAATGATAATTGTGTAAGAAAATCATTTATTTTTATTTTATAACAAAAAAGTCAATAAAATCTTATTATTTCACATTATAAATCACTTTTCATATTGAGGTGATATTTTTTATAGCTCTAATTGTCAACTAATGTGTAAATATTTTTTGAAGCTAAAGTTAAAAAATAAATTAAAAAACCACCCGTTACGATTATTTTACTTACCTGAATAAGTAGAATGACTTGCTGTAAGAAATAATAAGAATAAGATGAATCTTTCATTAACAAATTTTAAAACATGACTCTTTTGCATATCATAATCAACTGAATGATCGTTTGAGAAATTAACTCATATATCATAAATCTAAAATAAATAACAATGTGATTTGATTGATTTAACAAAATAAATGAAGAAAAGAAATATGTGAAAGTCGTGCAGTGCTTTGTGGTGAGAAAGAAGCCACACCTTCCATTAAGCTCTATCATTAATCGTTCAACCAAGTTTAGGTATTAAGTCCATCAACTATCCCCACCCCCACCCACCCCAATTCTTTTTTAAAAAATAATATATTTTTTTTGTACCTCACAATCTACCCATCTTACCACCCACTCCTACCCCAATTTTATTTTTTAAATTTCTCTTTTTTAAAAAATATTTTCTTTTTTGTACCCCACCCTCACTTTACCCCATCCCACCCACCTCAACTTTTTTTGGACCTTACTCCTACCTTACCCCAACACCTCCACCTCCACCCACTACCCTATACCACCCATCCCTCCCCCCAACATAACCCACCCACCCCCCGCCAATCCCACAGCCTTAACCTACCCGCTAAAAGATATTTTCTACTTTCTAGCTAAATACTAAAAAATATTTTCTGAAAAATATTTTTCTACTCATCAACCAAATACTAGAAAATATTTTTTGAAAAATACTTTCCACTCACCAATCAAAAATGAGAAAATAAGTAAAAGGTCAACTTATTTCTTATAAAAATATTTTCTAGGAAAATATTTTTCATATTTTCTCACTTTTTTTCCTTGGCCAAGAAAATAATTACATATGTATAAAGCTCATGAAAGGCATTATAATCTTGTCAACTTGCATATATTTTACTTAATAAAAAGAACTAAATTTTTTTATACAAACTAACAAATAAAAAATACTTTCTCTGGCAAGTTTCATGTAGTGAGCAATTCTTATAATACTAGACTAGATACAGAGTTCTTGTGACAGAGCCCAATATATGTTACTCCTTCAGTTTAACTTTATGTAACATAAATGAAATTTAGAGTCAACCAAATATTCTTATGTTTTTAAATATTTTAAGTTGTTAATTATTATGATTTATAGTATTTATGTACGTAATTTTCATATAATATATGTTTTTTTATGTGGTACAAATAGATTTCGAGAGTTAACCAAATGTTTTAGAAGATTTTTAGATGTTTGAGCTGTTAATTATTGAAATTTATAGTATTTTTTACGTAATTTTCAAATAATATATGTTACTTTCGTTGTCTCAATTTATGTGGTATAAATAAAATTTGGGAGAAATTAAATTTTTATATTTAAAATTATTAATTCGTATTATAATTTATTATACTTTTTACATAATTTTCATATATATAACAGACCAAAAAAATGTAAGATAAATAAAATTAACTTATCATAATATAATATTATGGTAAATTACCATAATATAAAATTATAGCACATAATATGCCATAGTGGACGTTTTGAACTGAAAACCAAAAAAGTGAAATGAAATGCGGGGTCCACGATATTAAAGAAAATTGAAACAAGAAGGAAAAGATAATAGAAAAACTGAGACCAATACAGTAAAAAAGTACATAAATAAAGCATTTAAATATAATAACTTGAAGCATCAAAAGTTACAAAATACCTAAAATATCCCGAAATTATGTAGCAATTCCAACAGAGACAACTACACAAATGCCCCTCAAAGGGAGTGACTTTGCATTTTTGCCCTCTATAAGAAAGATCTTACAAAAATAGTCTTCCTTGTTTTTATGTATAGAACAACTACCTTTTTGCCCTTCTATACCTCAAATATTTTTAAACAACTCTCAATGCTCATTTGCCTCTCAACTTTTATATTTATTTCTTTTTCTCTTTTTTTTTCTTTTTTCTTTTTTTTTCTCAACCTTTATTTTTCTTTTATTTTTTATTTTATTCTTTCTTCTACGTTTTTTTCTTATTTCTCAATCTTTATTTTTTTCCTTTTGTCCTCTCAATTCTATTTCCCCCCCTTTTTTATCATTTATTCTTTGTTTTGTCTTTTTTTCTTCGTTTTTTCCTTTTTTTCTCAATTTTTATTTTTTTCTCTCAATTTTTTTTTCTTTTTTTCTTTTTTATTTTTTTATTTTTTATTTGATTTTTAATTTTTCTTTTCTCTTTTTTTTTAATCAATTTTTTGACCTTTATTTTTTTTATGAGATGTTCTATAACTCTTGCTTTAGAGGCAAGACTTAGCCCAAGGACTTTCAAACAACAAATTACGCCCCATGAGCAAGACTTGACACTAGTACATTGTCTCTTGGCTTATGAGATGTTTTATAACACTTGCCTCAGAGGCAAGACTTAGCCCAAGTACTTCTCAAAAAATACAAGTTACGCTCCATCGAAAAAAGTTCACACTACTACATTGTGTCTTAATTTATGCGATGCTCTATAACTCTTGCCTCAGAAGACTTAGCTCAAAGACTTTCAAACAACAAGTTACACCTCAATGGCAAGAGTTGACACTAGCACATTGTGTCTTGATCATGAGATGCTCTATAACATTTGCCTTAGAGGCAAGACTTAGCCCAAGGGCCTCCCAAAAAATAAGTTATGCCCCATGGACAAAAGTTAACACTACTTCACTGTGTCTTAATTTATGAGATGCTCTATAACTCTTGCCTTAGAGGCAAGACTTAGCTCAATAATTTTCAAACAACAAGTTATGCCCCACGAGCAAAGCTTGATACTAACTCATTGTGTCTAGATTTATGAGATGTTCTATAACATTTGCCTTAGAGGCAAGACTTGTTCCAAAGGTCTTTCAAATAACAAAGCACGCCTTTAAGTTTACTTCGATTTCAAAGAAAGAAGATCCTCTTTGCGGATTATCCAACTTTTTGTTCATTAGCAAAAATAATAGAGGTTAAAAAAAAGAAGAAAAAAAGAGAAAGGAAAAAATAAAGAATAAAAAAAAAGAAAAAAAGAGAAAAAAAAAAGTTGAGAAAAAAGAAAAAAGAGAAAAAAATAAGAGTTGAGAAAAAAAAAAGAATAAAAAAAAAGATTGAGAAAAAAAAGAATAAAAAAATGTTGAGAGAAAAAGAAAAAATAAAAAAAATAAAAATAAAGGTTGAGAAAAAAGAAAAGGAGAATTAAAAAAAATTGAGAAAAAATTAAAAAGATAAAAAGAAAAAAGGAAAAATGTAAATTAAAAGTTGAGAGACAAATGAACATGGAGAGTTGTGGTGTAGGGGGCAAAAATGTATTTGTTCTATACATAAAAAAGGAAGAAAGAGTATTTTTTAAAGACTCTTCTTATGGGGGACAAAAATTGAAGACCACTCACTTTTGGGGACACTCCATATAATTTCCTGATTTCAATAAGCACACATGTTGTCCATGGACCATGACATGTATGCTTAAGCCTCTTATATATAGACTAGATATCAAATCCCGTACTATGCACAGACCTAATGTTAATACTTAAAAATTGTAAGATATGTCTAATTTAAATACGTATACATTATTATTTTATTTAGATCAATGAATTTTTTATATATGTATATGTTATTTTATTTAGATCAATGAATAAAAACATATTTTAAGTTGTTAATTATTGTGATTTATAATACTTTTAATATAATTTTTTTCAATATATAATAAGTTGTTAATTATTATGATTTATAATACTTTTAACGTAAGACAAATAAATTAAAACAGAGAAGAGTTCAAATTTTTTTTGAACGAAACTCATCAAAACAGGCATGTCGTCCATGTCCTGTCTGCTTCAATTGCCATAACTGTGACTTCTTATATAGGGTAACAATTCTCAGCATTCTACATCAAAATATTTTGTAAATATCAGCACAAATAATTTTTGTCTTGACCTTTGCCTAATAATCTTCATTATGACATCAACGAAATTACCAATATTTATAAGATGTAATTGTCACAAAGCAAATGATATGTATTTCTAATGTCAATTTAAAATAATAAATCGAAAAAAGAAGAAGAAAAAAATACCATAGTAGATCATTATGAGGAGAAATAGAACCATAGTAAATGATTATGAGGACCGGAGATGTCAAAATTTATAAGTAAAATATTAATTAAGGTTATGGACTTGAAAAGATACCGGAGTAATGGAGATTATTAAGAGTAAGATTTATGAACATGAGAATGTGGAGTTAAAGGCACAAAATTATTGGATATCATTAAAATAAAAATTATGAAAAATGAAATGGTGTGAGTCATCATGGAGATGACCTTTTAAATAAAATAAATATGAAAAAAAAAATATTTTTTTTTCCAAATACTTTTGGCAAGTCAGTTTTGGTTGAAGTTTTGGGTGAAGTTTTAACATATGTTTGGCCATAATTTTTGAGAAGCATATTTCACTTTATTTTAAAAAAATATGAAATATAATTTATACCCATAAGTTCTAAAAATGATTAAAAATACCCTTAAGTTTGACACTAAATTATTATTTTATAATAAATTAGATAATACATTATCCAAAAATTATAACACAATATTTTAATAAAAACTACTAATAAAATTCACTAGGATATTTTACAAGAGCAATTTTTATTAGGATTTCTTCTTCTATTTTTTGGGCATCACTTGTTATGTATATTGGACGTAAACGCATCTAGGTAGGAATGGTTTAATAAGAAATTAGTTGGGTAGATTAATTATAGTTAGAGTAATAAAATATAAAAGCTTTGGGTAAGTTTTTAATTTTTAAAAGAACCTAAAAATTAGATTTTTGCTCAAAAATTACTTTTTTCTAATTTTTGAAATCTTGAATTATTTGTCAAAAATTAACAAATTCTATTACCAAATTAACTTTTCATGATTTTCCCCAAAAACTACTTGAAATATTTATAACCAAATGGGTCCTTAGTTTTTCCATTTTTTCTATCCAAAAAGAAAAAGTGATAGTGTATAGAACTTTAGGTTTGGGTTGACTTGTACCAACTCTATTTTATTTTATTTTGCTCTTATATTAATTTTTTTTTTTTACTTATTCATTTTAGTAAAATAGAAAACTTTATCTTTTCCTTTTTGTACTATCTTTATTATTAAATAATTAAATAAAGTAACAATAATAACATTTAGATATATTAATTACAAAATTTTAATTAATGGCTAGAAGAGTGTGGAGCAGGGTCTTACAATGGCTGAAGAGTCAGGGCTATGCTCCTGCTAACTGGGGACAACACTAACAATTAAAGGCGGAGCTAAAATTTGAAGTTTGGAGGTTCTGAATTTTAAGACAGGACAACAATTTCAAGCTAGTTTTTATTTTTTATTTCTATTATATAGAAGAGCAATGAGAAAGACGACCAAAAGTATTTTAGTAATTCTAAATTTATTTAAGGATAAAAATAATAATTATATAATCAATGGTCAAAATTGAATTCTAGAAGCATCCATACATATCCTTACTTTTGTTATGGGCCCATAGAGGTATTTTTGTACTTGTATTAAAAGAAAGAATTGCTATTGGCTAATTTATGACAAACAATAATAAATGCTAAGCTTGTTTAGACATATTTTTGAAAGAAAATTTTGAACATATTTAAAATAAAATATGTTTGGATAGTTATTTTTTTGTTCCTAAAAATATTTTTAAGGAATATAGTGTAAACAAATATTTAGTAGTACTATATTACATAATATGATCACTACTAAAGTTTTTATCTTGATTATTAAAATAGTCTTAAAAATAATGTATCAATATTGTTTACTTAATTCAACAAAAATATCAAGTTTAGTGACTAAAAGAGAAAATAATATTTGAGTATCAAAAAATTATTAATTTGATAATGTATTCACCAAACGATTATAAATTATTATTTTTTTATTTCTATGTAGGATATTTTCATAACATCAAATATGATAAACTATTTAATAGACAAAATTTGAAGAACAAGTTTAATATTCAAATTCTGAGAGATATTAAAAAATAAACTAAAGAAAAATAAGAAGTTAAGAAATAAAGAAGAACAACAAAATAGAAAAGGATTAGGTTTATAAAATAAAAGAAGAAAAAACCTAAACAACTAAATAAAGAGAAAAATAACCTGAAAAAAAGTTGAAAAAGGAAAGCATTTATATTGGTTATTTGGGGTTCAGAGTTTTCTTTTACTGCATAAAATTTAGAGTTCAGTACAAAAAGTTTTATTAGTATAATTTGAAATTTGACATTAAGATAATTGTTCTATGTAGAAATAAAGTTGCTTTCATGATTGTTTTTATTGTTGTGAAACTAGAAATTAACTTTTTAATAAATTATTTCAATATTAAAATCTATTAAAATCAAAACAAATAGAAGTACTTCTACTTATTGAAGACAATAATAAAATGTGCAACAGAATTCATTGATAAAGCAAACCACAAATAAATTATATTTGAGCCGAAGTAACAGAAATTCGAAAGACTTTGGAATGAGCTTTATAAAATAGTTGATCAAGGATTTATCTATTATTAGATGCAAAACTTGTGGTGAAAATGTTACAAAAAGAAGATAACAACATCATGAGAAATAAATACCACTTGTGAGGACATATGGAGATTGATAAGTTCTTTCAATGATATCAATACTTTATATATTACTCGAACATGATGTGCTAGCTCATAATCTAGCACAATTCTCTACTTCATTGCTACATAGAATTTCTTGGGATTCAACTTTTCCAAGTTGGGTTGTAAAAAACACTGATATCATATGAATATTTGAATTAAATTATAAAGTAACATACTAGAAAAAAAAGATATATAAAATTATATTGGGCCCGTATCACGAACTTTAAATTATCTAGTATATATAAAAACTGCCCAACGAATGAGAACCGATACACAATATATATATTTTTTAAAATAACGAACCACTTAATATTATATAAATATAAATATTATCATTACAATTTCACTCGAGAGTTAGGAGCAATGTTTGAAGAAGTTCGGGCCTTGAAAAAGTTTGTGATCATATTGACTCTCACTTTAAAGACCCTAATTAAAATCATAAAACAAAAATTATGTGCTTATTTCTCATTGTCAACCATATAAAGATTGCAAATTATGAAAAATAAAAAAATTACACTACAAAAAAAATCAGAAATAAGAAAGGGACCACCGACCACATACTTGTCGGCTTGACGGGAGTCTAGTATTGAAACTTTGCGAAAAAATATAGCAAAATTAATAAATATAAAAGGACAATGTGGAACAACCTTAGAATCAAAGTTTAAAAATTAATTTTTGATTATATTATTACACATTATCATAAGCAAAAAAATTAAAAAATAAAAGAGATAGACCGGAGAAAGACTGAAAGAATTTCATGTAGTACCAATCACGAGGTTCCTGACATAGAGTGGGCAAACTACAAAGGCTTTTATATTTTTTAAGGAAAAAGATCAAATTAGTTTTGATCTCTGTCAAAAATTAATTTTGATTTTGTTTGAGAAGAAGACTGAAACAATTTTTTTTTGCTTTTTCTAATTGTTAATGTTATATTTTTTCAAAAAACTAATGTTTTTTCATAAACTTGAGAAAAATAATCTTTAGAAAAAACATTCTGCATATATAGCAGAAAGAGAAATCATAAACTTGAGAAAACAAGTAGTAATTAGTTTTCCCATATGCACATTATGTGCTTCCTTAGAGAAAAAGAAAAAGATATGGGTATCAGTGGGGTTCGACCCACATCTCGGGTGCGGTGCGGAGAGCTCTACCACCATCCTCCGAAGTCCTAACTACTGAATCAACGTCCAATATTTCTATGTGGGTTCGCAACGATAATATTTATATACATATACTAAATTTTTTAATACAAGTACATGGTTTATGCAAAAGTGTTCAAGATCGATGCTGAGTACAGAAGTCCTTTATGTCATCTGCATTGAGAGAAATATGAAGATTTTTGAAAAAAATGTAGACCATTGGAGTCAGTTGCAAAGCAGGTTGTCTATGTAGTTTGTGCTAGAGCTTCACCTAGGATAAGAAAATTATTTATTTTTATTTTATAACAAAAAAGTCAATAAAATCTTATTATTTCACACTATAAATCACTTTTCATATTCAGGTGATATTTTTTATAGCTCTAACTGTCAACTAATGTGTAAATATTTTTTGAAGCTAAAGTTAAAAAATAAATTAAAAGATCACCCGCTACGATTATTTTACTTACCTGAACATGTAGAATGACTTGCTATGAGAAATAATAAGAATAAGATGAATCTTTCATTAACAAATTTTAAAACATGACTCTTTTGCATATCATAATCAATGAATGATCGTTTGAGAAATTAACTCATATATCATAAATCTAAAACTAATAACAATGTGATTTGGTTGATTTAACAAAATAAATGAAGAAAAGAAATATGTGAAAATCGTGCATGCTTTGTGGTGAGAAAGAAGCCACACCTTCCATTAAGCTCTATATATCATTAATCATTCAACCAAGTTTAGGTATTAGTTCCATCAACTATCCACATTTTAGACCAATTCTTCTAGTACTTTTCTCCTAGTGGTGGTGCAAGAATTTAAGGGGTCATTCGGTACTGGATATAAGAGATAATTAATCTCGAGATAATATGTATGATTATTTTATTTTGTGTTTGGTTAGGATTATTAGTTAATTTTTGGATTATTTATTTCACTATTTGTACTATACTGATGGGATACATTATCTTATATATATATAATAAAATAACTAGTCACATGAATTATTTTTATGGATTATGAAAATGAAACATACCGAAATTATGAATAATATTTAAGAGTAAAACTTATAAGGAAAATCAAGAGATATGAGTTATAAACATTTCAATGTATAATTTTATGATACATAAAATTATAGGTAGGGATGCATCATACTAGTAGGTAGGAGTTAGAGCTGTCAAAATGGGTTGGCTCAACCCAACTCAACTCAGCCCCAGCGGCCCAGAGAGTTAAATGGGTTGGGACGAGCTGACCCTTTTAACTAAAGGGCCTTTAAAATAGCAGCCCAACTCAGCTCTAAATGGGCCACGGGCTAGAACGAGTTAACCCTTTAATTAAAATTAGAAGTAACCCGTAACATGATAAACGAAAAAAAATGTGATTACAAGAAAATTATCAACCATTATAAGTCTTCATTTTAATAACATGTGTAGGATAAAAAATGATATCAACCAAATGAAGAATAAAATTGTAATGACCCTTCCCGTCGTTATGGGTGAACCTTCCGTGCGAGTAAATGGGTTGGAAAACTTCTGGATTAGGGAGTTGGAAATTTCGGGCTAGGCTAGTCTCGGATGAAACCTGAGCGAGGTGAAGTCTAGGATAATTCGAGAAAGAATTGTGTAAAATGTTTAAGTTCGAGCTAGATTTTCTATTAGCTAAGGCATTAAGAAGTCCATAGGACTTTTTGAAAATAAATTTGGGTGAGTAGAACTCCCGATATTAAACCTGATGTGAAAGAGTTGGTCTGGAACGTTAAAGTTTGAAGGTGTGTTGTAAAATGGTAAAAACTGGTAGAATACCCAAGGTTCTGTCCCGTGTCAGCCTCTATAGCGGGCGACACGCTGCTACGACGATGACCACTATAGCAGAGAAATTCTCGCTATAACATAAGTCAAGGCGGTCAACCCTGCTATAGCGGATGACTTCCACTACAGTGGTGTCGCTATACCAAGATTGAGCCACTATAGCAGGATAAGTCGCAGTAAATGCAAAAATTTCCCAAAAAAACATTCACTCTTTCTCAAGAACGTTTTGGGGAAGGGCAGAGGCGATTTGGGCGATTTTCCATCGATTTTCACCAAGTGTCTTTCTAAAGGTAAGTAATTTGTTCCCCTAATATAGTACTTCAATTTCAATACCTTAGAATTTATAGTTACGGACTTTGGGGAAGGTTTGGCTTGACCTAGGATGGAAAATCTAGTGTAACAAGGAATGTGGAGCGTAGAAACCTTGGGTTTTGGGTATAAATTATTTATGCATGATTATTTACCATAATTCACTAGTGTAACCACAAGAATTGGTAGTTCTAGGGAAATTATTGGTGGAAATGCCCTAGGTTGAATGGAATGATCATGATTTTGGCCTAAGGTTTGTAATTAGGATATAATCTGGGAATATTTAGTCCATTTGGTTTGATTTTTGTGCTATGTATTTATTTTACACCAAGATCAAGCTAGAACTTCAAGAAATGGGAAAGCTCCGGTCCAGTAGAGCATTCGATCTTGATTCGAGGTGGGTAATGGTTGAATTATTTCTCATTTACGTTATGTGTGCATGTTAACTATTATATTCGTATTGCCTGTACATTACGTATTTTAGGGACTAAGGTAATGAATGTTAATAATATCCGATTGTCAATCTTATGCAATGAACTTGTCTTAAATACTTGTTGATTTTACAAGTGTGGGTTGTTTTCATTGTGGTTGTGATTGTTGTGATATCTGTGACATTTGGTTGGCTTGGGTACCACGCTTGGTATGGGATATCTATCAGTTGGCTCAGGTACCACGCCTGGTACAGTTTCTATTATGGTTGACTCGGGTATCACGCCTGGTACATATTTGATTGTGTTTATGTGTGTTGATTCCATGAGTGAATTGGGTTATTTCTTGTGATATAATTATTACTTGTTGGTCCATGCGTGGCTGAGTGGTTATGTTTAAATGCTGGGTTGGTTCTTGTATAGATTGAGATTGTATGTTAAACATTGTAGATGATGTCTTAGGGATCCTTGGGAGGTTCGGGTTACTTGGAAGGTGCGTGTAATTGCATACATGGTTGTTATTGTGGTTTTGGACATGTCTCATGTGGTTATTAAGTCAGGTTAATGGCTGAAAGTCTGGTTTATATTCACTGACTTGGGTTATACATGTTTTGTCCTGTTTCACTAAGTTATAGTTATGTATTCATATTTCGTATGTTTGGAGCTGGCCGATGATCCTACCAGTACACTGTTGTTTTTGTGTACTGATACTGCACTTGCTCTCCTTTTGTTGAGTACAGGGCATATTCCAGCGGCGGCTGTACGACCTCAGTTTTAACACCGACATTTCCTGAATCTAAGAGTGAGCCTCTTCTTTCGGGCTTCCATGGATTCATCTACTCTTTCTATTCCATTGTTCGGACTTAGATTCCTTTTATTTTGAAGTTACATTCCTGTATTCTAAACTATGTAGGTTTTAGTACTCGACTTTCAGATTCTAGGGTGATTACTTCTGCAAGTTTTATGTTAACTGTTTTAGATATGAATCTTAGCTTTCATTAATGCAAATTGGTTTTAGCTGCTTAGTTATTTAAGTGTTGTCTTGGGTATTTAGTTCTCCCACCGGGGGTTTAGTGTGGGTACCATTCGCGGTGATTTAGATCGTGACAAAGATGGTATCAGAGCCCTAGGTTCATTAATCTCGTCGTACCAATATAGGTCTAGTAGAGTCTAGCAGAATGGTACAGAGACATCTGTAATTCTCTTCGAGAGGCTATAGGACTTTAGGAAATTATCTCTTCTTTCTTCCTCCGTGCTATAACTTGATTCCAAATGGTATCTGGCGATTCAAATTGGTATCTAACTTCTTTCATTCTTTTGTCCGCAGATGGTTAACACCAGACAAAATGGAGCAGGGGCAGCAGCTCCAGCTGCAGAATCGGCGGTTTGAGGGCGAGAGAGAGGTAGAGGCAGGGGCAGAGGGAGTGCAACACCCACTAGGGGTGGAGCTCAAGCGGTTACTGAGAAGAGGGCGGCAACCCCTGCCCCACCCCAGGATCATATTGAGGACGCTGAGGTAGTACATGAGAATGGCGTGGAACCAGAGGTGGTAGCACCGGTTGGAGGTGCAGGTCTTCCCCCTATGTCGTCTGTGGTTATTCATAGGTGCTGGCATTTCTGAGTGGTTGGCGAGTACTAGAGACACTCCCACTATGTCAGCTACTCAGGTTCCAGGTGTCCATCCCATTGTTGCCATAGCCCCCAGGATGGATGAAACTTCGGGTACAAATGCATTCTTCTATTTGGTACTTGGCCCTGTCATGACCGGGACCGAGCATGAGTTGTTGACCAAGTTCTTAAAACTGAAACCTCCATCATTTCATGGTACAGATAATGAGGATGCCTTTGAATTTATTCTGAATTGTTATGAAAGGTTGCATAAGTTGGGTATTGTACAGCAGCACGGAGTGGAGTTTATGACTTCTCAGCTGCAGGGTGATGCCAAGAACTGATGGAGGGCTCATGTAGAGTGTTGATCATCAGCCTAACCTCCGATGACTTGGTCCCAGTTTCATACCCTGTTTCTGGAAAAATATGTGCCCCATACACTCAGGGATCGCAAGAAGGACAAGTTTCTACCCTTGAATAGGGCAACATGTCTGTTGCAGCTTATGAGGCTAAGTTTCATGTTTTTTTTCGCTACGTTACCCAACTATTGGGCACTGAGGAAGATAGGGTTCATCTATATGTCAAAGGTTTAAATAATGAGTTGCAAGTTCTATCCGTTCATATGACTTCTACAAGGGAGAGTTTTAATGATATAACTGACTATGTGAAGAAACTGGAGGGGTAAAGTAAGTTGGGTAGGCTAAGGTATTAGCCAAGAAGTCCCGGAATGTGGGTAACTTCAGTGGTTCTTTTTCCAGAGGTCCCATCTAGCAGAATTATTTGGCTCGTCCTATCTAGTCAGCCCTGCCAGCTTTTACAGGTGGTTATTCAGGGGACAATCAGCAGTTTTCAGCTCCTAAAGGCTAGGGGTTTCTTATTTTTCTGCCAGCAGGCCCTCTCTTGATCGATGATATTTTCATTGTGGTGATCCGAGTCATTTTAGGAGAGAATGCCCTCTTAGATAGGCAGGTAATCAGGTGCAGCAGCAGATTAAAGTTGTTGTTCTAGCAGGTGGAGGTGGCAATGGTAGAGGACGCCCATAGAGTGGCGAAATAAATAATCAGGGAGGCCCTGGAAACATAGGTAACGGTAACACAGGGAGGGGAGTGGTTCAACCAGCTAGGGAGGTTGCTCGGATTGATGATATAGCTCATTGTTACGCCTTCCCGGGTTGTCTGAGGCTGAGGCATTAGATGCGGTGATAACATGTACTATTCTCGCCTGTGACTGATGTGCCGGCATACTACGACACATTTGACTTCTTTAACTAAGAATAATCATGAGTTTTCAAGCAACCGTTGTTAGTTTGATGTTTTTTATGTTGTATTTACAGGAAAAGTGAACAAAGATGGAAAAGGATGAAAAGTGCTAATAAATTGAGCTTACTGTTTGGAGTTGTGACTCACCTGACGAGCCACCACGAGTGTGAAGAACCACCAAGCAAGACACCATACCAAGGTTGAAGATCCAACTTACTGTTTAGCCATGACGACTCCCATGACGATTCTCCAAGTTCAAGGGGAGTCGTCACAACAAGACGCTAAGATGAGACAGAAATTGTACATAAAACGCATTCAACAAATGCGTTTTACTCTATTAACATGTAAGTCATCACCTGCTCGATGACTTACCAGAAAACTTGGCTAGGCAGAGACTTCAACTCACTGGAAGTTGTGATGGCTCAAGTGACTAGTCGTCACAAGCCTGACGGTTCATCAAGCGACCCGTCAACTTGAAGCGGGACTTTGAAATTCTATTTTTGGACATTATTTCCTAGACTAATGTAAATACCCAGTGTTAGGGTTATTTTATGATGGATTACCCGATATTTCTTTTTGGTTTTTGAGCGGTTTTGGACTAGTTTGGGAGAAGAAAACACGATAACAAACGTTTATTCTTCTTCATTCCATTGCTCCTACGAATTGTTTGGCTTATTTTTCTTGTTGCGGTGATTTTCATATTATTTGTAAGAATCTTTAATTTATTATGAATATCGTTGTCTTCTCTTTTTCTACTAGCATGAGTAGCTAACTTCCCACAACTAGGGTTGTGGGATCCATGGAATAGTAATGATCTAGGGTTCTTGTGATATCGGGTTTGATTTGAATGCATATTACGTTGTTAATCTTGCGTTTTTATTGTTTTCTAATGGTTGCAAACATTAGAATAAAACTAGGTTTGATTTGCTTGAACAAAGGAATTAAAACCGGAAAATTAGATTAACAACAAGAATTCGGGACTACTAACTCCCGTCTAATGGTTCACGCTCAAGCGAGGTTAACTTACTTGGTGTATAAATTGATTTTTGTATTGTATCTTTTCAAGTTCGAGAGAATTGAAAAGAAAAACGTCTATTTGGTTGAGAAACGTTTCGACGTAGGAATGAATTCAATTACTTTGTGTTATGCATATTAAAAGAACCCGATTGAACTCTAACCCGAGGTTGTTTACAAAGCCATGGTGAACACATCCCTAGTTCACCTCTCATATTGATTTTTACTTGTTGAAACTTGTCAATTGTTATTTAAAGTATTCAAAGATTGATTACTTTAAACCCCCCATTTACCGGAAACTATTGATTATTAGTCAACTAAGTTACTAACGACTTAATTTGCACCTTATTCCCTATGGGATCGACCCCAACCTTGGTTAGGTTCTATATTTGACACTGATCGCTTACGCTTCTTAATTGAGGTGTAATTTGGGCGATATCAAATTTTGGCGTTGTTGCCGGAGAATACGGTTATTTATTAAGTCCGGTGTGTTTATTTGACTCTTAGTCATATTTCCTATTTTTTACTTTTATTTGTTGTTTTTGTTACTGCAGAGTACAGATATGTGCATGCTAAGTACCCGAAGCTCGGGTGAACCAGTATTATCATACGACCCCGAGCTTGCAAAAACTTTAAGGCTAAATATGAATGCACAACAACGGGAAACAGCAAGGCTTCAACAGCTTACTTCTGATCAACAGAATCTGAACAATGCTAACATTGAATATTTTGTTGTGGATAATGATGAGGACTGCTCCTTCCTTGGAGACCCTGACGGTCTCCAACATCTTACCAGACTCTGAGGCCTAAGGGCTTCACAGGTATTCCTTTCTCTCACAGTTTTAACTTTCACATGTATGCATTGGGGACAATGCATGAGTCTAAGTTGAGGGTGTTGGGATACCTGTGAGTCTATCACCACCGAGGGTTTTTGTTGCCGTGTTTCTTTTCCCTCCGGTGTACTATCTAGTAGAACCGGCATGCTTAGGTTGTCGTTTAAATTTTGTTTGTATTGTGTTGTGGTGTCTATAGTAAGCATCTCTTTTTGGCAAGTTGAACTAAAAGGAGCCCCCTCTGGGAAAAAATGTTGATTTTGTACCGATGTTTGAAATGATTAACTGTTCTGGATCCCTGAACGTCATTATATGGTTGTGATTGTAATAATTGTGCTTAAGCCGAGCTGTTGTTTTGATAGTTGGTAGTGGTATTGTTTCTTGGTGCCAAGTGTGTGTGAGATTATTGTTATAAACTCTTACTCTGTGCATGCATCTAGAACTTGCCCGACCTATTTTGTTAAGTTCGAAGTTAGTTGCTTAGGAAAGGATCACATGCCCTTTTTTTTTGTGCAGTCCACTTAGCCTATAAGATCGTCCAAATGTAAATAATCCCTTTGATCCCTGTTTGAGGCATAATTGACCCTATTCTTTCAATAACTTGTCACCGTTTCTTTTTAACTTTGAATTCCTATTTTGGCCCTGAACCTTCTTTGGACATCGTGCACCTCAACTCAGTCAATCAGCCTAAGTTGAGGGTGGATACTATAGATGTAAATGATAAGAAAAATAGGATGGATAATATTGGTTGTGGATAGAATGAAAATTGCGGGTATGTGCCTAAGAAAAGAAAGAAAAAGAAATGAATAAGAGATGAAAAAGAAACGAAAAAGAGATTTAAAAGAATTTTCGAAAAAAGGAGGCTGCACCTGTAGCTATTAATAAGGAAATCAAAGGTGAATAAGGGTGGATTAAATAAGTTTGAATGGAAATATTAGGTCGGTGATTTCAAGGAGGGCTTAGTCACTATTCCCTATTTGTATCCTACCTGCACCCGAAGCCTCATTACAAGCCGAAACAAGTCTTGTACTGATCCTGACCAACTGTCTGAACAACTGAAATATAATAGAAGGGGAAAGCCTATGGTATCGCATGTGCACGGTTTGAAATCGTTTGTGAGTGTGAGCTCCTTACCTAGTCCCAAATCTTGTGTGTGGGACTTCTTTGTGGTGAGGGCACCAAAATTTCTATATTATCTACTAATTGTTGGGATAGCTGTTGCGTGTGTATGTAGAATATTCTATCATATCGGAATGACTTGTTTGGATCCTTACAAGTTATATTTTCATACAATTGTGTGTTACCGGGGGGCTTGATTTAAATTGAATAAACTGTTGAATGGCCATGATTTACTAGAGACAGTGTTTGTATTCTTAGTTGAGTCGTCTCTTTTGTTTTTGTTATCATGTTGCTTGAGGACAAGCGAACGTTTTAAGTTGAGGGTGTTGATGTGCCGGCATTCTACGACATATTTGACTCCTTTAACTAAGAATAATCATGAGCTTTCAAGCAACCGTTGTTAGTTTTGATGTTTTTTATATTGTATTTGCAGGAAAAGTGAACAAAGATGGAAAAGGATGAAAAGTGCTAATAAATTGAGCTTACTGTTTGGCGTGGTGACAACCTGATGAGCCACCACGAGTGTGAAGAACCACCAAGCAAGCCACCACACCAAGGTTGAAGATCCAGCTTACTGTTTAGCCATGACGACTCCCATGACGATTCTCCAAGTTCATGGGGAGTCGTCACAACAAGCCGCCAAGATGAGACAGAAATTGTACATAAAACGTATTCAACAAATTCATTTTACTCTATTTACATGTAAATCGTCACCTGCAAGACGACTTACCAGAAAACTTGGTTGGGCAGAGTCTTCAGCTCACTGGAAGTTGTGACGGCTCAAGTTATGAGTCGTCACAAGCCAGACGGTTCGTCAAGCGACCTGTCAACTTGAAGCGGGACCCCAAAATTCTATTTTTGGACATTATTTCCTAGACTACTATAAATATCCAGTGTTAGGGTTATCTTATGATGGATTACTCGATATTTCTCTTTGGTTTTTGAGCGGTTTTAGACGAGTTTGGGAGAAGAAAACACGACAAAAAACGTTTCTTCTTCTTCATTCCATTGTTCCTAGAAATCGTTTGGCTTATTTTTCTTGGAGAAATTGCAGTGATTTTCATATTGTTTGTAAGAATCTTTACTTTATTATAAATATCGTTGTCTTCTCTTTCTCTACTAGAATGAGTAGCTAACTTCCCACAATTAAGGTTGTGGGATCCATGGAATAGTAATGATCTAGGGTTCTTGTGATATCGGGTTTGGTTTGTATGCATATTACGTTGATAATCTTGCATTTTTATTATTTTCTAATGGTTGCAAACCTTAGAACAAGAATAGGTTTGATTTGCTTGAACAAAGGAATTAAAACTGGAAAATTGGATTAACAACAAAGATTCGGGACTACTAACTCCCGTCTAATGGTTGACGCTCTAGCGAGGTTAACCTACTTGGGGTATAAATTGAGTTTTGTATTGTATCTTTTCAAGTTTGAGATAATTGAAAAGAAAAGCGTCTATTTGGTTGAGAAACGTTTAGACGTAGGAATGAATTCAATTACTTCGTGTTATGCATATGAAAAGAACCCGATTGAACTCTAACCCGAGATGTTTACAAAGCCATGATGAACACATCCCTAGTTCACCTCTCATATTGATTTTTACTTGTTGAAACTTTTCAATTGTTATTTAAATTATTCAAAGATTGATTACTTTAAACCCCCCCCCCCATTTACCAAAAAACTATTGATTATTAGTCAACTAAGTTACTAACGGCTTAATTTGCACCTTATTCCTTGTGGGATTGACCCCAACCTTGGTTAGGTTCTATATTTGACACCGACTGCTTACGCTTTTTAATTGAGGTGTAATTTGGGCGATATCAAATTTTGGCGCCGTTGTCGGGGAATACGGTTGTTTATTAAGTCCGGTGTGTTTGTTTGACTCTTAGTCATACTTCCTGTTTATACTTTTATTTGTTGTTTTTATGACTGCAGGGTACATATATGTGCATTCCAAGTACTCAAAGCTCGGGTGAACCAGTATTACCATATGACCCCGAGCTTGCAAAAACTTTAAGGCTAAATATGAATGCACAACAACGGGAAGCAGCAAGGCTTCAACAACTTACTTCTGATCAACAGAATCTGAACAATGCTAACATTGAAGTTTTTGTTGTGGATGATGATGAGGCTGCTCCTGCCTTTGAGACCCTGACGGTCTCCAACATCTTACCAGATTCTGAGGCCTAAGGGCTTCAAAGGTATTCCTTTCTCTCACAATTTTAGCTTTCACATGTATGCATTGGGGACAAGGCATGAGTATAAGTTGAGGGTGTTGGGATACCTGTGAGTCTATCACCACCGAGGGTTTTTGTTTCCGTGTTTCTTTTCCCTCCGGTGTGCTATCTAGTAGAACCGGCATGTTTAGGTTGTAGTTTAAATTTTGTTTGTGTTGTGGTGTGGTGTCTATATTAAGAATATCTTTTTGGCAAGTAGAACTAAAAGGAGCCCCCTCCGGGAAAAAATGTTGATTTTGTACCGATGTTTGAAATGATTAACTGTTCTGGTTCCCGGAATATCATTATATGGTTGTGATTGTAATGATTATGCTTAAGCCGAGCTGTTGTTTTGATGGTTGGTAGTGGTATGGTTTCTTGGTGCCAAGTGTGTGTGAGATTATTGTTATAAACTCTTACTCTGTGCATGCATCTAGAACTTTCCCGGCCTATTTTGTTAAGTTCGAAGTTAGTTGCTTAGGAAAGGATCACATGCTCTTTTTTGTGTGCAGTCCACTTAGCCTATAAGATCGTCCAAATGTTAATAATACCTTTGATCCCTGTTTGAGGCATAATTGACCCAATTCTTTCAATAACCTGTCATCGTTTCTTTTTAACTTTGAATCCCTATTTTGGCCCTGGTCCTTCCTTGGACATCGTGCACCTCAACTCAGGGAATCAACCTAAGTTGAGGGTGGATACTATAGAGGTAAATGATAAGAAAAATAGGATGGATAAGATTGGTTGTGGATAGAATGAAAATTGCAGGTGTGTGCTTAAGAAAAGAAAGAAAAAGAAACAAAAAAGAGATGAAAAAGAATTTTCAGAATAAGGAGTCTGCACCTGTAGCTATAAATAAGGAAATCAAAGGTGAATAAGGGTGGATTAAATAAGTTTGAGTGGAAATAGTAGGTCGGTGATTTTAAGGAGCGCTTAGTCACTATTCCCTAATTGTATCCTACCTGCACCCGAAGCCTCATTACAAGTCAAAACAAGTCCTGTACTGATCCTGAGCAACTGTCTGAACAACTGAAATAGAATATCAAGGGCAAGCCTATAGTATCGCATGTGCACGGTTTAAAATCGTTTGTGAGTGTGAGCGCCTTACCTAGTCCCAAATCTTGTGTGGGACTTCTTTATGGTGAAGGCACCAAAAGTTCTATATTATCTACTAATTGTTGGGATAGCTATTGTGTGTGTATGTAGAATATTCTATCATATCGGAATGACATGTTTGGATCCTTACAAATTATATTTTCATACAGTTGTGTGTTACCGGGGGGCTTGATTTAAATTGATAAACTGTTGAATGACCATGATTTGCTAGAGACATGTGTTTGTATTCTTAGTTGAGTCGTCTCTTTTGTTTTTGTTATCATATTGCTTGAGGACAAGCGAACATTTTAAGTTGAGGGTGTTGATGTGCCGGCATTCTACGATACATTTGATTCCTTTAACTAAGAGTAATCATGAGTTTTCAAGCAACCGTTGTTAGTTTTGATGTTTTTTTATGTTGTATTTGCAGGAAGAGTGAACAAATATGGAAAAGGATGAAAAGTGCTAATAAATTGAGCTTACTGTTTGGCGTGGTGACTCACCTGATGAGCCACCACGAGTGTGAAGAACCACCACGAGTGTGAAGAACCACCAAGCAAGCCACCACACCAAGGTTGAAGATCCAGTTCACTATTTAGCCATGACGATTCCCATGACGATTCTCCAAGTTCATGGGGAGTCGTCACAACAAGCCACCAAGATGAGACAAAAATTGTACATAAAACGTATTCAACAAATACATTTTACTATATTTACATGTAAGTCATCACCTGCTCGACGACTTACCAGAAAAATTGGCTGGGCAGAGTCTTCAGCTCACTGGAAGTTGTGACGGCTCAAGTGATGAGTCGTCACAAGCCTGATGGTTCATCAAGCGACCCGTCAACTTGAAGCGGGACTCCAAAATTCTATTTTTGGACATTATTTCCTAGACTACTATAAGTACCCAGTGTTAGGGTTATTTTATGATGGATTACCCGAATTTCTCTTTGGTTTTTGAGAGGTTTTAGACGAGTTTCGGAGAAGAAAACACGACAAAAAACGTTTCTTCTTCTTCATTCCATTGTTCCTAGAAATCGTTTGGCTTATTTTTCTTGGAGAAATTGCAGTGATTTTCATATTGTTTGTAAGAATCTTTACTTTATTAAGAATATTGTTGTCTTCTCTTTCTCTACTAGTATGTGTAGCTAACTTCCCACAATTAGGGTTGTGGGATCCATGAAATAGTAATGATCTAGGGTTCTTGTGATATCGGGTTTGGTATATATGCATATTACATTGTTAATCTTGCATTTTTATTGTTTTCTAATGGTTGCAAATATTAGAAAAAGACTAGGTTTAATTTGCTTGAACAAAGGAATTAAAATCGGAAAATTGGATTAACAACAAGGATTCGGGACTATTAACTCCCGTCTAATGGTTGACGCTCTAGCGAGGTTAACCTACTTGGTGTATAAATTGAGTTTTATATTGTATCTTTTCACGTTCGAAAGAATTGAAAAGAAAAGCGTCTATTTGGTTGAGAAACGTTTAGACGTAGGAATGATTTCAATTACTTCGTGTTATGCATATGAAAAGAACCCGATTGAACCCTAAACCGAGATTGTTTATAAAGCCATGGTGAACACATCCCTAGTTCACCTCTCATATTGATTTTTACTTGTTGAAACTTGTCAATTGTTATTTAAATAATTCAAAGATTGATTACTTTAAACCCCTCCATTTACCGAAAACTATTGATTATTAGTCAACTAAGTTACTAACGACTTAATTTGCACCTTATTCCCTGTGGGATCGACCCCAACCTTGGTTAGGTTATATATTTGACACCGACCGCTTACGCTTCTTAATTGAGGTGTAATTTGGGCGCTATCAAATTTTGGCGCCGTTGCCGGGGAATACGGTTGTTTATTAAGTCTAGTGTGTTTATTTGACTCTTAGTCATATTTCCTGTTTTTACTTTTATTTATTGTTTTTATGACTGCAGGGTACATATATGTGCATGCCAAGTACCCGAAGCTCGGGTGAACCAGTATTACCATATGACCTCGAGCTTGCAAAAACTTTAAGGCTAAATATGAATGCACAACAACGGGAAGCAGAAAGGCTTCAACAGCTTACTACTGATCAACAGAATCTGAACAATGTTAACATTGAAGATTTTGTTGTGGATGATAATGAGGACTGCTCCTGCCTTGGAGACCCTGACGGTCTCCAACATCTTACCAGACTCTGAGGCCTAAGGGCTTCACAGGTATTCCTTTCTCTCACAGTTTTAGCTTTCACATGTATGCATTGGGGACAATGCATGAGTCTAAGTTGATGGTGTTGGGATACCTGTGAGTCTATCACCACCGAGGGTTTTTGTTGTCGTGTTTCTTTTCCTTTCGGTGTGCTATCTAGTAGAACCGGCATGTTTAGGTTGTCATTTAAATTTTGTTTGTGTTGTGTTGTGGTGTCTATAGTAAGCATGGCTTTTTGGCAAGTTGAACTAAAAGGAGCCCGCTCCAAAAAAAATGTTGATTTTGTACCGATGTTTGAAATGATTAACTGTTCTGGATCCCTGAATGTCATTATATGGTTGTGATTGTAATAATTGTGCTTAAGCCGAGCTGTTGTTTTGATAGTTGGTATTAGTATGGTTTCTTGGTGCCAAGTGTGTGTGAGATTATTGTTATAAACTCTTACTCTGTGCATGCATCTAGAACTTGCCCAACCTATTTTGTTAAGTTCAAAGTTAGTTGCTTAGGAAAGGATCGCAAGCCCTTTTTTGTGTGCAGTCCACTTAGCCTATAAGATCGTCCAAATGTAATAATCCCTTTGATCCCTGTTTGAGGCATAATATACCTTATTCTTTCAATAACCTGTGACCGTTTCTTTTTAACTTTGAATTCCTATTTTGGCCCTGGTCCTTCCTTGGACATCGTGCACCTCAACTCAGGCAATCAACCTAAGTTGAGGGTAGCTACTATAAAGGTAAATGATAAGAAAAATAGGATGGATAAGATTGGTTATGGATAGAATGAAAATTGCGGGTGTGTGCCTAAGAAAAGAAAGAAAAAGAAACGAAAAAAAGATGAAAAAGAATTTTCAGAATAAGGAGGCCGCACCTGTAGCTATAAATAAGGAAATCAAAGGTGAATAAGGGTGGATTAAATAAGTTTGAGTGGAAATAGTAGGTCGGTGATTTCAAGGAGGGCTTAGTCACTATTCCCTAATTGTATCTGATGTGCCACCAATTTACGGCACTTTCGACTCCTTTTTACTAAGAACAATCGTACGTTTTCAAGCAACCGTTGTCGTTTTTGATGTTTTTATGTTGTATTTTCAGGAAATGGAGACAAACGTGGAAACGGAAGGAAATACGCGAAAAAGAGAATTCTGGATAAGAGTGACGGCCTGAGTGACGGCCCGTCACACATGTGACGGTCCGTCACAGTGACCGTCACACCAAGGCAGCACCACTGCCTAGTGGTGACGGCCCAGGCGACGGTCCGTCAAGCCAGTGATGGTCCATCAGCCTGGCCGTCACACCTGGGCAGTCGGTTACGCGGAATCCGAGCGTTTTTGGGATTTGTTTCCTAGACTCCTATAAATACCCTATGTTAGGTTTATTTTATTTATTCAATTATTATTCACTTACCAATACATTACCCAATAGTTTTAGGAGAATTTTAATCGACTTGGAGATCAAGAAACACGTTTTCTACTTCTTGAATTCGTGTTCTTGAATCGTTCTTGGGATCTTGTTGTTCTTGTTCTTGGATTAATTAAAGATTGTTTTCAATACATTGTAAGGATCTCTTTTCTTTATTATGAATATGACTTTCTTTTATTCTTCTACAAGCATGAGTAACTAAACTCCCACAACTAGGGTTGTGGGAGCCATGGCTAAAGTAGCGATATAGATTCCGAGTAGCGACGGGTTCAATATACATGTTGTCACGTTATTAATCATACATTATTTAACGTTTTCTAGTGGTTGCAAATATTAGAACATGCCTAGGTTTAATTTGCTTGAGTAAAGAGATTAAAACCGAGAAACTTGATTAATAACGAGGATTCGAGACTACTAACTCTCGTCTTATGATTAATGCTGTAACTAGATTAATCTACTTGATGTTTAGGATTGAAATCTAAAAGCACACCTTTTCAAGTTCGAGAGAATTGAAAAGTAAATTTGTCTATTTGGTTGAGAAACGCTTAGACGATACAATTAACTCAATCACATCGTGACACGCATATAAAAAGAACCCGGTTAAGCTTAGAATCGACATTGTTGCCAACGCCATGGTAAACACTTCCCTAGTTCATTCTCCTACTGATTTATTCTCATACGTTATTATTTGTTTTGTTTGCTATTGTTCATTACAAAACCCCCCCTTTATTTACCGGAAACTATTGACTATTAGTCACATACTTCACTAAAGACTTGAACTTTCACCATATTCTCTGTGGGATTCGACCCCAACCTTTGTTGGGTTCTATATTTGACTACGACCGCTTACGCTTCTTTAATTAGAGGTGTAGTTTGGGCGTTATCAAAAAGTGGCGCCGTTGCCGGGGAATACGATTGTTTGTTAAGTCCGATGTGTTTATTTGACTCTTAGTCATAATTTCCTGCTTTACGTTTATTTGTTGTTTTTGTCTTTGACAGGGTACACAGTTGTGCATGCCAAGTACCCGAGGTTCGGGGGAACAAATTTTACCTTACGACCCCGAGCTTGCTAGAACATTGAGGCGGAATATGGCCGCACAACTAGAGGCAGCGAGGATCGCTGCAGAACTGCAGGCCCAACAAAATCTGAATGCTGGTGGTCTGCAGGATGATGTCGCACGGAATGATGAGGATCTCGATTTAGATGGAGTTGGCGCTACGGGCGCAATTGCTCTTCCACCGCTAGCGCCCGGAGCCAAGTTCAACATTACTAGCACGATGATCCAGCTGTTGAACTTGAGAGGAGTGTTCCGAGGTGCCGCTGGGGATGATCCAAACCAGCACCTAATGAATTTCGTGGGCATATGCAAGTCGTTCGAACTGCCGGGCGTGAGTCAGACAGCGATCAGGCTCAGGTTGTTTCCGTTGTCTCTGTCCCGACTCTATCGCAACGTGGGGAGAGTGATTTTCATATTGTTTGTAAGAATCTTTACTTTATTATGAATATCGTTGTCTTCTCTTTCTCTACTAGCATGAGTAGCTAACTTCCCACAATTAAGGTTGTGGGATCAATGGAATAGTAATGATCTAGGGTTCTTGTGATATCGGGTTTGGTTTGTATGCATATTACGTTGATAATCTTGCATTTTTATTATTTTCTAATGGTTGCAAATATTAGAACAAGACTAGGTTTGATTTGCTTGAACAAAGGAATTAAAACTGGAAAATTGGATTAACAACAAAGATTCGGGACTACTAACTCCCGTCTAATGGTTGACGCTCTAGCGAGGTTAACCTACTTGGGGTATAAATTGAGTTTTGTATTGTATCTTTTCAAGTTTGAGATAATTGAAAAGAAAAGCGTCTATTTGGTTGAGAAACGTTTAGACGTAGGAATGAATTCAATTACTTCGTGTTATGCATATGAAAAGAACCCGATTGAACTCTAACCCGAGATGTTTACAAAGCCATGATGAACACATCCCTATTTCACCTCTCATATTGATTTTTACTTGTTAAAACTTGTCAATTGTTATTTAAATTATTCAAAGATTGATTGCTTTAAACCCCCCATTTACCGAAAATTGATTATTAGTCAACTACGTTACTAACGACTTAATTTGCACCTTATTCCCTGTGGGTTCGACCCCAACCTTGGTTAGGTTATATATTTGACACCGACCACTTACGCTTCTTAATTGAGGTGTAATTTGGGCGATATCAAATTTTGGCGCCGTTGTCGGGGAATACGGTTGTTTATTAAGTCCGGTGTGTTTATTTGACTCTTAATCATATTTCCTGTTTTTACTTTTATTTGTTATTTTTATGACTGCAGGGTACAAATATGTGCATGCCAAGTACCCGAAGCTCGGGTGAACCAGTATTACCATATGACCCCGAGCTTGCAAAAACTTTAAGGCTAAATATGAATGCACAACAACGGGAAGCAGCAAGGCTTCAACAACTTACTTCTGATCAACAGAATCTGAACAATGCTAACATTGAATATTTTATTGTGGATGATGATGAGGACTGCTCCTGCCTTGGATACCCTGACGGTCTCCAACATCTTACCAGACTCAAATTTCTTTTCTTTTCTTATCTCACCCTTACCACCCCCACCCCACCCCCACCCCACCCCCCACCCCATTATTTTTTTTTTGAATTTGTTCTTTTAAAATTATAATTTTTTTCATTATCCCACCCCTTTACCCTATTCGTTCTCATTGTTTTGTGTTAAATATATACAAATGCTTTTAGAAAAAAGATTCTATTAGCGTACTGAACACAAGAAGATAAGTAAGAAACAACTTGTTTTCCTAGAAAATGTTTTCCATGGAAAACATTTTCCTTCATACCGAACACACCCTCAGTCTTAAAGAGAAAAAAAATACCTTTCTACTCCCTTCGTCTCATATTAGTTAGCCCCTATATTAAATATAGTTGTTTTAATTTACTTGTCCAATTTATAAAATCAATAAAATTTTAATATTTTATTTTTTCCTTCTACCTTTAGTATTAAATAACTACATAAAGTAGTAGTAGTCAAATTTAGAATTCTAAAGCATCATTAATAAAGTTAATTTAATGCACTACACTCCTTAAAATTTTCTTAGGGGGTGTATCAAGTCAACAAGGATCAAGTAATATAAAACGGAGCAGTGCCTTAGTAACAAGCCCCTTACTAAGGTATTTCAATTTGGTAAGTTTGAAAAGTATGCTAGTTATATACTTGACTTAGGCATGTTTTTCTAATCGGAGATTTTTCTTAATATGTTTGGTGTTTCTTCCACAAATCATGAGAATCTAAATCATATATTTGCATATTATGGTTTCAGCTAGTTTAAGTGCATATCTCATTTTAAATTCATGGGGTAAAACTTATTAGAAAAAAGAAGTTCTAATGAGAAAGAAAGGACATACAATTCACTAGTCCTAATGAGAAAAAAGAAACACAAAAATATCATTATATCCAATAGAAAAAGGAAACAATCTTATTCTACAAAAATACTACTCCTTCCGTCTCAATATATGTGAGTTACTTTTACTTGGCATTGAGTTATAAAAAAAAAGGAAGACTTTTGAAATTTGTGGTTTAAAATAAGTCATAGATGTTTATGTGGCTGTAAATCATTTCATTAAGGATAAACTAGACATTTTAAAGTTAAATTTTTGCTAAATATAAAAATGTATCATTTTTTTTAAACTAACTAAAAAAAAGTGAGTTATATAACTTGGACAGAACCAGAAAGGGAGTACTATAATTTATGTAAGACTGCGTAACCGTAAAAAATCTCTAGGTCCTATATAACTAGTTACAAAGTACGACTCATGCAATTCTTTTTTCTCAACTTGGCAACTGGCAAGTCAGCAAAGACTCCTTTGTTAAACAACTTTGTCAGAATATCAAACAGCTGCTTTAAAGTTTCCATATATATATGGAACTTCAATAATAACGAAGTTTCCATTAGGACTAATTTTCACAACTAACAAATTGTTCATGGGAAAATTTTGACCATTTCCTATAGTTCAAGGACAAATTTATATAAGTTATAGACTTATAGTGAATAAGGATTTTAAGAATTCCGATGTGGAGCTCGATCACCGGCAAGTGGCATCAATGGAGGCCGATGAATGTTATAGGATTATTTGTTTCAACGTTATGAACAATCTCAGGCACAAAACGGTTGGAATTTTGAGAAAGGAATATGATGGCTACTTTGTTACTACTCTCTCGGTTCATTTTTACTTGTCCATTTTAAACTTTGCACGCTCCTTAAGAAATAATGATTAATAAGTATTTTATCATAACACTCATATTAATTGATGTATAGTCTTAGGTCTTGGAAAATGATTTGGAGAATACGTAATTAATATTGAGGATAAAATAGAAAAAAAATACTCCCTCTTTATCACATTACTATAAAAATAGGGAAAATTGACCTCAAAAAACCGACATCCGGAGGTCGGTTTTCCCTGAAAAACCGACTCAAAAGCTCCAGTCGGATAAAGCTTGGTCGCTTTTCTGTACCGATATCGGGAGGTCGGTACTTACCGACCTCCGGATGTCGATTTCAATTTTAAATCCAAAAATTAAGAATTTAATTTTTTTTTAATTCCGACTATCTGAGATCGATTTTATTTAATTATAATTTTATTTATTATTTTCCTTTTCGACATCTAGAGGTCGATTTCTTTTAAAAAGAATATTAAAAATATAATATACTGACCTCTAGTGGTCGGTATTATTTAATTGTTAATTTATTATTTTCTGATTTTCCGACCTCTTGGAGTTGGTATTGTTTAATTTTTAATTTATTATTTTTCTGGTGTTCCGACCTCCTGTAGTCGGTATTATTTAATTTTTAATTTATTAGTTTTCTGATTTTCTGACCTCTTGAAGTCGGTATTGTTTAATTTTAATTTATTATTTTTTTGATTTTTCGACCTCCTGAAGTCAGTATTATTTAAATTTTATTTTTTTATTTCACGCGATTCCTACTCTTTGAGGTCGGTTTTCTGGAAAAAAAAATTCAAAAAACCGATTACCTGATGTCGGTTTTCTGGAAAAAAAATTTCAAAAAACCGACTACCTGATGTCGGTTTACTGGAAAATTTATCCAAAAAACTGACCTCCTGAGGTCGATTTGTTGTCGATATTTTACCAAAAAATTGACAGCAAATTGCTGCAATTTGAATTGCCCACCTGCATATTTTGATAATGCACATATTCAACCAAACCAGCTCAAATAGCTGTCAACACGATATTTTTCTACATTTACGTTTCACTACTTTAAATTAAACTTAAAATCATTCAGATTAAACTTAAAATACGATCAAACAATCTAAAAAGTTTACAAACTATATATACTAAGTCCAAAATGTCTGGTAGCTAGGTACAACTACTCATCATCACCCTCCTCACCTTCGGTATCAGACTCATCTACTAGGCCTCGATGTATATCAATGGCACACTGAGGAATAATCTTTCCCGACTCAAAAAGAGATTTTAACTGGGACTGAAGCTCCGCATACCTCTTGTTCTCTATCTCCTTTGCTGCTGGAATCTGTGCAATCTGCTCGTCTCTTTTCTTCTCCCTTTCGGTTGATGCAGCAAGCTCGACAATAAGCAGAGATATCTTATCCTGCATTACAGACACGATCGCTTTATCCACATTATCGAAGTCTGAAGATGATGGACAATAAAATCAGGGCTTCTTCTCCGCATAAACCTTTTCTGTGTAACCATAGACTGAACCTCTTACTGGTTCACCCGCACTCTCTCGCCATTCTCTGTTATTTGATATCTCACGTTTCTACAGTTAATACAAGGACACCTAATCAATTTTGCATATTTATAAAATGAGTGACACCTTCTGCAAATTCCGGAATCATACCCGCTTGACCAGGATTGTTTCTATTATACATCCAACTACGATCGGTTCCATCTACACAAACAATAAATCAAACTAGAGCTTAATTAAATCACATTTGAACTAATTTCAATAACTAAATCACATTATTTCAAATAATAAGTTAAACTATAGGTTAATTGAACCACATTTGAACTAATTCCAATTTCCACTTAATACACTTCACAATTATAAGTCACTAGTTCAAAATATCAACTAACAACTAACTGCACTTTACTTATTTTAAGTCACTAGTTCACAATTTTAACTTAATACACTTCACTATTTTAAGTCACTAGCTCACAATTTCAACTAATAACTAACTACACTTTACTTATTTTAAGTCACTAGTTCAAATTTTAACTTAATACACTTCACTATTGTAAGTCACTAGTTCAAAATTTCAACTAACAACTAACTACACTTTACTTATTTTAAGTCACTAGTTCACAATTTCAACTTAATACAAACTATACTTTACTTATTTTAAGTCACTAGTTCAAAATTTTAACTTAATACAAACTACACTTTACTTATTTTAAGTCACTAGTTAAAAATTTTAACTTAATACAAACTACACTTTACTTATTTTAAGTCACTAGTTCACAATTTCAACTAATAACTAACTACACTTTACTTATTTTAAGTCACTAGTTCAAAATTTCAACTAACAACTAACTACACTTTACTTATTTTAATTCACTAGTTCAAAATTTTAACTTAATACAAACTACACTTTACTTATTTTAAGTCACTTGTTTAAAATTTCAACTTACTACACTTCACAATTTTAAGTCATTAGTTCAAAAATTTAACTTAATACAAACTACACTTTACTTATTTTAAGTCACTAGTTTAAAATTTTAACTTAATACACTTCACTATTTTAAGTTACTAGTTCACAATTTCAACTAATAACTAACTACACTTTACTTATTTTAAGTCACTAGTTCAAAATTTTAACTTAATACACTTCACTATTTTAAGTCACTAGTTCAAAATTTCAACTAACAACTAACTACACTTTACTTATTTTAAGTCACTAGTTCACAATTTCAACTTAATACAAACTATACTTTACTTATTTTAAGTCACTAGTTAAAAATTTCAACTAATAACTAACTACACTTTACTTATTTTAAGTCACTAGTTCAAATTTTAACTTAATACACTTCACTATTTTAAGTCACTAGTTTAAAATTTCAACTAACAACTAACTACACTTTACTTATTTTAAGTCACTAGTTCACAATTTCAACTTAATACAAACTATACTTTACTTATTTTAAGTCACCAGTTCAAAATTTAACTTAATACAAACTACACTTTACTTATTTTAGGTCACTAGTTCAAAATTTCAACTTACTACACTTCATAATTTTAAGTCACTAGTTTAAAATTTTAACTTAATGCAAACTACACTTTACTTATTTTAAGTCACTAGTTCAAAAATTTAACTTAATACACTTCACTATTTTAAGTCACTAGTTCACAATTTTAACTAATAACTAACTATACTTTACTTATTTTAAGTCACTAGTTCAAAATTTTAACTTAATACACTTCACTATTTTAAGTCACTAGTTCAAAATTTCAACTAACAACTAACTACATTTTACTTATTTTAAGTCACAAGTTCACAATTTCAACTTAATACAAACTATACTTTACTTATTTTAAGTCACTAGTTAAAAATTTCAACTAATAACTAACTACACTTTATTTATTTTAAGTCACTAGTTCAAAATTTTAACCTAATACACTTCATTATTTTAAGTCACTAGTTCAAAATTTCAACTAACAACTAACTACACTTTACTTATTTTAAGTCACTAGTTCACAATTTTAACTTACTAAATTTCACAATTTTAAGCCACTAGTTCATATTTTCAGTTTATATGCATGATAATGATGTGCCAAACACAATCAGCAGCCCAACGGCTCACAAATAAACCTATCGGCCCTGCACAGGCTCCAATCGCTCTACAAAATACATAACCAACTCTATAATCGAGATATCGATGTCCGGGACTCACGAACATTCCCATATAACCCACCATTTATGGTCCAGAGGCATAATCAAGGCCACACAGGGCCACAAGGGTAATACTACCAACTAAAATGAATACTACAACCATAAAGCGAACAAGGTCTGGGATGCCAAGCTAATAAAACCCAACCCAAGGATGCTAATTAGTATTAAGTGTCAACACTAGATGGACACAAATTGATCTTGCAAGAAAATCAATTTTGTCATCAATAAGATCAACTAGTCTTGACACTTATACTAATCAACCACATTATAATCAAATTAAAGGCTAAGTGTCAACACTAGATGGACACAAATTGATCTTGCAAGAAAATCAATTTTGTCATCAATAAGAGCAACTAGTCTTGACACTTATATTAATCAACCACATTATAATCAAATTAAAGACTAAGTGTCAACACTAGATGGACACAAATTGATCTTGCAAGACAATTATTTTTGTCATCAATAGGATCAACTAGTGTTGACACTTATGCTAATCAACCACATTATAACCAAATTAAAGACTAAGTGTCAACACTAAGTGGACTCAAATTGATCTTGCAAGAAAATCAATTTTGTCATCAATAGGATCAACTAGTGTTGACACTTATGCTAATCAACCACATTATAACCAAATTAAAGACTAAGTGTCAACACTAGGTGGACATAAATTGATCTTGCAAGAAAATCAATTTTGTCATCAATAGGATCAACTAGTGTTGACACTTATGCTAAACAAATACATTATCACGCTAATAATTAAATAAACTAAATTAAAGACTAAGTTTCCTATTCCAATTCATTACAAGTCACTACTTCACAATTTGAACTCACTATACTTCGCTATTTTAAGTAACTTGTTCATAATATCAAGTCATTATACTTCACTATTTTAAGTCACTAGTTCACATTTTCAATTCACTACTTCACTATTCAAATTCACTAGTTCACATCCACCATATTCGACAAACTAATTAACAATAATAAACCCTAATTAAATGATAAATCCTAATTTAGTAACTAAAATTAACAATGATAAGTCCTAGTTAAATGATAAATCCTAATTTAGTAACTAAAATTAACAATGATAAACCCTAATTTAATAACTACAATTAATTAACAAGAAAATTAAAATTACTTACCTTGATGGACCCTCACCGGAGCAGCAACAACGACGGCGGCAGGCGGAAGCAACCTTCAGCAGCAGCTGCGGCAGGCGGCCGCAACCTTCAGCATCAGCAACGACAACAATCTGCAGCAGGCGGTGGTGGTGGTAGGGTGGTGTAATGGTGGAAGGCAGAGGAGGGGGAAGGCGGAAGAGGGGGGACGCCGGAGGGTGTGTGAGGGTGGTGGAGGGCTGTCGATCGGGGGGAGAGAGAGAGTGTGTGTGTTAGAGTGTGTGAGTGTTAGGGTTTTTAGGTAAATGAAATTAAAAAAATTACAAAAATTGATCAAATGTGGTCGGTTTTAATAAAATAAAATTAAAAAAATAATAATTAAAAAACCGACCAATTGAGGTCGATTTTACTAAAAAATAAATTTTTAATAAAGTATTTTTTGATAAAACCGATCACTTGAGGTCGGTTTTAAAAAAAATAATCAAAAGTAATTAATAAAAATTATTTAATCATCAACATATTTCATAAACTCGGATACATTATTGATTCGTTATATTACTCAACGATTATGCTACTATACAATGTATTCCATACTACTTGGATGGATTATTGATCGATTAATTAATTAGCTTTTGAATACGTACTATATATGTACATCATTAGACGAGACATATATTTAAGACGACGGACCAGTAATATATAGGACTTGGTTAATTATATTACTCAACGATCGTCATTGTATAGTACCTCATATGTACGTAATACAACGTATTCGATCAACTAGCTACTTGGATGAATTGTCGATTAGTTAATTAGCTTTTGAATATGTACTATATATAGAAACGTATATCACTAAAGACGAGGCATATATATTCAAGACGATGGACCATTTAATATATAGGACTTGATTAATTATATTACTCAACGATCGTATCTTACCTCATATATGTACGTAATACAATGTATTCCATACTACTTGGATGGATTATCGATTGGTTAATTAGCTTTTGAATACGTACTATATATATACGTACAATATCGCCGCACAAAAATATATATTCAAGACGACAGATCATTACTATATATATAGGACTTGGTTATTTACATTACTCAACAATCGTATATTACCTCGTGTGTACGTAATACCACTGTTTGGATGGATTATCGATTAGTTAATTATATTTTGAATGCGTACTATATATATATATATATATATATACGTACATCACTAGACGAGACATATATTCAAGACGACGGATAATTATAATGGTTAACTATATTTCTCAATGATCGTATATTAACTCATATGTACGTAATATACAACATATTCCATACTACTTGGATATGGATTATATATCGATTGGTCAATTAGCTTTTGAATACGTACTATGTATATACGTACATCACTAGACGAGACATATATTCAAGACGATGGATCATTATATATAATATATAGGACTTGGTTAATTACATTTCTCAATGATCGTATATTAACTCCTATGTACATAATATACGACGTATCCATACTACGTATTTGGATATGTATTATCGATCGGTTAATTATCTTTTGAATACGTACTATATATATATATATATATATATACGTACATCACTAGACGAGACATATGTATATTCAAGATGATGTATAAGTTATGAGGGAATCTATGTATTATCTTATGCAAGATATAGAAGGTGGAATAAGTAATACTTGTATAATTAATACATGAATAACTAATCCCTGCATAACTAATACATGTATAAATAATACATAGATTTCCTCATAACTAATTCCTATATTACTAATACCTACATAACTTTAACTAGCTACCAAACGACCCCTTAGTGTTATACACCATAGAAAAATAGTGATTATTAAAAATATTTTAAAGGTAATACCGACATTCGGAGGTCGATTTTATTCAAAATAATTAAATAAAGGTAAACTACCGACCTCTGGAGGTCAGTATTACCTTTAATTTTAATGAAAATAAAATTAATTACGTTAAATAAATAATACCATCCTCCGAAAGTCGGTATTAATATATGTTTTTTTTTACATAAAACCGTCTTCCGAAAGACGCTTTATTTAAAACTAATTCAAAATATTATTCTATAGTTTTTTATATTTTTAATTGAGATAAATTAAATTATATTCTTAATTTTTAATCAAGTACCGACCACTGGAGGTCGATCCTAATAAAATAATTAAATAAAAATAAAAATACCGACTTCTGGAAGTCACCATGAGAATAATTAAGGTAAATAAAATTAATTATGTAAATTTAATATTACCGATATCAGGAAGTCGGTATTAATTTATTTATTTTTTGTTTTTTTTGGAAATAACTGTTCTTCGGAGGACGGTTTATTTAAAAGTTATTAAAAATATTCTTTTTTTTTATTTTTTTATATTTAATTGAGATAAATTTAAATATTATTTTTTATTTACTAATTCGATACCGACTACAAGAGGTCGGTTTTTCTTAGTTTTATTTTTTCCGAGAAAATTTCTGACCATCGGAGGTCGGTATTTGGTTTTTCCGCATTTTTTTTCCAAATAAACCGACATCTTGAAGTTGGTTTTCTTAAGAAAATAAAATAATTTTTTGTTTTTAACAATACCGACCTCCGGAGGTCGGAAATTACCGACTTCCATAGGAGGTCGGTAATTTGGAGGTCGGTATTCACAGTTTTTTTAGTAGTGTCATATTAGTTGGTCACCTTACTAAAAATAGTTGTCCTATATTAGTTGGTCACCTTACTAAAATTATTGTCCCATATTAGTTGGCCACTTTGTTGAAATTTGGACTTGTGTTAATTGGTTATGGGAAAACTACGATATAGGCATACTCAAGGCCTTAATTAGTCAACTCAAACTAAGTTTGTACTAATTACAAACCATATCTAAATAGCAATACTTTGAAAACCATGTTGCCTCCATGTATTTGTGTATTTGTATCAACTATATTCGATTCTTATACAGTTGATACATCGACGCTAATATGGACAGACCCAATCTCGTCTTGTATCACTCTATTATATAAATACAGTTGATACGCAGAGGCTGCACATTTAATTTTTGAAACTGTAGCTACGAAGGCCTATTTTCGCCTATATGTATGCTATTTCTGAAAGTTGTCCATTGGTTATAGCCTAAAAGGATAGTGACGTGGCCCAAGTGGTGGATTAATGAAAAGCCTAATATTAAATTATTATATGTGTGGATAAGCTGTAACTATTGGCCTATAATGGGTAGACACTCTATAAATAGAGGTCAACCCCCTTTTCCTAGCTATCAGAAAACCCTAGCATATTTTGTTCCTGAATACGTGGTATAACGATTGACGTTTCATCGGTCGAGATAACTAGTGGATTGTAGAAGTTGGTCTTAGGTTTAACCGTCGAGTGGTACTGCTACTAATCAATGAAGATGAATGGTACGCTTTCTTTGTTTTATCTCAAGATTATGATTATGCGTGTATTTCTGCTATGGATGTGAGTTAATTATCTTACAATTGATATCAGAGTCACCTTAGTTAGGATTAAAATATGTTACTTAATCTTTGAAATTATATATGAAAAGCCGCTATCTAATATTCTCGATGAGGCTGTGAAACAAATTTAAAAAAATGATTTACAGTTCGATCGATTGACAATTTAATTGATTTACTGTTCAACTTGTCAAAATTATTTGATAATGTTGCTGGGTTAGTTGGTCCTTGTATCGTTTCACTGATTACGGCTGAATTGTGGTTTTCAACGCCACTAATTCCATTGATTTGATTTAATTAATAAAATAAAGAGAGCATGCTGATTGTTGCGAGGTGATCGGCGGCTGTTTGTGAATTCATTATTGATCAAAGTAAATCTGACATTCAATTTATGCCTTTTGTTATGATGCTTTATTGCTTAATTTTATTATATATATATATTTTCTGTTTTAATTTATTTGATCTATTTTTTTTTAGTCCATTTAAAAAAAATATCTTTTTTCTTTTTTAGAAACTCTTTAATTTCAACTTTCCACACGGCATATTCAAGACCACAAGAATAAAAAATATTTTAATACATTCATATATCTTTAATTTAAGACCACAAGTTTCAAAAGTCTTTTTTACTTCTTTAAACTCAGTGCCAAGTTAAAATAGGCCATACAAATTAAAACGGGGTAGTATATATATATATATTGGTTCTGAATGCAAAACAGAGGCACTTTTTCAAGGTAATTACAACCTTTGTCAATCGGATATTGTACGAAACACCATATTTCCTATAATAAAGTTAGAATCTTGATCTGATTTTTTGATTAAACAATTTTCACAGGTTCTTTTGAGTTTTAATGCCAGAGAATGGGATTAATAAATTAATTGAAAGGGTTTAATCATATGGGTCTTATTTTACTTCACATGTACATTATGTTATTTTAAATAAGAATTTTATGATTAATAAATGGTTTCGACCAAAGTGGTCTATTTATTTGAAATCATTTAAAATTCTTAGAACTTTGTACAGGTGAGATAACGTCATACATGAATTGAGAGTTATGATTAACAAATAGTTTCCACCAAAGTAGTCTACTTATTTGATTCATCGAAATATTCTCAACGTACCATATCTAAATTGTCTTTGAAAAGTGTATGCTAGTATTGGAGGTTATATTTTGATACTAGTGACACTGAATTAATTACTGAGATGAGATATTGTATTTTTTATCCAAAGGAAAAAACTTAATGTCTTGAATTCTCATGTATATATAATAACAGGACAAACTTTTTATATGAGGAGGTTTTATATCTTTATCCCAAAGGAAGGACATAATGCATGCCTTATACTCTTGAACTAATTGAAGAGGAGGTTTTGTGTCTCTTGCCCAAAGGTGGGGATACAATGAGTGACCTGAACTCCTTAATTATTAAAGAGGAGACAGTTGCATCCGTCTGTTGATGGCTAGCTCGTAGACGCAAATATTGGACCTAGGTTTGTTGATGGATCTGGTCTTGTCGAACAGGTCCGGATTCGAGGTTCGAACACAAAATCCCACTAGCCGAGCTGAACTGGTTAGTGATGGAAGCAATTCTTACGATCTGAGAACAAAAGGATGTACTTGCCCCCTTCCCCAGCCATTACCGCTCATCCGTAGTAACCTAACGGGTGTCCATTCAGAAAGGCAACCTCACTCATCTTCTTAACCATCGGAGGCATGACTAAGAAGGTGTTGAGGCCCAATGAACTGTTAACTATTGAAGATGCCAAAGTACTCCCCCACTTTTCGTCTCCTTGATAGCTGTAAGTTCTCCAAAAGTATGAAAAGCTGGAGGACTTTGTACCATCCATTCCGGTGTGGTTGGATTCTGTTCAACAACCCAAGGACTTGGAGCACATCTTTTTTTCTTTCCACTACTTGAAGTGATTTTTACGACCACGAAGAAACGATTTGTATGGAATGTCCTACTCCTGCCTGAGCTTTCCGATCAACCAATCCCCTATTTCAGGGACATCTGTGTTAGGTAGGCCCAGGGATCACTGATTAGTCAAATGAGCCCAGAAGCAGCAGTCTGTTCGGGTTCATTCATGTCCAATAAACTTCAAACAAAAGGAGATTCGGGTATCAGAGTTGAGCGGACAGGAGACGGGAGGATGGGGGGAAGAGTAAAGACAAGACGAAAGGGATATTCATGATATTCGAAAAGATTTATGTTCATTCGCTCTGCTCGCAGAGCGGTATACCGAAAAAAGAAGCGACTACCTTACTTAAGCAATTATCGGATCAATCTTTGAAGGAGAGGATCTTTTTTTATGGTTGACACCTCTTGGAAACCAAACCGGAAAGAGATTGATGAAAGTTCGTCCTCTTATACCCAAAGGAGAGATGTAGTAGATGTCTTGAACTCTTTAAGTTTATACGTTAATTCCCATGATTTTACTCTAACTTTTGTGTTGTTTGCCTATAGTTGTTAACAACATAACTACTCAATTGAATTTCATTGAAACTCTGACTAATAGCAATTACAAGAGTGTGTCACGATCTAAACCGCCGCGAGTGGCACCCACACTAAACCCCCGGTGGGAGAATCAAATACCTAAGCCAACACTTAAGCAACTAAGCAGCTAAAAATTAATTTGCATTTATTTAAGCCAGAATTCATAGCTAAAAATAGTTAACATAAAACTTGCAAAAATAATCACCCTAGAATCTGAAAGTCGTGTACTAAAATATTTAACATAGTCTAAAATACGAGAATAAAATCCCAAAATAAAAAGAGTCTGAGTCCGAACAATGGACTAGAAAGAGTAGATGAATCCATGGCAACCCGAAAGAAGTATGTGATGACCCTTTTGGTCATCTTCGTATTTATGCTTTTCTTGTATTGTTAGAGCTTTCCTGTAGTAGCACCAAGTCATTTATGACTTGCTGGGACCGGTGGTTCGGTGCCCTGGTCGTTCGTTTGGTCGTTTTGGCCGTTTGCCTGTTTTAGAGCCTTAACTTAGAATATCATTGACTTTAGTCAAAATTCTTGGTAAATGTGCTCGGAATTGAATTTTGACAGATCCGTTAGCTCAAGAGTGTGGATTTAGATCTAGATGGACCCTTGGTCTGGTTCTGGGAGCTTTTGGTTTTGTTGTGTCTTGGTTTTTGTGTTTCTAGCCAAGTTAAACTTGAAAGTTTGACTTTGGTAAATATTCGGAGAAGACGGCCTCAGATGAAAATTCTTATAGCGTTGTTAGTTACGGAATATTGACTTTGGGCTAGCGGGACCTTGGGTTCAGGTCCTGAGGCTTCCGAACTCATTTTAGGCCTTGATGTTTCGTTTTGAAAAGATTGGCCTAAGTTGGCTCTTGGGCGTGGGGCCCATATTTTATGCTATCTACTTCCGATGGAATTTTTATCAATTCCATTGAGTCCAGAATGCCATTTTTAGTCAAATAGCTCAGCTCATTTGCATTTGCGGGACCCCGAACTCTTTCCCGGAGGTCCGTTCGATAAAAAACTGTTGTTGCTGTTGCTGTCATGGCCGCTGGGACGAAGCCTTGGGCGTACCTGCGCCTGGGCACCGCACCTGCACGCCAGGCCAGCCTTGGCCTCCAGCTCCCCTGCGCCCTCCATGCCTGCCAGTGCGCGCGCGCCTGTGCTCGAGTGGGCGTCATTACGCCTGTGCGGGCCAGCTTTATAAAGCTGGTGGCTTTCATTTCTAGCACTCTTTCACCCCTTTAAACACCTCGTTTCTCCATTGTAAAGCAGTCCAAAGCTTCATTTTCTTCACCATTTGCTTACCAAATTCTTGGAGTAAGATTATAATTGTGTCGTGATTGTTTTCCCGGCTTCAATTCGGTAAGTTTGTTACTAAATTCTGATCTTTTTCATTCTTTAAATTCTCTCCATTGTTGACCAAATTCTCCAAGCTTGGAAATCACTTGTAGATTCTGTTCTCAGGGGATTGCATGCTTCGTGGGCTCGTTGAAATCACTCCCTTAGCTCGTTCCTCTTGTGGTGGTAGGTATTTCTTGCTAATTTTCTGGTTTTAGTTCCTAAAAGGTCCTTTCTTAATCTCCGGCTTGAGCGGGCTGTTTTATCCCGGATTCCATGCCCAAATTCTCCAAATTCTCAGGGCATGCGCTCTTATGATCACCACGATCATTTGATACTCTTCCGTTTCTTGTCGCAGGTTATGAGGCCCACGGGCCCGCCAGTGACCCAATTTTCAGCGCGGCTATAATTATAGCAATATTGGTATTGTTAATCTCATTTTAATGTGTTGTTTATGTTTATGATAGTTTGATTATAGTTTGGGGCCTCTCGGAGCGATTCGGGCTTGAACATTATTGTTCTGGTAGCTTATCATCGGACAACAGCGAGGTTACGGTTTAACTTCTCTAGACGTCACATATATAAGATAAAATTGTATTAATGGGCATCCTTGGATTGGGTTTACTAGCTTGGTACCACAGACCTGACCGTTTCTTCATGTCTGACTCGTTTTTCTTTCTCCGATGTTTGTAGTATTCGTTATAAATGATATTATCACCCTTGTGGTCCTGTGTGGCCTTAAATTGACTCTGGAACATAGGTGGTGTGTTATATGGGAATGTCTGTGAGTCCCGGACATCGTTATTATTATTGTAGTGCTGGCTATCTGTGCTGTAGAATGATTGGAGCCTGTGCAGGGCTGGTAGGTTATTTGTGAGCCGTTGTGCTACTATTTATGATTGAGCATGCCATTATCATGCATATAAAAGAATTTTCTTTATAATTTTACTACGGTTTTGGCTTCGGGCCTACCTCACATGGTTTTCCAAATCTTGCATGGCCTCGGGGGCCTGTTTTCGGTAAAAATGATTATGAAATGGTGTGCTACTATTTTAATAATCTTCTTGGGGTAAGAAAGGTTAAAAGAGAAAGTCATCATAATTTTCATACTCATATTGGACCCGGTTGAGCCGAGGTGCTAGATTTACTCTGTTATTGATGAGAAATGATATTAAACTTGGTACGACCAAGCTTCAGACTTATTTTTCTACTGTTTTAGACATGGATATGACCGGGCACCCCTTGAAAGGGGGTTGTTGAGATTCTTTTCACTGATTTAGACCTAGATGAAATCCAGGCATGCATTTCTGAGATTTGACTACTAGTTTTGATCCGGTGGCACTCCAGACTGTTGTTTTGAGGTTTGAGTGTAGTATGTGGTCTATGAGTAGACCTCCATGGACCCTGTCATTCTGGAGCAAGTGCTATGGGCCGAGAGTGACCAGAGAGAGGGTGTACGGTAGAGTAGAGATACTCGGAAGAATTCTTTCCATGTATCCTGCCTTTATTGGACCTTTGGGGTACTGGAGAGGGTAATATACGACACTGCCGTTACACTTAGTTCGGCATATCATATCATACCATTCATTTGTATGAGGTTCCACCCTTGTTTGTTATTTGTTGTGTGTATGCTCTGGTAGTATGGGATGCTGGAGGGTTTGTCTTCACTTGGTTGTGTTCCTCGAGTGTATGGGCGCCCGTTGGGACTGTAGGTATACTTGTTATTACTTTACCGAGCTTTATGATTCCTTATGCTGAATTCCTATTGTAACTTGATATTGGAACTAGTATTATGTTGCTGGGTTTGGTTATTACTCCTATGTTTGAGCATGCTATTGTTACTTTGTTTTCCTTCTTCGTCTTTTAATTGAGGTTACCGATATACCACCCATTTTCTAAAACTCCTTATATACTGTTATTGCAAGGATCCCAAGTGCGTCTTTTCTTACTTTCGCCTGTAGTATATATCCTATTTTCTAGCCTTGTATGTTGTTTCTGTTGTCTTTCTTCTGTGCTAGCTTCTGTGTGCTTCTTCATTATTTTCGGTGACTATTTGCTTTTATTCTATCTATTACTACTCTTTTATCTTATATGTGCCTAGTCGGCCTATGATACCTACTGGATACTGGTTTCTTTACAATTGGAGCTCATACTACACTTCTACATCTTCTGATGCAGATCCTAGTGTGGGCCATCGCTATTAGCTCGTTGGAGACTCGTGCGAGGAGCTTTTTGACATTCAGACTGAGGGTAAGCTCTTGGCAATCGAAGCTTAGCTTTATTTTATCTTTTGTATTATGTACTCTCTTACTACTAGGAGACATTTGTATATATATTATTTTGGATTTTTTTGTACTCCTTATATGTAGTTCCGGCTCTATACTATGATACCATGTCTTTTGGGTTGGTTTAGCTTTCATATATATTGTTATTTATTCTTGTTATCTACTTTCTTCAGCTTATTTCCCTTGCTTCTGCTTATTTAAACTATTTTTATGCTTAATTGTTGGATAGTAGCCCATTACTGACCGTTCTGGGCTACGCAAATTGATTCGCCTATTGGGGGGATTGTAAGTTCTATCATGACCGAGAAATTGGGTCATGACAACTTGGTATCAGAGCCCTAGATTCCCTGGTGTCATAGGTATAGGAGCCAATGTCTAGTAGAGTCCTACAGATCAGGGCGGAGACGTCCGTACTCAATCTTCGGGAGGATACAGTGACATCTTAGGAAACATGGACTTTTCTTGCTTCTATCTCGTCCATGGTACCCTTGAAAGTTTCTAGAAATATCACTTGTTCTCGTTCACTTTTTTGCAGATGGTTCATACAAAGTCTTCAGCTTCTGGCAGAGGAGAGCCTTCGGCCCCTGCACCTCCATCTCCAGCTAGTGGCCGGGGTGGTTGCAAGGGTAGAGGTAGAGGTCGTCCCAGAGCAGTGGCACCTGCTAGAGCTGCTAGAGTTGAGATAGAGCCCGAGCTTGATTATGAGACAGAGTTTGTGCCTGAGACACAACATGTGGACCTGGGGACAGCCCGAGTGCCACCAACTCCAGTACCAGTTCCAACACTAGTTTTCGTGCCAGCTTCAGACCGAGCTCAGTCTTCAGATATTCGGGGTTTACTTCTTCAACTGTTAGGTATGATTGGAGAGCGACCTTCTGAGGTAGCACAGACATCCGCTCAGGGGGGAAGCCCTGGGTGTTCAGAGTTCAGGAGCGCAGCCTGCTACTGTGGCTCCCCGTGCTGAGGTTATTTCAGTTCCAGTGGTTGCACAGCCTCTTACTCCTCACCCAGTTATGACCGATGGGGAGCAGAAGGCATTGAGTAGATTTCTGATATTGGCACCACCGAGGTTCGCTGGTACATCAGGTCAGGACCCACATGACTTTATTACCACCTGTGAGGAGATGTTGCACCATCTGGGTTTGCTAGAGACTCACGGGGTTGGATATACTATGTATAAGCTAGAGGGTCTAGCAAAGTTATGGTGGAGGGAACAAGTTGCCTGCAGACCTCCTACATCACCTCTGTTGCCTTGGTCTGAGTTTTATGAGGCCTTCATGGCCAAGTTCTTACCTCAGAGTGATCGAGAGCGTCGCCGGGTGCAGTTCACTAGGTTTATACAGGGATCTATGTCTATGTCTGAGTATGAGACTCGTTTCCATCAGCTTTCTCCATTTGGGGCTATGATCATTCCCACCGAGCCAAACAGGATTTGCAGATTTGTTTGGGGATTGCGTACAGAGCTTAGACAGCCAGTGGTCGGTCATTTCAGGCTATTGCAGACTATGTCCGTACTATGGAAGACTTGCACCGACATGATCAGGGGGCTAGAGATAAGAGGCCTCGTCATCAAGGTAGCTATATTGGTTCTAGACATAGTGGTAAAGTTTGAGACTAGTGGGGCTGGGGTTATCAGCCACAACACCACCAGGGTCAGTCCAGCTGACTGGTTCAGGCTTCGCTTTAGACTTTCGGTAGTTCTCAATTTTAGCAGGGTCAGAGTAGCCATCAGGGCTATAGCGGTCAGTATTCGAGGGGTGCAGCTTCTGGGGCATCAGGCCATAGTTGCCATTCAAGTTTTGCTAGTCCATATCGACAGTTCAGGCCGTCAAGGACTTGTTATGATTATAGAGTTATGGGTCATTATGCTAGAGATTACCCCAGGCGGGGTACAATTCAGGAAGACGCTCAGTCGGCTGAGCCATTGCGAGCAGTTCAGCCACTGGTTAGAGGAGGTGGTGGTCAGACTAAAGGTGGTGCCCCGTATGGTAGAGCAGGTGGTGAGGATGGTAGTCGGGCAGGTAGAGATTATGGTCAGTTTTATGCGGTCCCTGGGAGACCGAAGGCAGAGGCCTCGGATGCTGTGATTACATGTACGATTTCTGTATGCCGTCAGTCAGCTATGGCTTTGTTTGATCCTGTATCTACTTGTTCATATGTATCTACCTACTTTGTGCCTTGTTTGGAGTTGGCTAGTGAGCCATTATCTATGCTTGTTTCTATTTCGACCCCAGTAGGATATTCTTTAGTAGTGGATCAGATTGTGAGATCTTGTACGATATCTGTTGGTGATTTGGAGACTTGGGGTGATTTGGTGATCCTTGATATATTAGATTTTGATGTGATACTGAGCATGGACTGGTTATCCCCTCACCGTGTGGTTTTATATTGTTATGCTAAGACTATTACCATAGACATCCCCGCTGTATCCCAGTTGTATAGAAAGGTTCTGTCAGCCGTGCACCATTGATCATCTATTGTCTTCAAGCTAGGAAGTTGATTTCTCGCGGGTGTTTAGCTTATCTAGCATATGTCTGAGATGCTAGTGCTGACCCTTCATCTCCTGATTCTATTCCTATGGTTAAAACTTCCTAGATGTGTTTTCTACCGACCTGCCAGGCCTTCCACCTGAGAGAGATATTAATTTCGCTATTGAGTTAGAGCCGAGCACCAGGACTATTTCTATTTCTCCCTACCATATGGCTCCTACTGAGTTGAGAGAGCTTAAGGAGCAGCTCCACGATTTTTTAGCTAAGAGGTTTATTAGGCCGAGTGTATCGCCTTGGGGTTCTCCTGTTTTGTTTGTAAAGAAGAAAGATGGGTCGATGCAGATGTGTATTGATTATCGGCAGCTGAATAAGGTGACAGTGAAGAATAGGTATCCGATGCCAAGGATTGATGACTTGTTTGATCAGCTCCAGGGTTCAGCCGTGTTTTTGAAGATTGATTTGAGGTTCGGCTACCACCAGCTGATGATTAGGGCGGAGGATATCCCCAAGACAACATTCAAGATACGTTATGGCCATTATGAGTTCCTGGTGATGTCTTTTGGGTTGACTAATGCCCCCGCAACTTTCATGGACTTGATGCACAGGGTGCTTAGGCCGTATTTGGATATGTTCGTGATAGTCTTCATTGATGACATTTTGATATACTCGAGGAGTAGAGATGAGCATGAGAAATACTTGAGGACTGTACTCCAGACTTTTAGAGATCACTGGCTTTATGCCAAGTTCTTAAAGTGTGAGTTTTGGCTTGAGTTAGTTGCATTCCTAGGACACGTGGTGTCTAAGTATGGGATTAGAATTGATCCGGATAAGATTTTAGTGGTGCGTGATTGGCCTAGACTGACTACTCCTACTGAGGTTCACAACTTTGTTGGGTTAGCCGGGTACTACAAATGGTTCATCGTAGGATTTTCTTCCATAGCAGCACCCTTGACTATGCTGACTAGGAATGATATTCCATTTCAGTGGTCGAATCAGTGCGAGGATAGCTTCAAGAGGCTTAAGGCCCTATTGACTTCAACTCCAGTTTTGACTTTACCGGTCGAGGGTCAGAGTTTTTCCATGTATTGTGATGCTTCTGGGGTTGGTTTAGTTATGTGTTGATTTAGCAGGGTCAAGTGATAGCATATGCGTCGAGGCAGCTAAAGGTTCACGAGCATAACTACCCTACTTATGACTTGGAGTTGGCGGCGGTAGTCTTCGCGCTCAAGATCTGGAGGCACTATTTATATGGAGTTCACTGTGAGATAATCACCGACCATCGTAATCTTCAATACATTACAAGTCAGCGAGAGCTAAATTCGAGGCAAAGGATATGGATTGAGCTACTGAAGGACTATGATTTCACCATTCTTTATCATCCGAGCAAGGGAAATGTGGCAGTGGATGCCTTGAGTCGGAAGATGGTGAGTATGGGCAGCCAAGCTTCACTTTCAGTTTCTGAGCGACTATTGGCCTTGGACATCCAGTCCTTGGCTAACCATTTGATAAGTCTTGACTTGTCGGATCCTAGCAGAGTTCTTGCGAGTATTGAGGTTCGTTCAACTCTAGTTGATCAGATTCAGATCCAACAATTTGAGGATCAGAGATTGTGTGACCTTTGTGATTAGGTAGTTCGGGGTGAGGCCAGTCGGGATACTTTGGGTTCCGATGGTATTCTGAGGTAAGACAGTCGTCTTTGTGTTTCGAGGGTTAGAGATTTGATTCAGTTGATACTTCGTGAGGCGCATTGTTCTAGATACTCCATCCATCCTGGCGCGGCGAAGATGTATAGGGATTTGAGGCAGCTTTACGGGTGGAGCGGTATGAAGCAGGACATAGAAGAGTTTGTATCTTAGTGCTTGAACTGTCAACATGTGAAGTTTGAGGACATGAGACCTGGTGGTTTGATGCAGCGACTGACCATTCCTGAGTGGAAGTGGGAAGGGATTTCTATGGATTTCATAGTTGGGTTGCCTCTCACTTCCAGGGGTTTTGATTATATTTGGGTGATAGTGGATATGCTGACTAAGTTAGCACACTTTTTGCCAATTCAGACTACTTATAGTATAAAGAGGTTAGCTTAGATTTACATTCGTGAGATTATTCGGTTGCACGGGGTCCCAGCTTCTATCATTTCAGACTGCGACACTCAGTTCACATCTCCGTTCTGGAGGGCTATTCAATGAGATTTAGGTACAGAGGTTCAGCTTAGTACTGCATTCCACCCTCAGATAGATGGCCAGTCCGGAGGACTATTCAGGTCCTGGAGGACATGCTTCGGGCCTGTGTTCTTAACTTTAGAGGTTCTTGGGATCAGTTTGTGCTTTTACCCGAGTTTGCGTATAATAATAGCTTCCACTCGAGCATTGGCATGGTACCTTTTGAGGCATTGTATGGTAGGCATTGCAGATCGCCGGTTGGTTAGTTCGATGGGTTAGAGTCTAGGCCACAGAGTACAGATTTACTTTGGCATTCCTTAGACCGAGTCAGAGTGATCCAGGATAGACTTAGAGCTGCTCAGAGTAGGCAGAAGAGCTACGCCAATCGCATACTTTGTGCCTTGGAGTTCAGTGTTGGTTACTTGGTATTCTTTTGTGTATCGCCCATAAAGGGCATGATGAGATTCGGTAGGCGGGGCAAGCTTAGCCCCCGGTTCATTGGGCCGTTTGAGATTCTGCAGAGAGTTGGTAGTGTTGCCTACTTTGCCTCCGATATTTTCAGCTATGCATCCAGTTTTCCATGTCTCAATGTTATGCTGGTATATTCCAGATGAGTCTCATGTGTTGCATCGGGATTCAGTTCAGTTAGATGAGAGTTTATCCTTTGTTGAGGAGCCGATAGCTATTCTGGCCAGATATATCAAGAGATTGAGATCTAGAGAGATTCTGGTTGTGAAAGTTCAGTCGTCCGATCAAGGAGGCTACCTGGGAGACTGAGAGTGATTTGTGAACCCAGTATCCGCAGTTGTTTGAGCCTTCAGGTACTTTCTTCTTCTTGACTTTCGAGGATGAAAGCATTTTTAGTAGTGGATGTTGTGATGACCCTTCCGGTCATCTTCGTGTTTATACTTTTCTTGTACTGTTGGAGCTTTCTTGTTGTGGCCCCAAGTCATTTATGACTTGCTAGGACCTGTGGTTCGGTGCCCTGGTCATTCGTTTGGTTGTTTTGGCCGTTTTCCTGTTCTAGAGCCTTAACTTAGAATATCATTGACTTTAGTCAACTGTCTTGGTAAACATGCTCAGGATTGAATTCTGACAGCTCCATTAGCTCCAGAGCATAGATTTTAGTCTAGATGGACCTTTGGTCTAGTTCTGGGAGCTTTCGATTTTGTTGTGTCTTGGTTTTTATGTTTCTAGCAAAGTTAAACTTGAAAGTTTGACTTTGGTCAACATTCGGAGAAGACAACCTCGGATGGAAATTCTGACAGTGCTGTTAGTTTCAGAATGTTGACTTTAGGCTAGGAGACCTTGGGTTCAGGTCCCGAGGCTTCCAGACTCATTTTAGGCCTTGATGTTCCATTTTGGAAAGATTGGCCTAAGTTGGCTCTTAGGCATGCGGCCCACTTTTTGTGATATCGACCTCCGTTGGGATTTTTGTCAATTTTATTGAATCCAAAATGCCATTTTTACTCAAATAGCTCAGCTTGTTTGCATTTGCGGGATGCCAAACTCTTTCCCGAAGGTCCATTCGCTAAATATCTGCCAAAAGCTTGGCATTGCTGTTGTTGTTGTTGTCATGGCTACTGGGGTGCAGCCTTGGGCGCACCTGCGCCAGCGCTCCTGCGCCTGGGCACCGCACTTGCACGTTAAGCCAGCCTTGGTCTCCAGTGCCCTGCGCTCTCCATGCCCACCGGTGTGCGCGTGTGCCTGCGCTCTAGTGGGCGTTGTTGCGCCTGTGCGGGCCAGCTTTATAAAGCTGGTGGCTTTCATTTCCAGCACTCTTTCACCCCTTTAAACACCCAGTTTCTCCATTGTAAAGCAATCCAATGCTTCATTTTCTTCACCATTTGCTTACCAAATTCTTGGAGCAAGATTATACTTGTTTCGTGATTGTTTTTCCAGCTTCAATTCGGTTAGTTTGTTACTAAATTCTGATATTTTTCATTCTTTAAATTCTCTCCATTATTGACCAAATTCTCCAAGATTGGAAATCACTTGTAGATTCTGTTCTCGGGGGATTGCATGCTTCGTGGGCTCATTGATCACTCCTTTAGCTCGTTCCTCTTATTGTGGTAGGTATTTCTTGCTAGTTTTCCGGTTTAAGTTCCTAAAAGGTCCTTTCTTATCTCCGGCTTAAGCGGGTTGTTTTTTGCCAGATTCCATGCCCAAATACTCAGGGCATGCACTCTTATGATCATCGTGATCATTTGATACTCTTCCATTTCCGACCGCGGGTTGCAGGTCCCAAGGGCCCGCTAGTGACCCAAATTTTGATCCGACTATAATTATAGCTATATGGGTATCGTTATTCTCGTTTTAATGTGCTGTTTAAGTTTATGATAGTTTGATTGTTGTTCAGGGCCTCTCGAAGTAATTCGGGGTTGGACATTATTGTTCTGGTAGCTTGTCATCGAATGACAGGTAGGTTACGATTTAAATTCTCTAGACTTCGCATATATAGGATAAAATTATATTAATGGGCATCCTTGGGTTGAGTTTACTAGCTTGGTACCACAGACCTTGACCGCTTCTTCATGTCCGACTCATTTTTCTTTCTTTGATGTTTGTAGTATTTGTTATAGATGATATTATCACCCTTGTGGTCCTGTGTGGCCTTAAATTGACTCTGAAACATAGATGGCGAGTTATATGAGAATGTCCGTGAGTTCCGGACATTTTTATTATTGTTGTAGTGCTGGCTATCTGTGCTGTAGAATGATTGGAGCCTGTGCAGGGCCGGTAGGTTGATTGTGAGCTGATGGGCTACTATTTGGGATTGAACATGCCATTATCATGCATATAAAAGGATTTTCTTCATAATTTTACTACGATTTTGGCTTCGGACCTACCTTACATGGTTTTCCAAATCTTGATGGCCTTGGGGGCTCGTTTTCAGTAAAAATGAATATGAAATGGTGTGGTACTATTTTAATGGATCTTCTTGGGGTAAGAAAGGTTAAAAGAGAAAGTCATCATAGTTTTCCTACTCATATTGGACCCGGTTGAGCCGAGGTGCTAGATTTATTTTGTTATTGACGAGAAATGATATTAAACTCAGTAAGGCCGAGCACTGAACTTGTTTTTCTACTGTTTTAGACCCGGATATGCCCAGGCACTCTTAAAAGGGGTTGTTGAGATTCATTTCACTGATTTAGACCTGGATGGAATCCAGACATGCATTTCTGAGATTTGAGTACTAGTTTAGATCCGATAGCACTACGGACTATTGTTTTGAGGTTTGAGTGTAGTATATGGTCTATGAGTAGACCTCCATGGACCCTGTCATTTTGGATCAAGTGCTACGGGACGAGGGTGACCGAAAGGGGGTGAGGCGTAAGGCAGAGTACAGGTACTCGGGAGAATTCCTTCCATGGATCCTGCCTTTATTGGACCCTTGGGTTACCGAAGGGGGTAACATACGACACTGTTGTTACACTTAGTTTGGCATATCATATCATACCATTTATTTATGTAAAGTTCCACCCTTGTTTGCTGTTTTCTGCGTGTACGCTCCGGTAGTATGGGATTCTAGAGTTTTGTCTTCATTTGGTTGTGTTCCTCAGGTGTATAGGCGCCTGTTGAGACTGTTGGTAGACTTGTTGTTACTTTACCGAGCTTTATGATTCCTTATGCTGAATTCCTATTATAACATGATATTTGAACTAGTATTATGTGGCTGGGTTTGGTTATTACTCCTATGTTTGAGCATGCTATTGTTACTTTGTTTCCCTCCTTCTCCTTTTAATTGAGGTTACCGGTATACTGACCATTTTCTAAAACTCCTTATATACTGTTATTTCAAGGATCCCAGGTGCGTATTTTCTTAGTTTTGCCTATGCCTGTAGTATATATCCTATTTTGCTAGCCTTGTATGTTGTTTCTGTTGTCTTTCTTTTGTGCTAGCTTCTGTGTGCTTCTTCATTGGTTTTGGTGACTATTTGCTTCTATTCTGTCTATTACTTCTCTTTTATCTTATATGTGCCCAGACGGCCTATGATACCTACTAGGTACCGGTTGCTTTGCAATTGGTGCTCATACTACACTTCTGCATCTTTTTGTGCAGATCCTATTGTGGGCCATCGTCGTTAGCTCGTTGAAGACTCATGCAAGGAGCTTTTGGACATTCAGACTTAGGGTGAGCTCTTGGCGACCAGAGCTTACCTTTAGTTTATCTTTTGTATCATGTACTCTCTTACAACTCGGAGACATTTGTATATATATTATTTTAGATCCTTTTGTACTCCTTATATGTAGTTCCAGCTTTATACTATGATACTAGGTCTTTTGGGTTGGTTTAGCTTCCGTATATATTGTTATATATTCCTGTTATCTACTTTCTTCAGCTTATTTCCCTTGCTTCTGCTTATTTAAACTGTTCTTCCGCTTAATTGTTGGATAGTAGCCCAGTACTGACCGTTCCGAGTTACGGGGATTGGTTCGCCTACTGAGAGGATTGTGGGTGCCATCATGACCGAGAAATTGAGTCGTGAAAAAATAGTTCACCCTTAGATTCAGGAAACGTCCGTGTCACAACTGAGGTCGCGCAGCTGCCGCCGGAATATGCCCTGTACTCAACAAAGGAAGAGCAACTGCAGTATCAGTACACAAAAATAACAATGTACTGGTAGGATCATCGGTCAGCTCCAAATATATGAAATATGAACACATAACTATAACTTAGTAAAACAGGACAAAACATATATAACCCAAGTCAATGGATATAAACAAGACTCTTAGTCATCAACTTGACTTAACAACCACATGAGACATGTCCAAAAACACAACAACAATAGGATATGCGATTCCCAACACTTTGCAAGTAACCCGTACCACCCAAGGTCCCTAAGACATCATTTATAGTATTTAACATGCAATTCTGGTCTACACACGAACCAATCTCGCATTTAAACACAACCACCTGGCCACTCATGGACCAATATGCAATAATTACATCACAAGAAATAAATCTGCTCCACTCACAGAAGCATAACCAAACATGTACCAGGCGTGGTACCCGAGCCAACCATAATAGAACATGTACCAGGCGTGGTACCCGAGCCAACCATAATAGAACATGTACCAGGCGTGGTACCTGAGCCAACCAATAGATATTTCATACCAGGCGTGGTACCCAAGCCAACTAATAAATTGTACCAGGCATGGTATTCGAGCCAACCGAAAGTCACAATCATTACAACAATCACAATCACAATAGAAAATAACTCACACTTGTAACACCAACAAGTAGTTAAGACAGTTCATTGCATGAGATTGACAACCGAATATCATTAACAGTCATTATCTTATTCCCTAAAATATTTATTATACATGCAGTACTAACGAAACAGTTAACATGCACACATAATGTAATCTGGAAAATAATTCAACCATCACCTACCTCGAATCAATCCCGAATGCTCTATTGGACCGGAGCTTTCTCATTTCTTGAAGTTCTAGCTTGATCTTGGTCTAAAAACAAACACATAACACAAAAATCAACCCAAATGCCTAAATATTCCCGGATTATAACTTAATTTCAAACCTCAGGCGAAAATCATGATCATTTCACCCAATCTAGGGCCTTTCCACTAATATTTTTCCTAGAACTACTAATTTTATGGTTCCACTAGCAAATTACAGTATTATAATCATGAATAAACAGTTTATAAACAAACCCCAAGGCTTCTACACCCAATAATCCTTTTTATACCAGAATTTTCTATCTTAGGTCAAGCCAAACCCTCCCCAAAGCCCGTAACTATTAATTGTAAGGTATATAAATTAAAGTACTAGATTAGGGAAATAAATTACTTACCTTTACGAAGAATCTTGATGGAAAACTGAAGGAAAATTGCCCAAATCGCCTCTGCCCTTCCCCAAAATATTCTTGAGCAAGAATAAATATTTTTGGCGAAGTTTATGCATTTACAACGACTTATTCTCCTATAGGGGCCCAATCCCGCTATAGAAGCATCACCGTAGCGGAAGCCGCTCGCTATAGCGGGGTTAACTGCCTTGGCTTCTGCTATAGCGGAAATTTCTCTGCTATAGAGGTCATTGCCGTAGCAGTGTGTCACCCTCTATAGCGACTGACACCAAACAGAACCTCAGGAATCCTCCCAGTTTTGTCCATTTTACAACACACTTTTAAACCTTGATGTTTCAGACCAACCCCTTCACGTCAAATTCAATATCGAGAGTTCTACTCACCCAAATTCATTTCTGAAAAGTCCTATGGACTCCTTAATGTATTAGTTAATAGAAAAACTAGTTCAACCATATACATTTTACCCAATATTTTTCCAGATTGCCCTAGATCTTATCTCGCTACGAATTCGTCCATACTAACCCAGCCCAAAATTTCCAACTCCACAACCTTGAAATTTTTTAGCTCATTTTTTTACACGAATAGCTCGCTCATAACAATGGGAAGGGTCATTATAAAGTGAAAACAAGATGTTGAAATAATATTGGGCTTGATGGGCCTACTTTTGCGTTGAGTGAACAGAAACCTGCTAAACTTACAACCACCAGCTCTTCTGATGAAAAGGCTAACTATGAGAAATGGATAAAGGCTAACAAATTGAGCCTTATGATCATGAAGAAATCCATTTTCGATCACATAAAAGATGCAATCAAGGATAAAGTAAATGCGAAGGATATCTTGAGTGTCATAGGACAGAAATTCCAAGAATCTAACAAAGCTGAGATAGGTAGCCTGATTGATTCCTTCTCCACCATAAGGTATGACCTTGTTGGTAGTGTCCATGATCACATCATGAAATTGATTAACATTACTACAAAGCTGAATGATTTAGGTGTCACTGTTGACACCCAATTTTGACCTCCTTATACTTCACTTGGGCTGTTATTTTATTAGTATTTTTATATTAAATTTAATTTTTTAAACGTATTAGTATTATTTGCTAAATAAATCGTGTGCTCTGTCATTATTCTGGCACTTTCAAAATTCGTATTTATAATTCATAAAAAATGTAATTAATTTCTAATTTTTGCTACTTTAAATTTTGTCTAAAGTTATGTTACATTGATTTTACATACGCAAGTTGGCAAATTGATTTTTATAATTATTATTAATACTATTTTCATTATTACGTCATTCTATTTATTACAAGTGTTACCATCATTATTATTTGACTATTTCTATTATTATTATTATTATTTATCATCATCATCATCATCATTTATTATTATTATTATTATTATTATCATCATCATTTTCATCGTTACGACAATTATTATTATTTCTTTTACTATTTGTATTATGGTTATTATTATCGTGTTTTTATTATTATCATTATAGATATTATTTTAATTATTACAACTACTAATATTATTTGTTTGTTAAATTACATGTTTATAATTATTGAGATAGTGGCCCATTTTACAATTCTCTTCTCAATTTATTTAAATCCTAGCCCCTTTCTATCCAATTCATTTTAATTCTAGCTTAAATTTGAACTAATCTGGCCCAATTATAAATTTCAATTGACCCTAACCCGGATGACTCGTTGACCCAATCCGTGTAAGAGCTAATCTTGACCGTTGATCTAATATGATCAAAGACCAAGATTCAATCTCACCATCCCTTTCTTTTTTAATTAACCCCTTACCCAAACCCTAACCCATTTCTCCTTCAACCAGCCGCCACCCCCATATCCCTCAAGTTCTCTCCTCTCTCTTACACCGCCTCCCCCCGGTGGTCAACCATCACCATCGCCACCCTCCTTCCACTTCATCTCCGCCTGCCTCTATCGCTCCAACCAGTAATTCCATCGGTGAAGCTCCAACAAACCCCTCCTCTTTACCCGATGCCACCTCCATCTTTGAACCCACCAACAGCCGCCTCCAGTACTCCGACCAGCAAAACTCCACCACAAAAACCCCAGACACCACCTCACTCTCCAGAAGCCTCTTCTTTCCCTTCCCATCATTCTCCACCATCATCGAACCCCGACGCAATACCACCTACTCTCCTTATACCCCTTCTCTGTAACCACTATTAAAATCTTGAAGCCTCGAAAGTTTCCTTTTCTCCGATGGATGGTGGATAGTTTTGAAAAAATTGAACTATGGGTTTTTGCAGATCCGCCTGGGGTCTGACTTGTGTTTTGATTTGCGCTCGGGCATATCATCTTCTGCTCCATCTTATTCTCTCCTATTACAGGTTCTGAGATCCAAAACCCATTTATGCGGATTTGTGTATTGTCGTTTAATTTTTTGATTTATGTTTGGCTGTCTATATAGATTACAGTGTGTTGAAAACCCTGATTTTTGTAAAAAACCATTTACATTTCTTCCAACTCTGAAATTTCAAATATGCGTTCACCTCGTTGTTAAAAGTATGTATAAGCATGTTTTGATTCCTATTTTGTTCTATATTGTGGTACGACTGATTGTCGATTAGGAAAGGCAGCCTATATTCATGATTGGGAAATTCATGATTAGCTTCGAGGCTCAATAAACCTTGTTATTTTTCCTCTTTGATTAACAATGAAATCTGGGATTTTCTTTGCTCATTACTTGATTACTTTATGATGTAATTGATCTAGTCCAAGCATGATTTGGTATCCCTTTTCCTTGTATGTTTAGGACAACCATGTTACTTGTCTATTTTTAGCAAAATTGATCTGTCTGCCCCCTTTTATTTCAAGTTAAAATTGTGGACAACTTGATACTTGATTATTCTTGGTAAATTTTGATGTGTAATTGATTGACCACAACATGTCTTCATCCCTTTGATTTATTTTTCTTCCTTATTTGGATCGGAATAGCTTTGGTACTGGGTTATTTTTGGTAACTTTTGATGTGCAATCGGTTACTCATTAAATCTTTCATCATTTAATTGATTCTTCCTCCTTATACAAATCCGAGTAGTGTTGTACTTAGCCAATTATGGTATAATATCAACTGGATCTTCACCTAATTGATTTACTTGCTTGTGTTTGGGAAAGTTTATGGTAAATTCACAAATTTATTTTGCAATAAAATAGGACTGATTTCTTTCAAAAAGGAAAGTATGTTCTTTGCTTCTTTTATTATGAAATAGCTTTACTACTTACATATTTATGGTAAACGAGGTGATATTTATACTACTAATTAATTCTACGGATGTGTTTAAGGAAATATTCTTTTAAATGATTTTAAAAATATTCTTCCTCCCTATTCTTGCTGCAACTCCTCACTATAAAAATAGCTCCCTCTCTTCATTATTTTTGTCAGACTTTAAATATTATCACTCTCATAGTTTAACAATTCTCTTATTTGCGAACAAGCCTGCTGACTGCTAAGTGTTGGTTATTGAATCTTTCTTGTTGTTTACTGCATACTGGTTAGTTTTCGATCGAAGCAATTAATTTCATATGCATGATTCTCTATAATTGAATGCCTCTTTGTTTCACCCATGTTCTTAGAATTCTTTAAGCAAACAAGTATGTTTCTTAATTTGCGTGTTTATATGTTAAACTAGAAGAAAACATGCCTGTAGGGATTTAAATTCAAACATTGTCATTAGTTGGTTGATTTCTGTTAGCTTTAGAACTTCTGTTTTCTTGGCTTGGAATCCCTTTGGCTTGGTTATGTTTGGTCAATGATTATCTGATTTGTCTAGTGTCAAAGATGCTTCAATTTTGCATTCTATTTTGAATATAAGGGGGCCTATGATGCATCTCATACCCCTTGACATGGACAATGCCTAGGACCCTCAAGGTTCTCATGAAACTTTCCCATGTCAGGGGACTAGTATTAGGGATAACTATGGCCTCCCCCGGATTTTGTATATCTGTTTTGGAATATTTTGGCAGGTTACTTTCTGGTGGTTTGATCAGACAGTGAAGAGTTGCCCGGTATTGGGGGATCTTTATAGACCTTTAGATTTTATTAATTCTATTATGCTTTTTCTCATTCATTCACCCGGTCTATAATATTATTGTATAAACTTCGATAATAAATGAAATGCTTTAGGGGATGCTATGGGGGAAGGGCAAACTATGTGCTACTTGTTTTTTTTATTTATTCATTTAGAAAAATAGAAAGCATGCCTATAGTACCTTTAGCATGTATAAGTTGTTAGATACCATGTCTATAGGCTTGATTTCTAATTTTCAGCATGATTACAAATATCTTGCACATTAGAGAGTCTGTCTACAATACTCACATTCATTATATGCTTGTACAAAATGTCTTTTGTCTATAGCTATCTGTGAACTCTGTTGCTAATTAATTTAAAATAATTAGTTACCATGCCTATAAGATTCAAAATCAGTTTCTACATATAATTTTTTTAGTCACCATGCTTATAGGATTAAAACTACTTCAACATGCGTAAATCAGATTAAACATTTAGAAATCATGCTAAATGAATTTGCAATTTTATAATCCAGTCATAACATTTAGATACCATGCTTATAGGCTTAAATCTATTTTAACTTTTAAATAATTAGTTATCATGCCTATAATTCTAAATCATGTTTCAACATTTTTAGAAAACATGTCTATAGGATTCAAAATCCATTTCAGCATAATTTAGTTAGTTATCATATTTATAGGACTAAATCAGTTTTTTTTGCATATTCAAACTAGAAATCATGCCTATAAGATTCAGCATGTTATATAGAAACTGTGTCCATAAGTCCAATTTAGCTTCAGCATATTAATTCAATCAATCATCATGCCTATAGTTTCAAACACAGTTTTAGCACGTTAAAATAACCAATTATTCTGTTATAGGATTAAATCTGTCTTCAGCATGTTAATATAATTAGATATGATGTTAATAGGATTTAATTAATAAATTTTCTGCATGTCTTCATCATTAGAAGTCATGTTCATAGGTTTAATAAAATATATTAATTTTTGCAGCATGTTTTAATCACTTATCTTCCTAATTAAACAAGAGGCTTACTTGAAATCATTATGTGCTACATGTCCCCAAAGTCTTTCTTGTTTTGTTTGACGCTAATCTTGGTCTAATTAATAAACTTAGAATTTTATTTATCTAGGCCAATATCCAAACTAGTAAGTCCAATGCCTTTTGGATATTAGGTCAGGATGGGTAGACATATTAAAGCTTGTTAGACTTTTTTATTTCATTAGTGCGCTCTTAGGTTTAATAACAACCTTAATAATCAACCTAGATGGGTAGTTGGAGATGATAATCTGTGCTCACTGATTAATATGAGCAATCCTTAATTGGATTTGCAAAGTATTAATTTATGTTGCATGGGGTGATCCTTTAGGCTAAAAAATTCCTCATCTCTCAACTTGCTTTCCTCCTACATCGGGAGTGATCTACATGATACACTTATAGCTCGATAGTCATTGTACTTTGATTAAGAGGTCTTTTAAGACTTCATATGAGGTTGCGAGATTACTTTTCAACGTACAGGCTTTATAGTTTTTTCTTATGTTATCTTTTTTTTTGGGGTAGTACTAATTAAATCACTTAGTAATTAGTCTATCTTTTTTATATCATTATTTTAGTTCTGTCTTCTCGCTTATCTGATTTTTCTTATCTAGTTATTTATCTATTTTAATTAAATTTGCATGTGTAATCCTTTTTCATCTAGATTGATTAGTAATTAAATTAATTTAATTTATTTACTTGTTTTTAAAATAAATTTTTATTTGCTTAATCACATAATCATTTTAGTTTAATAAATATTTTGACCTTTGTCTTATCACGTAATTCCCACATAATAATAAATCTATTAGGGACCCACATTTGTGGACCTCGAAAGGGTTTAAAACATTACTTTCGAGCTAACTTGAACCCTTACCTAATTTCCGGTGACGTAGACCTTAAATTAATTTAGTCGAAGTTTGTTAGAATGGTGTCCTAACGCACCTTAATTCGTTAGGTCACGACTCTTCACGTTCTTTTTTTATCCTAAAAGAGTTGTCACGTCAATGTCTCACTTTTTGTGAGAAAAATGGGGAGCGATAGTCACCATTACTGGTGACTTTCTTGTTCATCAATCCCTAAGGTCCCTTCCTAGGCAGTTTGATCAACTTAAGCCAAAAATACTGCATAAAAGAATAAGTGGAATGTTGACGAGTTTATCACTATTTGTGTGGTAGAGGAAGGGAGAGTTCAAAATGAGACAGGTGAGGGTGAAGTGAACCTTGTTAATTCGTCTAGGTCAGCTAATTATCCTTCTTATAAAAGAAAAAGTGGACCCAAATTTCATAAAAAGAAACATGGTCAGTCTCGTTATCCAGGTGGTTATAGTGGTAATGCTAATAATCCTGGTGGTAACTAGGGCCAGTCTTATAATCCTCTTGGTCCTCAAGCTATAGTTAAGAAAGAAATCAAGTGCTGGGATTGCAAACAAGTAGGTCATAAGAAAATTTGGCTTTTGTTTGCTATGAAACTAGTCTTGTAGATATTCCTTTAAATTCTTAGTGGTTGGATAGTGGTGCAACTGTTTCATGTAACCAATGATTTACAGGACCTAGTAAGCAGACGAAAGCCAAAAGAGGATGAAACCAGTGTAGTTGTGGGCAATGGTGTCAAAGCAAAAGTAGAGTTCATAGGATCTGCTATTTTATCTTTCAAAAATAATTCTAGCATTCATTTAGAAAAGTACTATTTTTATACTGTCTATGAGACGCAAACTGGTTACTCATTTTAATTAAGTAATGATTTTATTATGAGCAAAACATCTTACCTGCTATGGCATTGGTGTCTTGGTCATATTTCTAATGAAAGAATAGAGCGATTGGTAAAGGAAAATATTTTACATGTTCTTGATCCAAAAGATTTTGAAATTTGTGTTGACTGTGTCAAAGGTAAAATGACCAAGGTTAAGAGAAAAGGTTCCCGTAGTGTAACACCTTAAAAAAATTCTAAGCTAAGATTCAAGTTGTTCTTCATACATTGTTAGACCAGAACTTGATAATTTCAAATGGTACATAGGTGTTAATATCAATTCTTAAGTATGCGGAGTGTATTAGATATAAATTAAGGTCATAAAGAACCTCTAACTCAAATTTGAGTTGAAAGCTTCCTTATAGATTGAGTTTTAGTATAAGATTTTTCAAGGGTCAACTTCAAACAATCATAACTATTAGAATATGAAGAGTTAGGTGGCCTAGTACCCACCAAATTAAATATCTTTGAGTCTTATTTCCAACGCCACTGACCGCACGTTAATTCGAGCCCAGAGCAAAACAGTTACTAGTGTTTTACTAAAATATGTCTGTCTGCCAAATTGACAAACAAGAACCACGAGAGGATTTCACAGGCCATGGATTGCGTGGAAATCAGGTTGGTAAACACCTGAAACTTTAAACCTGAGGATCTATGAAAGGGTTTCATGGGCTATGGAACAATCCATGAGCCATGGAAACCCTCCGTGAAACCCAGTTCAGCAACACAAAATATTGATTTATAAACCACAAACACATTCCATGACTCGTGGAGTAGTATCTTAGAAGGAAGTACCAACCAGGATTATGTCTTCAGATATAGTCTTCTAGGAAGAGTTTATCATCCCTGTGTATGGTGCTGCCTCAACATTGTAGCTCTAGTTAGTTACGACCCAGTTTTGAGAAGATGTCCACAGAGTTAGAACGTCAACCTTTTAGCTAAGGGGGAGATGATAGGATAAAGAGCCAAGTCGAGTTTAAGTGTCAAAGAGTGTCTATGAAGCCGTGTCTAGTAGAGTCTTGCATAATAGTATGGAGACATCTGTACTTTTCTTCGAGGGGCTACAAGTAATTTAGGAAATGTTTTCCCTTCTTTCGTACTCTAGATCATGCAGTAAAGCTATTCCTTATGAAATACAAGTAGATTCGAGCATTTCTACTTCATTTGACTATGCATCATCTTCGAGGTAATCAAAAAAATCAAATTTAAATTCCTACTGATAAAGTTTTCTTAGACAAAGCCAACATATAGTTATAGGGCTACACAAGGGCTTGAGAGGAGCCTATCAGTGCTTCAAAGTTTAGTGATTTGAAAGAATTCACTCTTGTTCATAAGAATCGTGCATTTGAGCCAAAGTGAACTATTCTCTCAGACCCCTTTCAAAACCTTAGTACAAGTGAGACCTTTGAAGGGGGAGTATGATTTTAGGATGCTTGGGTAATATTGTCACCCAAAAGATAGTGTGATTTCAGTGTAATGAGCCAGGAATTATAGAGGCAAAATTACCCCAGAGTTAGTAGTGTAGTAGTTATGAAATAATTAAAATACGGGCAACTTTAGATAGTAATATATGAGTTGTAGGTGTGTATAGGGTAGTGGTAAGGAAGAGTAGCTGGATCATGAAAGAAAAATGTGTTTGTGGATTGGAGTTAGATATGGGTTTAGTCAGTATATTATTTGTGGAGTTCTGTAGCTATCCATGATAAGTGTTAGACTCTAAGCTTGAATTGTGGTTGATTGATAAGATAAACATAAAGATTATGTGGGGGTCAATGTTTGAGGCTTATGTGATTTCTATTTGGAGCTGTTAGTTTGTAGTAGTATCTTAGAAGGAAGTACCAACAAGGATTATGTCTTCAGATATAGTCTTCCAGGAAGAGTTTATCATCCCTGTGTATGGTGCTGCCTCAGCCTTGTACTGCTAGTTAGTCATGATGCAGTTTTGAGAAAAGGTCCACAGAGTTAGAACGTCAACCTTTTAGCTAGGGGGAGATGATAGGATACTGGCCAAGTCAAGTCAGGAGACTCAACCAATATAGAATTCCAGAAAAATATATGATGGAATATCAATCCATTCTTATTCCAGCAGATTTCCTAGTACTTCAGTCAAGATGACACTATATTCAGATGCATCTGTGTCATATCCATGACTAGGTTCATGTGCCTCATACTGATTCATGTCCATACTCAGCTCCTAGAATAAATAGAAATTGCTCTAGACAGCTATTCCAGCCTTACTCTATTATTCCATGAATTCCAGCTTTATGCCATGAGATCGGTTATATATGCAAACTCATGTCTCATAGTATGCTCAGTTCTATGTACTCAGATATGCCTTAATGACTAATGAAATCATGCTACATCATGTATATGCTCAGACCAGATTTCTTGAATAATTTGTGCTTATGATTTCCTTACTCTAACCATGTTTATTATGTTCAGGATGTGAGACACTCATGCCTTTACACTTGACTTCTTAGACCTCACCTTGAGTGACTAGATCACGCTAAGTGTAAGTCAAGACCAGTCAGTATTCCTTCATTCGTGATGCTCATGATCCTACTCTATTCCTTCAGTAATCTTGGCTTACATTGTCATATGTGTTAGTAGAGGGAGCTAAGTAGTAGCTTAGATGAAAAGTAGTAGATTTACCCTTTTGCTGTGCTAGTTCTACTTTAGGTTGTAAGTGTGGATGAAATGTAGGGTGAGGATCATTCATGTGTAATAGTTAGATTAGGAGTGTTGGTGTGTCTCTTTGTAGAAGTTCTTGAAGATGCAACTTCTAGATATGCTGGGAAGGGGAGAGAAGCCTCATGTGGTGCCAGCTACAATGAAAACATAAAATGATTATAGTAATAGGCTTGAATGTTGAGATGAAATACATGTGGGCCTTTACTTTATGCGACTAGTGATTTATTAATTAGGGCTCAAGGTTTGTTGACTTTCGTGATAAGAAGGAACAACATTCTTGGGAGATAACTCTAGATGCAAGAGATTTAGTTAGGATAGGCTTGAACATGGTGAAAGCAGGTAGTTAGACTCATACCTTAATATCTATGTGCACTGGTGAAGATTTTCAGTTGCAAGTGGCAAGTGTGGTATTCAAAGAAGTTAGTGTTGTTAAAAGGTGTTCCTAAGCTTAAAAGCTATCAACCGTATTGTTTAAGGCAGGAATAGTCTTGTTCTTACTCCCTGTATAGGGTGTTCATATCTTATGCCTAGTAGCTTCATCTTGCAAGATACTACTCTTTATATCAGATCAGTTTAGACCTGTCGGTAATCATTTCTAAGGCCAGAAGGCCCTATGTTCAGTTTAGTCCATGGAAGTAAGTTCAGCTTAGAAGAGAATAGTTTTCTCGTATATCCACTCCTCTCAGTTTTATGTTCCTTTTATAGCCATGGAAGTAAGACGCCCTGTGCTCATTCTCTATGAGTTTCAGCTGAGTTCCTACTCTTAATCAAGATCAGATATCATGTTAGATATTCAGTTTCATCTCCCATTAGTTGTTCTTATGCTCTCAGTATGCATACATATCTCATGAATTCAGCTAAGTTTATATTTTAGTCTGAAATTAGTTACTATGTTAGTAATTTATCTTTTAGAACTCAGTTGGTGGGATTGCAGCTCTTTCCCTACCGTCTTAGCTTAGTTAGTCTTCATTCGAGGATGAATGATCCCAAGGGGGAGATATTATAACACCCAAAAAAAAATCTAAGCAAAGATCCAAGCCGTTCTTTATATGTTGTTAGACCCAAACCAGATGATTTCAAATGGTACATAGGTATTAATATCAATTCTTAAGTGTGGGGAGTGTATTAGATATGAATTAAGGTCATAAAAAATCTCTAGCTCAAAGGTGAGTTGAAAGCTTCCTTACCGATTGAGTTTAAGTATAAGATTTTTTTAGGGTCAACTTCAAACGATCATAAATCTAAGAGTATGAAGAGTTAGGTGACATAGTATCCATCAAATTAAAGATCTTCGAATCTTCTTTCCAACACTACTGACCGTGCATTAATTCGAGATCATTTCTGCCAAATTGACAGACATGAATCACGAGATCATTTCACGGGCTGTGGATTGATCCACGAGCCATGGACCCAAATCGTGGAAATTAGGTTGGCAGACACCTGAAACTTCACAAATGTAACACCCCAGAATTGGATTCAACTGTTTAAGTTAAAATCTCTGAAAAATTCTAAGTTCCCAAAAATTATGAGTCCAAATCACGGTTCGTGATTTGAACCACGAGCCATAGAACTGAGTGGTGAATTGCATTCTGCAGGAATAGCCTCTGGTCTGATAACCACGAGTGGGTTTTACGAATCGTAGTTCAATCTATGAGTCGTCCTGTCCACTCGTGGAACCCAACCTGTGGGCTGATAGATTTCTCAGGAACCATGAGTCAGGTCTACGGACCGTAGTTTGAACTACAGACCATCCTGTTGACTCATGGAACTTGATCTGAGGTCTGCCCACTTATTCAGAGATGACGAGTTGGGTCTACGGACCGTAGTTTATTCTACAGTCCATCCTGTTGACTCGTGGAACCCCTTTTACAGCTTGATGTTTTGGCCAGGAATCACGAGTGGAAACCATGAGTCGTGGTTCAGTCTACAACCCGTGGAAGCCATCCGTGATTCCTCAAGCTGACCCTTTTTAACAGTTTTTCCTAATTAAATCCTAGGGATATTTTTATAATTACCCACCCTTTTAACTCCTAAGTGAGATCATATTTTCCACTTTTAGTAGGGTTTCTACCCCATTTATCCTAAGACTCTCATTATCCCTCATTCCTCCATCAAATTAGGAAAAGAACTCCTTCAAGCTCCAAGTCTCAAGCTAAAAGTTCAAATCTCCTTTTCTTTTTAATTTCAGTTGGGTTAGCTTCAATCAAGGTATGTGGGTATTCAACAATGGGTTCCTTTCACCCTTGTGCCCAAAACCCCTAATTTCTAATTTTGATTTCATGAACTTTCAAATTAGGGTTCTTACCCAATTCTTATGGGTTTTGCTATAAATCGTCTTCTCATTATTTTATTATGAAATTACCATTAAATTGCATGATTTTGCATGGGTTTTTACATGTGAACTCCTATTTCATGAATTGAAGGCTAATTATGATAAATACTACATGCATGAATTGATTTAAGTAAATTGGGTATTTGATAGCATGTTTTCATTAATTTTAAGCAAGTGTATGCCTAGTTTCTATGTTCTATGAAAGTGTATATTATTATGAAATTTAACAAGAGTCATGCAAGTTTTCAAGCTATGAATTATTATGCAAGACAAGACACCCTATGTGCCATCAATTCTCATGAACCATTTTCTAAACTAAGGTTCGTGAGTAGTATCAAGATCCGGTTTATGAATATGTTTATGAACAAGCCTTGACATCTAGATATGTCACATATATGTGAGACTTATGCTATATATGTTTTTGGAGTAGTATTTAGCACCGAGCGATGAGGGTTCTAGATAACCCAAATCCAAAACTACGTTGCTACCATAGGTTGCCCTCCGTGTCTTATGAAAGGATCCTTATGACATGGTTCTAACCTTGGCTGATTAGGACAACCTTTTTCAGTATGGGTTCATGACACTGGACTCCATGTAACTCAGCATGGTTTATGTCAGTTAAGAAAAACTCCCACATGATTATTTTCAAGCTATGAAGTTATATGATACTCTATTTGAATCTTGAGTTTACTTCATGTTTTATGTCTTATATTTTGATATTCACTTATGCTATCTCTTAATACGAACGAGCTCATTTTAAGTATATTTTAAGTATGCTTTTATAATGATCATGCATATCTCACATACTCAGTACATCTTATAGTACTGACACATATTTTGCACTGCATCCTCTTGATGATGCAGATTTAGGTTCCCTCCCTCAGGCACGTGGCTAGAGACCACAGGCCATCTCCAGTCAGTGTTAGTGAGTCCTCATAGTTTGAGGGCTAGTTATGATCCTAGTTAGTTTATGATTGTTTACTTTCATACTTCGAGTTAGCTAGGGTTTTGTCCTAGCAACTCCTTATGTCATGTGTAGAGGCTTTTCAGACATAGACAGTATTCGAGTCTCTCTTTCAAACTATGTTTCGTCTTGACTTATCATATATAGATTGGGTGCCTAACTTTCTATTTATTCTTCCGCTATGTTTTCATATGAACGACTACGTATGCTATGACCAAGGGTTAACTTGGGACACTTGTGGTTTCAGGTCCCGTATTACGTCTAGGGGGTAGCCTTGGGGCGTGACAAACTTGGTATCAGAGCCTCAAGTTCAAGAGTCCTAAGGTGTCTGAAAGCCACATCGAGTAGAGTCTCTTTCATGTGTATGAAGAGTGCCACACTTATGAGACGGAAGCTATGAGGTGTCTTAGGAAAACTTCACTTCTTTCTTGATCTATATCGTGCGATAGAGTTTAACTCTATTAATCCTCTAATCCATTCTTTATGCATTTCAGATTATGCCTCCTCGCCGTGCCATACCTTGTCGAGCCGCCCAAATGTTGATCCTCTGATTCCCGACCCCGAGGTCTTTAATGTGGAGTTCAGAAATGCCATTCATATGCTAGCCCAGACTATGGCCGCTCAGGCCAATCAATAGGCTCCTGTTGGTGAGTCAGTCCTAGCCAAAAGAATCTACCAAAATTTCCCTATCTCAGTCCTTCATAGAGTCACTTCAATGGATCTAGTAGAGTTGGAGATGACTGATTTTGATGTCATTCTTGGTATGGACTGGTTGTATGCATGTTATGCTTTTGTTGATTGTCATACTTGGGTTGTTAGTTTCAAGTTTCCTAATGAACCCGTCCTAGAATGGCAAGGTAGCCCCTCTTCTTCGAATGGTCACTTCATATCCTATCTTAAGGCTAGGAAAATAATTTTTAAGGGCTATGTCTATCATATAGTTCGGGTTATGGACACGGAGTCCGAGACCCCATCTATTCAGTCTGTCCCTATTGTGAATGAATTTCCAGAAGTGTTTCCTGATGACTTGCCTGGAGTCCCTCCCGAGCAGGAGATTGATTTTGGGATAGATCTTCTTCCGGATACGAATCCTATCTCTATTCCTCCTTATAGAATGGCCCCGTAGAACTTAAAGAGTTGAAGGATCAGTTGAAAGACTTGCTTGATAAGGGTTTCATCAGGCCTAGTATTTCTCTTTGGGGTGCCCCAGTTTTGTTTGTACGGAAGAAGGATTGTTCTCTTCGGATGTGCATTGATTACCACCAATTTAACAAGGTCATAATCAAGAATAAGTATCCCATTCCTAGGATTTATGACTTGTTTGATCAGCTTCAGAGTGCTAGTTTCTTCTCCAAGATCGACCTTAGATCTGGTTATCATCAGTTTTGAGTTTGGGAGTGTGATATCCTGAAGACAGCCTTCAGGACTCGGTATGGTTATTATGAGTTTTTTGTTATGTCCTTTGGTCTAACGAATGCTCCTGCAGCCTTTATGGATTTGATGAATCGTGTTTTCAAGCAATATTTGGATTCGTTTGTGATTGTGTTCATTGATGATATCCTTATCTATTCTCGGAGTGAAGAGGAGCATATAGACCACTTGAGGGTTGTGTTGCAAACTCTCAAGGATAGATAATTGTTTGCTAAGTTTAGCAAGTGCGAGTTCTGTATGCAGTCCGTTGCTTTTCTAGGTCACATTACGACTAGTGATGGTATTCGGGTTGACTCTCAAAAGATTGAGGCAGTAAAAAACTGGCCTAGACCCACTTCCCTATCTGATATTAGGAGTTTTTTGGGTTTGGATGGTTACTACCGAAGGTTTGTGGAAGTGTTTTCTTCCATTGCTTCCCCTTTAACCCGACTGACTCAGAAAAAGGTAAAGTTTCAATGGTCCGACTCTTGTGAGAAAGGATTTCAGGAATTGAAGACTCGATTGACTACAACTCTAGTGTTGGCTCTACCCGAGGGCTTAGATGATTTTGTGGTTTATTGTGATGCCTCCAGAATTGGTTTGGGTTGTGTTTTGATGGAACGTGGAAAGGTGATTGCTTATGCCTCGAGTAAGCTTAAAGTGTATGAGAAGAACTACCCTACTCATGATCTTGAGCTAGCAGCCGTGGTCTTTTCTTTGAAGATTTGGAGGCATTATTTGTATGGTGTGCATGTTGATATGTTCACGGATCACAAAAGTCTTCAATATGTGTTCTCTAAAAAGGAATTGAATTTGCGACAATCGAGATGACTTAAGCTTCTTAAGGATTACGACATGAGTGTGCTTTACCATCCGGGTAAGGCCAATGTCATGGCGGATGTCTTGATTAGATTATCCATGGGAAGTGTGTCTTTCGTTGATCATGGGAAGAAGGAATTCGTTAAGGAGGTTCATATGCTAGCTCGGTTGGGAGTTCGCCTAATGGACTAGACAGAAGGTGGTGTGATTGTACAAAATGTTGTTGAATCATCTTTGGTAGATGAGGTGAAGGCAAAGCAAGACAATGATCCCATTTTACTTCAGCTTAAGGGTGCAGTTCATCAGCAGCGGGTGGAGGTTTTCTCCCAAGGGGGAGATGGTGTGATTCATTACCAGGGTCTCTTGTGTGTGCCAGATGTTGATGGGTTGAGACAACAGATTTTGGCTGAGGCTCACAGTTCAAGATATTCCGTTCATCTGGGTGCCACTAAGATATACCGTGATCTACGGGAAGTCTTTTGGTGGAACGGTTTGAAGAAGGACATAGCCGGGTTTGTGGCTAAGTGTCCCAAAGGTCAACAAGTAAAGGTGGAGCATCAAAGGCCAGGTGGCATGATTCAGGATATTGACCTTCCCACTTGGAAATGGCAAGCAATCAACATGGACTTTATTACTGGGTTGCCTCGTACTCGAAGGCAACATGTTTCTATTTGGGTGATTGTCGACTGGATGACTAAGTCATCCCACTTCTTGGCTGTTAAGACTACGAATACAGTAGATGATTATGCCAGACTCTACATACGGGAGATAGTCCGATTGCATGGTGTTCCTTTGTCTATCATTTCAGATAGAGGTCCTCAGTTTACATCTCAGTTTTGGAAGTTGTTTCAGAAAGGTCTTGGTACTAAAGTGAAGCTTAGCACAACTTTTCACCCTCAGACGGATGGCCAGGCCAAGCATACTATTCAGACTTTGGAGGATATGTTGAGGGCTTGTGTTATTGACTTCAAAGGATGTTGGGATGATCACTTACCTCTTATCGAGTTTGCCTACAACAACAACTTTCACCTCTAGCATCCAGATGGATCCTTATGAGGCTCTTTATAGTCGGAGATGTAGGTCTCCTATTAGTTGGTTTGAGGTAGGTGAGGCAGCTTTGATTGGTCAAGATTCGATTCATGAAACTATGGAAAAAGTTCAGCTTATTCGGGAAAGGTTGAAGACCACACAAAGTCGACAAAAATCTTATGCGGATGTAAGGAGAAGGGATTCGAGGAGAGTTGGTAGTGTTGCCTATGAGTTGGAGTTGCTAACAGAATTGGAAGCGGTTCATCCAATTTTCCATGTATTCTTGTTAAAGAAGTGTGTTGGTGATCCAACCTTGATTATTCCTTTGGAAGAGTTGGGTGTGAAGGATAGTCTCACTTATGAGGAGGTTATCGTGGAGATTCTTGATCATCAGGTTCAGAGGTTGAGGAACAAAGAAGTCACCTCGGTGAAAGTCCTTTGGAGGAACCAGCTCGTAGAAGGTGCTACTTGGGAAGCGGAAGAGGCTATGAAGGCTAAATATCCCCATCTCTTTCCCTCCGATTCAATTTCAGTTTGAGGTACTAGTGTCCTCCTTAGTATGTCCCTACGATTCTACTCCATCAATTCCTCTCATGATTCTAGCATGCATCTATATTTTACGAAGTTAGTTTATCATGTTTTCGAGTTAAAAAGTTCAGGTTTTATGGTTACTCTTGATTTCCATGTTTTGAAGTTTGGTTGGGCTGTTTTCCCCTTAGTTTTCCCTTGTTAGCCTTCATTCGAGGACGAATGATCCCAAGGGGGAGATATTGTAACACCCCAGAAATTGGTCCAGCTTTTAAACTCAGAACTTGCAGAAAATTTTGGACTTCCAGGGACCACGGGTCAAGTCCATGAGTCGCTGGTGGTTCCATGAGTCATCATGATCCCAGTCCTACAGACCATCCTCAAGTCTGAGGACAACGAGTCAGTTCCATGACTCGTAGAAGTTTTTATGGGTCGTTCTGTTGACTCGTGGAACCTCATCAGAGGCCAACAAATTCCCTGACTTCCATGACTGAGTTCTATGACTCGTGGAAGTTTCCACGAGTCATCCTATTAAGTCGTAGAAGACCTTCTGCAAGTTGATATCTTGAGCAGTTTCATGATAAGGAACCATGAGTCGTGGTCAAGTCTACGAGTCGTAGACCCCACCCGTGGAACCTGAAGCTGGGTTTTTAAGACAACTTTTCTTAGTTAAGTCCCAGGGGTATTTTGGTCTTTTTCCATCTTTTTAACTACTAAGTGAGGTCGTTTTGACTATTTCAAGTAGGGTTTTCACCCTTATTACCCTAAGTTCCTCCTAAATCATTCATTCACCTCCCAAAAGAAGAAAAGTTCTTCCTCAAGCTTCAAGTCTCCAAGCTCCAAGTCAAGCCTCTTATATCTTTTCCATTGAAGTGGGTCATCTTCTTCTAAGGTATGTGGGTATTCAGCAATAGGTTCCTCTCACCCTTCTGCTCAAAATCCCAATTCTTATGTTGAAGTATGAATTTATGAAATTAGGGTTTGATCAAATTTTGGGGAAAATTTATGTTCTGTTTCTATGTTTAAATTCATGGTTTCTTTTTTATTTTACATGATTTGTTCATGATTCCTTCATTGGTTTTAAAAACCTAAGTATGAGAATTGATTTCTAGCATGAAACTATGAAATTGCATCTTTTCAAGAGAAACTTGGCATGATTAGATATCATGGCCTTTATGTATTTACGAAATTTCATGCCAAATTTTTCAAGTATGAATTTAGAAAGAAAAGCATATTTTAAATTATGGGTATGCCTATCTTTATGAACTATGACATGAAAATTTGCATGATGCCCGATGTGTTTTCATGCTTTATGGAGAAGATTTGGCATGAGATGGTGCCACTATGAAATGATGAGTTGTATGTGCATGTTTTTGGAGTAGTATTTAGCACCGAGCGATGAGGGTTTGATTACCCAAATCCAGAAACTACGTTTCCAGCGTAGGTTATGAAATGATATGTGCCTTATAGGCTTATGAGAGTGGATCCACATCTTTACGAATGGTGTCCTGTGTCCTAACGGGCATTAGGGCAGCTTTGCCAACTAGGGTTATATAGTTGGGTATGGTGACTCATTCCTTGGCAAGGTTCAAGTCAGCTTTTCTAACTAGGGTTATATAGTTAGATTCCATGTAACCTCACATGGTCTCATGTCGGTTAAAAGAAACTCCCTTATGTATGTTTTCAAGTTTTCTAAGCTTTATGAACTCTTACCTTAAGGTTTGGCTTTTACTTCATGGTTTATCTTTCCAATATGCTATTTACTCATGATACCCTATTATAAGTATGTATGGATTTTGTCTAAGTACGTTTTAAAGCATTTTTCCATCCTATTTATGCATTGCCCATATATTCAGTACATTCTATAGTACTGACGCATACTTTGCGCTGTATCTTTTGATGATGCAGATTCAGGTGTCCCTTCTCAGATTCGTGGCTAGAGTTCTCAGGCCACTTACTCCGCCAGCTGTGGGTGAGTCCTCTTTGGTCGAGGACTAGTCATGTTCTTAGCTTATGTTGACATTATTTCCGTACTTCGAGTTAGCTAGGGTCTTGTCCTAGCAACTCATTATGTTATGATTAGAGGCTTTCAGACATAGACCGTATGTAACCCTTCGGGGTTGTCGTATCTCTTTGACTAAACCATCTATCTTATGCTATTCTATCTTTATATATGATGCTTCCGCTATGTTTTCTTTATGTTTGCTTGAGAATGCTATGACTAAGGGTTAGCTTGGGATCCTTGTGGTCCTAAGTCCCGTGTTACACTAGGGGGTAACCTCGGGGCGTGACATAAATATTAACAGTTTTCAGTTATACAGTCTTTCAAAAATCATCCAAATTAATTTGGTACTGACACAATATTCTAGAACTTCTGTTTTAAATGAGCTATCAGAATTTAGTTTGGGAGTATACTTAGCACTGAGTTGGACTAGGGTTCAGCGTATCCTAGAGTCCCAGAACTATGAGCCACCGTAGGTTTACTTAGCCCCTCAAATAGGCCTCAAAATTAGTGATCACGCCAGTCATGCCTCTATACCCTGGCAAGGTATATTGGGTCCTCTCGATGGGGCATATACATCAGACTCCATGTTTAGCTCACGTGATTTATGTTGGTTAACAGGCTCTCCCACAGATTCAGTTTTAGTAGATTGTACATGACCCTTAGTTCAGTTCAATTGTATTTTTATTATGATTTTTACTTCAGATCATCCTTCTTATTTATCATATAAACTTTATGATTGGGTCATTGAATGTCAGTCTAGTTCTTTGCACTCAGTTTGCATTTAGCACAGCATATCAGTATTTTCAGCATGCTCAGCTTATCTTATAGTTTACATATCTCACAGTTACAACTCAGAAACATGTTATATACCCTCTTCAGTAAAAGAGCTTATGTTTTACAGTTCTGACTCATGCATTCTCAGATGTTTATACTTGATCCAATTTTACGTTATGCCATCATGTTACATGTTTTTTCATGATTTAAAGTTAGTGCATTATCTCACATGCTCAGTACATTCAAAGTACTGATCGCATACTTCTTTGTGTTGCATCTTTTCATGATGCAGGTTCTAGTTCTAGCTCTCAGAATCGGGGTCAGACAGATCGCAACTTTCAGCCAGCAGGTGATAAGTTCTCCTATTTTAGGAACTCCAGTCAGTTTGTAGTCATAGCGATTTATCTCAGTCAATATACATTGATTAAAGACAGCTAAGGTCATGTCCTGACTGACTATATTCAGTGTTAGTAGATGCTTCACAGACAGTCATTTAGAATTGTTGTACTCAGTTCCAGTTTCTTTTCTTTATAATATTGTTATAAATATTTTAACCAGTGATTCATTGAACAAGTTATCTCATAATCTTGCTTTCGCATAATATTTTCCAGTTTATATGTTTCTATTAAGTTACTCATGAATTATGCCAGTATAAAGGGTTAGCTTGGGGTCACTTGTGATTCTAGGTCCCGTGTTACGTTCAGGGTGTAGGCTCGGAGCATGACAAGTAGGAGCTCTGATCTCTTAGAAATTATTCATACAAATATTAGTGAACCTTACATATCTACTTTGAGCAATCACAAATATTTCATTACATTTATTGTTGACTTTTCTAAATATTGTTATATATACCTTTTAAAAGAGAAGTCTGAATCACTTGATAAATTTAAATTTACAATATTGAAGTTGAAAAATAGCTTGAGAAGTCCATTAAGATAGTGAGATCTGACCGTGAGGGGTGAGTACTATGAAAATTATGATGAGTCTAGTCAATATATGAGGCATTTTGCTTTATTTTTACAAGAATGTGGGATAATAGCACAATACACCATGCCAGGTACACCTAAGCAGAATGGTGTGGCTGAGAGATGTAATCTCACTCTCATGCAAATGGTGAGAAGTATGATATCAAGGACTAGCTTTCCTAAGTCTCTTTGTGGTGAAGCTTTAAAAATCGCAACTTATATCCTAAATAGAGTTCCTACAAATCTTTTTTAAAAATCCTTTTTGAACTATGGACAACTTGAAAACCTAGCTTGAATCACTTTTATATTTGGGGATGTTTGGTTGAAGTTCGTATTTATACACTCACTGAAAAAGAAGACTGATTCTAAAACTACCAGTTGTTTCTTCATAGTCTATCCTAATCACTATGAAGGTTTTAGGCTTTTTTGTCCTGGGTGTGGCACAAGAATCATTGAATTCATTAATATAAAATTCCTTGATCATGATGTTTGTGATCGTGATTGTGACTGTAGCGCGGAAGTCATGTTAAAAGAAAACAAAGTCATTATTCTTGTATCTATTGTACATGAAAAGATGGTAAACCGACCTATTTATGAAGGGTAAGATTTAGGGAATAATGATACAAATACTCCTACATCTCTTGAGCATAATGAACACATTGATCCACTCTGAAGATCACAAAGAGAAAAAAGATCTGCCGTTTCTGATGATTTTATTGTGTATGTGACTAAAACTCTTCGTGAAAGTGGAGAGCTTATTGATCCTTTATCATATGCTCAAGCCCATTCCTCTCCATATATTGAGAAATTGCATGAGGGAATGAAAGATGGGATGCGCTTCATGGAACACAATGTAGTGTGGGAGTTGATTGAATTGATGATACATTTTAAACCTATTGATTGCAAATGGATGTTTAAAATAATAAGAGACTCACAGGGAAATATAGACCGCTACAAAGCAAGATTGGTTGCTAAGGGTTATACTCAAAAATAAGGTATTGGTTTTAAATGCCCTGGTTGTCATGCCCCAAGACCACCCCTAGGTAATATGAGACCCGGGACCACAAGTAACCAGGTTAACTCTTGGTCATAGCATACTCAGATAAATGCAAGGAAACATGGCAGAAGCATACTTAAGAAAATAGGCAACCATAACAAAATAGGAACAAGGTCTAATGAATATCAAATCCAAAACCCAGAATACAAGTCTAGCTATGTCTGAAGTCTCTAAACTGTCTTAAGAGTTAATGGAAAAAGACCCCAACTAACTCGAGAATCTGAAAGAAATATAGACAAAATAAGTAGACTGATCTAGTCCTCGAAGGATGAGGACTCACTAACAGAATTTAGATATCCAGCGTTGTCTAGCCACGAGCCTGATAAACAGATCCTGGATCTTCATCATCAAGAGGATGCAGCGCAAGAAATGCATCAGTACTATAGGATGTACTGAATATATGAGATATGCATGAATAAGGTAAAAACATGCTTAAAACATAATTAAAATTGGTTCCATGAATCATAAGAGAATCATAAGTAAATATCGTAATTTGAACATAAACAGAGAAATAAAAGGGAATAAGACTTAAAGCATTCATACGGGATTTTCTCTTAACCGACATAAATCATAATAAGCTACATGGAGTACAGTGTCATACACCCACACCAAAAAAGGTTGCCCTAACCGGACAAGGTTAGAACCTTATCTATCAGGATCCTGTCATTAGCCACAGAGGGAAACCTATGGTGGCAACGTAGTTTTGGACTTGGGTTATCCAGAACCCACATCGCTCGGTGCTAAATACTACTCCCAAAATATACATATAGCTCGATTTATACTTGTGACATATCTAGTGCCAAATCTATTTGAAAAGCATAAGGACATATCTAATGTCATGCAATTCACATATCATAGGTCTTAAAACTTAGCATATCCATAATTCAAAACATACTTTCTTTTTCTAAAATCATAAGTTGAAGAATTAGGCATGCAATTTCATGATAATAGAGGCCATGTTATCTAAACATGCTAATTTAATTAAAAACATGTAATTCAATGAAATCATGCTAGAATTCATCATCAACATATGGGCTTTTGAAATTATGCAAGGAATCTTAATTAAAACATGGGTAATGAATGAGAAATCATAAATTGATACTTTAATAACTTTTTTCCAACTTGGGTAAGAATCCTAATTTCACAATTGATAACTCAAAGTAAAATACATGGTGTTTTGGGCATAAGGGTGAAAGAAATCCCTCATTTAATACCCACATACCTTATTGAAGCTTGTTTGATCTAAGATGAAAAGAAATTGAGGCTTGAATTTGGAGCTTGAAGGAGTTCTTTTCCTCTTTTGGATTGAATGAGATCTTAAGGGAAGGAACTTAGGCTAAGTGAAGTTAAAACCCTTCTAAAATTGTCCAAATCAACCTCATTTAGGAGTTAAAAGGATGGGAAATTACAAAAATATCTCTGGATAAAAGCTGGGAAAAACAGACTTAAAATGTTGGCTTTAGGTTCCACGGACCGTAGAAGGAACCACGGTTCATGGATTGGAGTCATGGTTCCTGAGCCAAATTTTCAAGCCGCAGATAACTTTCCATGAGTTAATAGGATGACTCTTGGAAACTTCCACGGGTCGTAGAAACCCCTTGTGGTTTTTGGGGGATTTGACTACCCTCAGTTTGAGTTCCACGAGTGGCTTCCATGACTCGTGGAACCATCCACGGATCGTGAACCTGACTCATGGCTCTCAGACCTGAGGTTGATCTACAGAACTAGTTTCACGAGTTACTTCCATGACTCATGGTTCTATCCATGGATCGAGGACTTGACTCGTGATTCCTGAAATTTCAAAATTTTACAGAGTTTCTAAGTTTAAAAGCTGCATCTAATTTTGGGGTGTTACAATATCTTCCTCTTGGGATCATTCATCCTCGAATGAAGACTAAGCAAGGAAAACTGTAGAGAAAACAACCCAACCAACCAACGAAACATAAAACTCAAAGATAAACATGAAAATTGAGATTTTCAACTTAAAACATAATTGAACTAACTTCGGAAATAATGAATGCATGCTAGGATCATGAGAGAAACTGATGGAATAGAATCGGAGGGACATAGTAAGGAAGAAACTATTACCTCAATCTGAAACTGTTCTCCAAAGGACCTTCACTGAAGCGACTTCTTTGTTTCTCAACCTCCAAATCTGACGATCAAGAATCTCCACGGTAACTTTCTCATAAGTACAGATAGCCTTAACACTCACGTCCTCCAAGAGAACAATCAAGGTCGGGTCACCAACATACTTCTTCAACAAGGAGACATTCTAAGTCTATTGGCAACTCCAACTGATAAGTAACACTACCAACTCTCCTCAGAATCCAATAAGGACCTACATAGTGGGGAATGAGTTTCCTTTTCTTGACAAATCTCATCACACCCTTCATGGGTGACACCTTCAGATATACCCAATCATCAACCTCAAACTCTAACTCTCTTCTCCTCACATCTGCATATGATTTCTGTCGACTCTGAGCGGTCTTCAACCTCTCCTTAATGATTTGAACCTTCTCCATAGTCTCATGAACTGAATCTGGACCAATTAAAGCCGTCTCACCTACCTCAAACTAACCAATAGGAGATCTACAACTCCATCCATAAAGTGCCTCATAAGGAGCCATCTGGATGCTAGAAGGGAAGTTGTTGTTGTAGGCAAACTCGATAAGAGGTAAGTGATTATCCCAATTACCTTTGAAATCAATCACACAAGCTTTCAACATATCTTCCAAAGTCTGAATAGTATGCTCTGCCTGGCCATCCGTATGTGGGTGAAAACCTGTGCTAAGCTTAATCTGAGTACCAAGACCTTTCTGAAATGACTTCCAAAATTGGGACATAAACTGAGTACCCCTATCTGAAATGATAGACAATGGAACACCATGCAATCTGAATATCTCCCGAATGTAGAGTCTGGCATAATCCTCTACTGAATCCATAGTCTTGACATCCAAGAAATAGGATGACTTAGTCATCTGATCGACAATCACCCAAATAGAATCATGTTGCCTACGAATATGAGGCAAACCAGTAATGAAATCCATAATGATCGCTTCCCACTTCCAAGTAGAAAGATCAATATCCTGAGTCATACCACCCGATCGCTGATGCTCTACCTTCACTTGTTGACAATTGGGACACTTGGCCACAAAACCTGCTATGTCCCTTTTCATGTCATTCCACCAATATACTTTCCATAGGTCACAGTACATCTTGATGGCACCGGGGTGAATAGAATACCTGGAGCTATGAGCCTCTATCAAAATTTGCTGTCTCAACCCATCCATGTCAGGAACACAAAATCGACCCTGATATCAAAGCACACCATCTCTCCCTTGGGAGAAAACCTCTACTCTTTGCTGATGGACTGCACCCTTCAACTGTTGCAAAATAGGATCAATATCTTGTTTTTATTTCACTTCAGCTACCAAAGATGATTCAGAACCATTCTGAACAATAACACCACCTTCTGTCAAATCCATAAGACAAACTCCTAATTGAACAAGTCGATGAAAATCCTTGGCCAATTCCTTCTTTCCATTCTCAACCGAAGACACACTACCCATGGACAACCTACTAAGTGCATCCTCCATGACATTGGCCTTATCCGGATGGTAAAGCACACTCATATCTTAATTCTTAAGAAGCTAAAGCCACCTTCTCTGACGAAGATTCAATTATTTTTGAGCAAACACATACTGAAGACTCTTATGATCGGTGAATACATTCACATGAATACCATACAAGTAGTGTCTCCAAATCTTCAAAGCAAAAACCACGGCCGCCAACTCAAGATCATGAGTAGGGTAGTTCTTCTCATGAACCTTAAGCTGTCTCGAAGCATAAGCACTCACCTTACCATGTTGCATTAATACACAACCCAAACCAATCCTAGAAGCATCACAATACACAACAAAGTCATCTAGGCCCTCGGGTAGAGCTAACACTAGAGTTGTGGTCAATCTAGTCTTCAATTCCTGAAATTTCTTCTCACATAGATCAGACCACTAAAATTTCACCTTCTTCTGAGTCAACCGAGTCAATGGGGCAGCAATGGAAGAAAACCCTTCCACAAATCTCATATAGTAACCAACCAAACAAAAAAAGCTCCTAATATCAAACGGGGAAGTGGGTCTAGGCCAGTTCCTTACTGCCTCAATCTTTTGAGAATTAACTCGAATACCATCTCTAGTCAGAATATGACCCATAAAAGCAACAGACTGTATCCAAAACTCACACTTGCTAAACTTAGCAAATAACTGTCGATCCTTGAGAGTTTGCAACACAACTCTCAAATGGTCCTCATTCTCCTCCTTACTCTGAGAATAGATAAGAATATCATCAATAAAAATAATCACAAACATATCCAAATACTGCTTGAACACACGGTTTATCAAATCCATAAAATCTGTAGGAGCATTTGTTAGTCCAAAGACATAACCACAAATTCATAATGACCATACCAAGTTCTGAAGACTATCTTTGGTATGTCACTCTAACTCTGAGTTGATGATAATCGGATCTAAGGTCGATCTTGGAGAAGTAACTGGCACCATGAAACTGATCGAATAAGTCATCAATCCTAGGAATGGAATACTTATTCTTGATTGTAACCTTGTTCAACTGACGATAGTTGATATTCTGAGGGAACCATCTTTCTTTCACACGAATAAGAATGGAGCACCCCATGGAGAGATGTTGGGTCGAATAAAACCCTTATCAAGGAGCTCTTTCAACTAATCCTTCAATTCCTTAAGCTCTGCAGGAGCCATTCCATAGGGAGGAATAAAGATAGGATGCGTATCTGGAAGAAGATCTATTCCAAAGTCGATATCCCACTCAGGAGGAACTCTGGGTAAATATTTGGGAAACACTACTGGAAACTCATTCACAACAGGAACTGACTGGAGAGATGGGGTTTTGGACTCTGTGTCCACAACCCAAACTATATGATAGACATAACCCTTAGAAATCATCTTCCGAGCCTTAAGATAAGATATGAAATGACCCTTCGAGGATGGAGGACTACCTTGTCACTCTAAGACAGGTTCATTTGGGAACTTGAAACTAAAAACTCAAGTACGATAATGAACCAAGGCATAACATGCATACAACCAATCCATACTAATGATGACATCAAAATCAGTCATCTCCAACTCAACTAGATCCACTGAAGTGACTCTATGAACGACTGAGATAGGATAATTTTGGTAGATTCTTTTGGCTAGGACTGACTCACCAACAGGAGTAGAAACACAAAAAGGTTCTAAGAGCTGATCAGGACTAATCTCGAACTTGCAAGTAACATAAGGGGTTACAAAAGATAAGGAGGCACCGGGATCCAATAAAGCATACACATCGAGAGAGAAGACTTTTAACATACCACTAACAACGTCCGATGAACTCTCCTGGTCCTGGCGAGAAACGTGACATAAAGGTGGTTCTGGCGCTGATCACCAAAACTAAAAGTCGTGCCCTGCTAGGTCGATTGACCTCCTGGGGCTGCTGGGGCATACTGAGTCCTGCTACCTCCCTGTCCCTTCTTAGCTAAAGGGCAATCATTAATCTTGTGTTCAACCTGCCCATACCCAAAGCATCAACCTGAACCAACTAAACACTCACCAAGATTACTTCTACCACACTTGTTGCAAGAAGGGTAAGGAGTCCTCTTTGCAACACTTCCCTGCGAATAGGAACTTGATCCTCTACCGGTATGATCATGATGAAGCATGGGGGCCTTGGTAGGAGCACTAGCTAAAGAATGAACGGGTCCTGATGATTTCTTATAAAATGAAGAGCGATGTCCACCTCTGGACCTCTGATGGCTAAGACCTGAGCTCTCTAATCTAACCCTCTTGTTCTCCCTTGCCATTTCCCTAAACTTGTCACCCTCAATCTGATGGGCATGAGTCATAAGTTGAGAAATATCTATGTCACCCAAAATCATAGCGGACCTACACTCCTTCTTTACCAAGTTTGACACTCCATAAATGTACTTACTCATCTTATCCCTTAGGTCAGCTACCATGGAAGGGTCATACCTACAAAGTTGGGTGAACTTCAACCCATACTCTTGGACCAATATGGAGCCTTGCCTCAAATTCATGAACTCTTAGGCCTTAGCTTGCCTCAACTCCCTCGGGAAGAACCGGTCAAGAAAAGCCCTCTCAAAGCATTCAAAAGTCATAGGGACCACATCCCTAGCCCTAGCATCTTTCCACTGAATGTACCAAATATGAGCTACGTCCTTATGCTGATAGGAAGCTAGCTCGACACCCTCGACACCAACAATTTGCATCACACCAAAGATCTTTTTCAGAGCCTCACCAAATTTCAAACCCCATAACTCAGGTGGGTTCATGCGAATAAAGTCTCAAACTCAGGCCACAACTCTACCCTGAGGCTGAATGGGGATAGGAGCCTGCTGGTTGGCCTGAGCGGCCATAGTCTGCTCTAGCATATGAATAGCATTCTTGAACTGTGCATTTGTGACCCAAGGGGTCTGGAATCGAAGGATCAACATTTTGGGCGGCTCTGCGAGGCATGGCACGGCAAGGAGGCATAATCTGAAATGCATAAAGAAGTGATTAGAGGAGTGATAGAGTTAAACTTTATAGCACGATATTGATGAAGAAAGAAGTGAAGTTTTTCCTAAGACACCTCATAGATTCCCTCTCATAAGTGTGGCATGCTTCACACATATGAAAGAGACTCTACTCAATGCGACTTTCATACACCCTAAGACTCTTGAACCTGAGGCTCTAATACCATTTGTCATGCCCTGAGACCACCCCCTAGGCGTAACACTGGATCCGAGATCACAAGTGCCCCAGGTTAACCCTTGGTCATAGCATACTCATATAAATACAAGATAACATAGCGGAAGCTTACTTAATGAAGATAGGCAACCATAACTAAATAGGGACAAGGTCTAAGGAATATCAAATCCAAAACTCGGAATACAAGTCTAGCTATGTCTGAAGCCTCTAAACTGTCATAAGAGTTGATGGGACAAGATCCTAACTAACTCGAGAATCTGAATGAAAGATAGACAAAATGACTAGACTGATACTAGTCCTCGATGGATGAGGACTCACCAATTGAATCTGGATATCCAGCTTTATCTAGCCACGAGCCTGATGAAGAGAGTATGAATCTACATCATCAAGAGGATGCAGCGTAAAATATGCATCAGTATTATAGGATGTACTGAATATGTGAGATATGCATGAATAAGGTAAAAATATGCTTAAAACTGGTTCCATGCATCATAAGAGAAATCATAAGTAAACATCATAGTTTGAACATAAACTGATAAATAAAAGGGCATAAGACTTAAAGCATTCATACGGGAGTTTCTCTTAACCGACATAAACCATGATGAGCTACATGGAGTCCAGTGTCAAACACCCACACTGAAAAAGGTTGTCCTAACCGGCCAAGGTTAGAACCTTATCTATCAGGATCCTGTCATAAGCCACAGAGGGCAACCTACGGTGATAACATAGTTTTGGACTTGGGTTATATAGAATCCACGTTGCTCGATGCTAAATACTACTCCCAAAATATACATATAGCTCAATTTATACTTGTGACATATCTAATGCTAAATTTATTTTAAGAACATAAGGACTTTACTAAAGTCATGCAATTCACATATCATAAGTCTTAAAACTTAGCATATCCATAATTCAAAACATACTTTTTTTTTCTAAAATCATAACTTGAAGAATTAGGCATGCAATTTTATGATAATAGAGGCTATGTTATCTAAACATGCCAATTTTACTTAAAAATATGTAATTCAATGAAATCATGCTAGAATTCATCATCAACATATGGTCTTTTGAAATTATGTAAGCAATCTTAATTAAAACATGAGTAATGAATGAGAAATCATGAATTGATACTTTAAAACAAAACTCATTACTTTTTCCCAATTTGGGTAAGAACCCTAATTTCACAATTGATAACTCAAAGTAAAAACATGGGGGTTGGGTGAAAGAAATCCCTCATTAAATACTCACATATCTTATTGAAGCTTGCTTGAGCTAAGATAAAAAGAAATGGAGGCATGAACTTGGAGCTTGAAGGAGTTTTTTTCCTATTTTGGATTGAATGAGAGCTTAAGGGAAGAAACTTAGGCTAAGTAAAGTTAAAGCCCTTATAAAATTGTCCAAAATGACCTCATTTAGGAGTTAAAAGGATGAAAAATTACAAAAATACCTCTGGATAAAAGTTGGGAAAAACAGACTTAAAATCTCGGCTTTAGGTTCCATGGACCCTTTCCACAGACCATAGAAGGAACCACGGTTCATGGATTGGAGTCGTGGTTCCTGAGCCAAATTTTCAAGCTGTAAATAACTTTCCATGAGTTAACAAGACAACTCGTGAAAACTTCCATGGGTCGTAGAAACCCCTCATGGTTTCTGAGGGATTTAACCACCCTCAGTCTGAGTTCCACGAGTGAGTTCCACGACTCATGGAACCATCCATGGATTGTGAGTCTAACTCGTGGTTCTCTGACCTGAGGTTAATATGCAGGACTGGTTTCATGAGTTACTTCCATGACTCGTGGTTCTATCCATGGCTCATGGACTTGACTCGTGATTCCTAGAAGTTCAAAATTTTGCAGAGTTTCTAAGTTTAAAAGTTGAATCAAATTCTCGGGTGTTATACTGGTATAGTAGGAGTGTGGTGTGTTCTCTCTTTATTTTGTAGATGTGCTCCTGGAAAGGGAAGCTATAATTTTTTATGTAGATCGAGCAATCCCGCCCTGTTCAAGTGATCGCCCCGAGCCAAGCGAGATTGGAGACCGCCTTAATAATTGTTCATAATGGGCCTACTATTTAACGTACGTATGTTATGTAGTTTTTATTTTTGTACCTTTGTCGTCCCTCAGCCCCTCTCCCACTCTTTCTATCTATCATTAGAAGTAGGGCGGGTGGCATACCTCACTGAACTATCAATCACGAAGCTATCTCCCGGTTCAACCAACTATCCGTCCTGGTGCCTTTGCTATTGATTTGACCGATTCTCATTGTTAATCCAGGTTCACCTTGGCCCTTACCCAGAGTTCTTATGAAGACTCTGGTGGTGTATGTGTATGATAGGGCCCCCTATAACAAAGATCGATGATGTTATCATGATAAGTGTGGGAAGTCGATAGTGTACTCGATAATTGAAGGATTTATAGACTTGCATTAACTTCTCGTGGATAGTAGGGGGAACTTTAATGTAATTGCGGATCCATTAGAAAAAACTTTGGGGTCGGCCTCCTGACTTCAATGCCTTTATTAAAGTGATGAGCTTTGAAGATATGATTTTCTCATATTTTCTTATCTCTTCTGCAGCAAGCTCTGTTGGCCTCGCGCTCTGATGACATCTCGACGTTCTCCTGGTGCTCTCCCCTTTAGAACGCGCTTTAAGGAAAGAGGGGAAGAAAGACTATAGAAAGGCTAAGAGAATGTAGTTCATTCAAGTCTCATACAGAATTAGTTAGAAGCACCTCTTTCTATTGCTATTGACTTGATGTGATTTAAAATATTTTCTCCTATTTCATCAAAAGATGCATTTAGAGTTGTCATGGCTCTTGTGGCTCATTTTGCTTTAGAGCTGTATCAAATGGATGCTAAAAGTTCTTTTCTCAATAGTGGTTTGTGTGAAGAAGTGTATTTTATTCAGCCTGAAGGATTTCAGAAAGCTAATAAAGAACATCTAGTGTGTAAGCTTAATAAACTCATATATGGGCTTAAACAAGCTTCCAGACAGTGGTACTTGAAATTTTATGAAATCATCACAAAGTTTAGATTTGTAGAAAATGAGCTTGATGAATATGTCTATATCAAAATATCCAGGGGTAATTTCATTATTGTGATTCTTTATGTTGATGACATCCTAATTGCTACCAATGATTTGAGTTTGATGAATGAGACTAAATAATTTATATCAAGATCTTTTGATATGAAAGACCTTGGTGAAGCCTCTATTGTTCTTGGGATAGAAATTAAAAGAGATAGATCTCGTGGTTTGTTGGGATTATGTCAGCGAGCCTATATTAAGGGTGTCCTGAAAAGTTTAAATATGCAAGATTTGTACAAGGCCTGATATCACATTTGTTGTTCTTCTAATCCTGGGTGGACATATTGAATAGCTGAAAAGAAGGTGATAAGATATCCACAACGAACCAAGGACTTCATACTTGTGTACAGAAAAGTTGATAATCTTGATCTTTTAATGTATTCAGATTTAGATTTAGTAGATTGTTAAGACACTACGAAGTCACCATTTGGTTATATCGTTTTGTTGGCTGCAAGTATTGTTTCTTGAAAGAGTGAAAAATAAAGTATCATTGTTACATTCACAATGAAAGCAGAGTTTATTGCTTATTTTGTAACTGCTTCACATGCTGTCCGAATGAAAATTGCAAGTTGTCGACTTTATATTTAAATCAATGATCATCTTTTGTGATAACAGTTCTGATGTGTTCTTCTCTAAGAATAATAAGAGAACAAAAGGCTCTAATCATGTTAGACTTAAGATTCTTAAGGTCAGAGATATGGTAAAATAAGGAAAAATATTTATTGAGCATATTAACACTGAATCTATGTTGGTTGATCCTTTAACTAAAGGTTTTAGGCCTGTGGTATTTAAGGAACATGCTCAAAGCGTGGGTATTTTGAAATGTTTTGATGTAGTTTAGTCAGTGGGAGCTACTCTGTAATGACTAACTGAGATATTGCTTTCAATCAATTTTGTTTCTTATCCTTTAATACAAGCTTGTGTTGTTTGATATTTGTCATATTGACTAACATGTTTATATGTTTATTTATTCTAATTGAATATTATTTAAACTCATGGTATTTTTGAGTTTTGTTACTTGTTGCCTTGATTATCTTGGGTAAGGTACAAAAGAGTTTTGTTACTTGTTGCCTTGATTATCTTGGGTAAGGTACAAGAAAACTCTCCTGATGTGATATTATTTTAGTGTCACTTGGAGGCTCCTGATGTGATATAGTTTTTATGTCACTTGAAGAATTATGTCTTCCTAAGAAGTGTATCTTTGTTCACCTTGATTAGAAAAATAATATGCTTAGCACACATGTTTGATTCATGTTGATGGAAATTCTAGCATATGTAACTATAAATAGAATAACTCATACTTTAAAATGGTATTATGCCTGCTATGGTTCGTTGTTAGCATTATCCATTGAGATTGGAGATTGGATGGATTGGTGTATGGGTCATTCTATCCTTAGCTATGTGCCACTATAGAGTCTTAAAATCTTTTTCAAAATGTTCTTTTTTCAAAACCTCAAATCCTTGAAAAAGACTTTTTCGTGTTCTCAATTAGCACTAATGTCCAAGTGGGAGAATATTGATATCTGAACTTGTGTTAATTGGTTATAGCCTGAAAGAATAGTGATGTGGATCAAGTGATGAATTAATAAAAAGCCTACTATTAAATTATTATGTGTGTGGATAAGCTAGACCAAATAATTATTGGCCTATGATGGGTTGACACTCTATAAATAGAGGCCAACCCCCCTTTCCCTAGCTATGAAAAAAGGAATTTTTACATAAATGAAATCTTTTAAATCAATAATTACCCTTTTTTGGAGTACTTTTTTTTATTACAATCTATAACATATATTTGCATTCCATAGCTAATATTACTTTATTGCTCCTTCTCCAACCCATTATCTATTACCAACACCCTCCAGCTCTCCTCTTACTTCTCTTCCTAATGCCGAAATCCGACGCCACTCCGACAAAATCATAAATTGACAGAAATTCCAATGAATTAGACCCACAATTTCTTTTCAGATCTGAGACAAGATGAAATGAACATATTTCTCATTCATCGAAACTGGATTTTTTTGGTGGGACAGAGACGGAGGAACAATGGGGTTGGGGGTCTGATTGATTTTGTGGTGGTTGGGGTTGGAGGTTTATTGGTTACAATGATGATTTTTGGTTGGTCAAAATTTGCCAAAAAAGGGGAGGGAGAAGATGGGTCAGAGAAGAGGGTGATGGTGGTGGAATTATTATGGTGTTGCTCATTTCGTCGGAGTGGTGACTAGTTTATGTAGATGATTTGATTGCTCCGATAATTAACTTCGCCAGAGATGGAGTTGGAGAAGGATGGAGGAGAGGGGCGTGACGGTGGATGGTGGCCGGAGAACGGGAAGAAGGGGACTGTTTGGTGGTGGTCTGGATGGATTTTGCATCTAGCCAGAAATGGCTTCTCCGGTAGTGGATGAACTATGTGGTGATGACGGTGGTTTGGTTTTGGATTGGAACTATTAGTAGTTCGACGGTGATATGGTGGTGGTAATTCACCGGAGAAGAAGAGGTGAAACTTTGAAAAGTTGTATTAAAATTGTATTAAATATAAATAATAGTTGTAATATAATTCTAATTCAATATTATACATTGTTATGAATTCGATATTTGTTATTTCATAACATATATAATACATTTTTAATAACATAAACTAACTTAAGTAGAACGAAAATATTTAAAATTCACATATAATACTTATAATACATTTGTATTTAAAATATTTTGGTTATGTATTCACCACATGCATTAAAATATGCATATAATATGTACAATATATTGAATTCAAAATGTATTACAATTGTTATTTATTTTTTTCTCTTATTAATGATGTTAAAAATGTATTATACCTGAATTTCAAACATTCAAATACTATTCAAATTAGTTTATATGTTAATATATTAAAATTGTGTTAAAAATGTATTATATATATATTTAGCTGATTCTGCTATTTTTGGTAAGAAAAGTAAGACTATAATCTGTAAGAGAAAAAGCTATACTATAATTCGTAATAAAGCTTCCATAACACATTATCTTTGTAAAAAGGCCATGAAAAAATCCTAGCATATTTTGTTCCTGAATACGTAGTATAGCGGTTGACGTCCCATCGATTGAGATAGCTAGTGGATTGTTGAAGTTGGCTTTAGGTTTAACCGCCGAGTGCTACCACTGCTAATCAATGGAGATGAATGATACACTTTCTTTGCTCTATCTCAAAATTATCATTATGTTTGTATTTTAAGCTTTGCTATAACTACGAGTTAATTATCTTACACACCTTACTAAATTAAGAGAGAATTAATTAAAATTTTCTCATATTAATCTTGCAATTAATTCTCTTTGAAAGTGTAAATACTTGTCTGTAAAGTTCCTTAAGGGCTGAATTAGTAAAACTACCTTATTATTTATGATTTTTAAGATATGTGTAAAAGAGAAAGTGGCCAACTAATATGGAACGGATGGAGTAATTGTCTTTTCTTGATATCTTAAAAGTGACAAGTAAAAGTGAGAATCTATTTTTGAAATAGTGAACAAGTAAAAGTGAACGGAAGGAGTATTAGAAGAAGAAGCTACTGGAAAAATTAGTACTAGTAAAGGATTTGAACATTGTTACGCATACGAAATTGAAAGTGATTTCAATATTTAATTCATTTGAAATTAAATTTTATGATTTTGTTTATATAATTTTGAGTATAGACTTGACATTTATTGTTGAAAAATTACAAGCTTTAAGTTGAAATTGAAATGGATTTACACTTGACTTTTCTTTTCAAATGTTAATTTGTAATTTGATGTAAAAGTTTTCTATTTTATATTGACTAATGTTGCATTGATTTTTTTAATAAAGGTTTAAATCATTATCCAAGGGTTAATTCATCATAGTCTAGTTCTTCAATAATTAAATTATTCTAAAACATGGAGTTTCTACCTCATTACTCCCTTAAAGCAGTTTTATGCTAAAGGTATCATCTTTATTGGACTTTAAGTCCCAAAAATTCACATTTATGTATTACAACATCAAATTAAATCCTAAGAAGTATTAATTAATAACTTAGAAGCATAAGAACTGATAATTATATCCACTCATTCATTTTTCCGTAGTTTCCATAAGTTCTAGGGTTCTAACCTGCAATCTACCATTAAAGCCACCCCTATTAATTTTAGGGTGTTAGAGGATTACTAGATGAAAGAGTTGACCAGGTGAACTTACCTCGAAGAAGAAGAAATTTGCCCTAGCCTTGGAAAAATTGCATCACGGGTCTCTGGAACGAGTTTTGAAGTTATGAGGGTGAGAAACTCAAAATAACTTACTTAAAGGAAAATTCTGTCTCGCGTCGACCGCTGCAACGGTTGATATTTTTGCTACGACGGTCCCGCTATGACAATCAATGTCTCTCTATGGTGAGGCCTGCCATTATCATAACACCGCTACAATGAAACTCTGATCGCTACATCGATTTTTCTGCAGTGGAAAATTCACCGCTGCATCGGTGCCTCGTTAACCAGAATCTCAGTAAAAGTATATTAAGCATTATTTCACAACACAAATATTATTTCAAGACACCACAATACCAATCAGATGTACAAATTACTGTAAACATTTGCTAAGACTCACTCGTAGTCTCAAAATTTCCTATGGAGGTCTAGTTCACTAGGTCACCCCCTAACGAAACACAACACACCAGTACAATGCACAAAATCATTATAATTACACAAATTTTTCAGTTTTAAACCTCTCTATAATGATTGAATGGTTCGTTACATCAGGTACCAATTAAACCAGCCCCGAACAGACAAGAAAGAAAACAAGGAAAGAAATATCTAACTCAGCGAAAAGCTGGGGATATTTGCTATGCATGTCTGATTCGCTATTTCAAGTGACCTCCTCCATAAGAGGGTTCTTTCATTGGACCTTCACAGACTCAGTCTCTTTGGATCTCAACTTACGAACCTTTCAATTTAAGATAGCCACAGGCTCCTCTTCATAAGACAAATTTTCATCAAACAAGACTGAATTTCAGCGAATGATATAAGTATCATCACCATGATACATTTTCAGCATCCAAACATGAAATACCGGGTGAACCCTCGACAAACCTAGAGGAAAAGCCAATTCATAAGCTACCTCCCCCACACGTCTAATAATATCAAACGGATCAATGAATCTCGACCGAAACTTACCTCGCTTTTTAAATCTCATCACTACCTTCATGGGTGAAACCTTGAGCAAAAATTATTCTCCTACCAAAATTTTTATGCAATCGAACAATCTCTTGGATGTACAACTTGTCTAAATTCTTTGCATTATAAGTCACCTGAAATAGTACAAAATGTGTAGACTTAGTCAACTTGTCCAAGGTCTTCGGAAGACCAATTGCAAAATCCATTGCTATTCTTTCTCACTTTTATTCGGGAGTGGGCATCCTCTAGTGTTCATCCGGGTCTATGATGCTCATACTTTACCTGTTGATAATTCGACACTAAGCAACAAATTTCACAATATCATGCTTCATCCTACCCCATCAATAGTGTTGTCTCAGATCAAGGTACATCTTGATGGCACCAGGATGTATAGAATATTTCAAACTTTGAGTCTCTGACAGGATAGTCTTAATTAAATCTGTTGAAGTATTGAGATATTTACTGCTATTCTTTCTTTTTTACTTTAGTACTTTATTTCTGCAATTTAGTTAGTTAGTTGAGATAGAATAGAAGTTCAGTTAGTACCCTAGTTGAAATAGAATATGAGTCTTTTATCTATTTATTTTCTAAGACATGAATGAATAAGATAAGCAGAATGTTTTGGTTCTCGTATCTTTTATTCTTCTCAGTAGAACAACAAATGGTATCAAGAGCTATTTGATTCTAAGGGCTTGTGAGTTAGAGAGGCCAAAAAAAAAAAACCAGCGTAAAAGCCAATACTGTTATGGCTTCCAACAATTTCTCAATTCCTTCACCCCCAATTTTTTCTGGTGAGAATTATCCAATTTGGGCTATAAAAATGAGAACCTACTTGCGAGCATATGATTTGTGAGAAGTGGTAGAGGTTGGAGGAGAGACAAATCATTTGCCAAATAACCCAATTATACGCAAATTAAGAATCACAAAGAAGAGGTTTCAAAAAACTTTAAAGCTCTCTCTTGCATACAATCAACACTTTCGGAAGTAATTTTCAAGAGAGTTATGGCTAGTGAAACTGCAAAGGAGGCTTGGTACAAGTTGAAAGAGTAATTCCAAGGAAGTGATAAGACCAGGCAAATAAAAGTGATAAATCTGAGAAGAGAGTTTGAAATTCTCAGAATGAAGGATTCAGAAACCATTGAAGAATTCTTCAACAAGTTGATGACAGTTGTAAATCAGATCAGAATTCTCGGAGAAGAGCTTTCAGATAGAAGAATAGTTGAAAAAGTTCTTGTGAGTTTGCCGGAAAGATTTGAAGCAAAGATCTCTTCACTTGAAGATTCGAAGGATCTCACAAAAATTTCACCTTCAGAACTCGTACATGCTCTTCAAGCTCAAGAGCAGAGAAGATCCTTGAGGCTAGAAGAAGCTGCTGAAACTGCTCTTCAAGCCTAGTTCAAAGGGAAGATACAGATGAAAAATGAAGGTAAAATATCAGATACTTCTATTAATTTTAGTAGAAAAAATCAAGGTGATTCTCGCAACGGAATTAAGAAGAAAGAAAACTTTTCTCTGTGTAAGTACTACAGAAAAATCAATCATAAAGAGGATGATTGTTAGTTTAAGGTGAAGAAACAACCTCTTTAATGTAGATATTTCAATAAGCTTGGCCATGTTGAAGGGTTTTGTAGAATGAAGAATGAGAACAACCAACAGACTCAAAAAGCCAACATTTTGGAAGTTAAAGAACAGGAGGAGCTTGTGTTTAAAGCGATGGTAGCAACGATATTGGACGATGAAAGCACATGATTTCTGGATAGTGATTGCACTCAACACATGACCAGCAAACGAAAATATTTTATGAAGTTGAAATCTTCCAAAGGCCTTGTCAAGTTGGCAAATAAAAGCAAGTTGGAGATTGTTGGTAAAGGAACTGTGGCAATTGAAGCTCCTAAAGGCACTAAATTTATTCAAGATATTTTATTGGTATCTGATCTTGACCAAAATTTATTGGGTGTTGGTCAAATTCTAGAACAAAATTATATTTTACTGTTCAAAGATAGAAAATGTGTTGTTTCTGAACCTAGTAGCCAAGAAGTGATTACTTTAGAAATGATAAAAAAAAAGTTTTCCTTTGAATTGGAACTCAAATTCTGAGCAAGCTTGCCGAAGTAGTGGATGTAAGCAGGATTCAAAATTATGGCACAAAATACTTGGCCATTATAACTTGAAATCAATTCAATACGCTCAAAAGCATGATTTAGTAAAGGACTTGCCTGAAATTGAGTTGTGTTCAGATATGTGTGAAAGTTATCAACTAGGAAAGCAACACAAATTGTCTTTTCCTAAGTCAGCAACATGGAGAGCAAGTGAGAAGTTACAACTTGTCCATTCTGACATTTGTGGACCGATGAAAACTCCCTCACTCAATGGCAGCAAGTATTTTATTCTTTTTATAGACGATTTCACTCAAATGACCTGGGTATATTTTTTTAAGCAGAAGCTTGAAGTGTTTGATGTTTTTAAGAAGCTTAAAGCTTTTTGTGAAACTCAAAGTGGATGTTTGTTGAAAACTCTCCGTACAGACAATGGGAAGGAGTATACTTCAAGTGAATTTCATTTTCTTGTGATGATATGGGAATCAATCATCAACTTACAGTCACTTACTCACCCCAGCAAAATGGAGTTTTCGAAAGGAAAAATCGGTCCGTTCTTGAGATGGCTATGTGTATGATTTTTGAGAAAAAGTTGCCAAAGTCTTTTTTGGTGGAGGCAGTAAACACATCAATTTACTTGAAAAATAGATTGCCAACAAGGGCTGTGGATATGATGACACCAGTTAAAGCTTGAAATGGCATAAAACCATCAATTAGGCATCTAAAAATGTTTGGTTCCTTCTGTTATACTCATGTACCAACTGTTAAATGGAGTAAGCTTGAGGAAAAAGCTGAAAAAGGAATTTTAATTGATTATAGCTCTATCTCTAAGGGCTATAGAGTTTACAACATTGAATTTGGGAAAGTTTTTATAAATTGAGATGTGAAGATGGATGAAGATGCTTATTGGGATTGGAATATATCTCAAGTCATAAAGATGGTTGTTGAACCTACTTTTCAAGATTCAAATGAAGACTTGGAAGTAGAGAATGATGAAAATTTTGTTGTTAGAAGAACTAGACCGTTGACTGAAATTTATGAAAGGTGTAACCTTGTTATTCTGGAACCTTCAAACTTTCAAGCTGCAAGCAAAATTGAAGAGTGGAAGCAAGCGATGAAGGAGGAAATAGCCGTGATTGAGAAGAACGAGACATGGAAACTCGTTGACAAACCTGAAAATAAGCAAGCTATTGGGGTTAAATGGGTGTACAGGATGAAGTTGAATGTGGATGGATCTATCAACAAACATAAAGTAAGGTTGGTCGTTAAAGGTTATTCTTAATAGCCTGGCGTTGATTACTCGGATACTTTTGCACATGTTGCAAGGATGGACACCATCAAAATTTTGATTGCATTGGCATCACAGATGAAGTGGAAAATTTGGCATTTAGATGTCAAATATTCCTTTTGGAATGGTTTTCCAGAAGAGGAGATTTATGTAGCTCAACCAGAAGGTTTTGTGGTTCAAGGAAGTGAAGGTAAGGTATATAAGCTTCAAAAATCTTTATATGAGTTGAAGCAGGCTCCAAGGGCTTGGTACAGCAGAATTGATGCTCAATTGAGAAACCAAGGTTTCCAAAAAAGTGACAATGATGCTACACTTTATGTGAAGACACTCCCTAATGATGGCTCATTAATTGTTTCTTTATATGTTGACGATTTTCTTGTTACAGGCAAGTTGCAGAAGTTTAAAGTGAAAATGGAGAAACAATTTGAAATGTCAGATTTGGGAGAGATGAAGTATTTTTGGGGTTGGAAGTATATCAATCAGAGGCTGGAATTTTTCTCAATCAGCAAAAATATGCTTTGGAGATTCTGAAAAAATTCAGAATGTAAAATTGCAAACTAGTTCCTACACCATTGGTTTTGAATACAAAGTTTTCAAAGGAAGACGAAGCCAAAAAGTGTGATGCTTCATTTCACAGAAGCTTGATCGGAAGTTTCTTGTACTTGACGGCTTCAAGGTCGATTTAATGTAAGCTGCTATTTTGCTTTCAAGATTTATGCAAAGTCCCAGCAACATTCATTTTGCTTCTGCGAAAAGAGTGCTTAGGTACTTAAAAGGTATTGTACAACTTGGAATATGGTTTAGACCAGTTGAAGAAGGTGCTTTGCTTGGCTATGTTGATAGTGATTGGGTCAGGCATATTGACGATATGAAGAGCACTACTGGCTATGCTTTTTCCTTGGGTTCTGGTGTATTTTCATGGAATTCAAAGAAGCAAGAAATAGTGGCGCAATCCGCTGTAGAGGCAGAGTATGAAGCAGCATCTACAACAACAAATTAAGATATTTGGTTGAGGAAAATTCTGAAAGATCTTGGAATGGAATCGCAAATTGCAACCAAGATCAAGTGTGCTAACACCTCAGCAATTACAATTGCAGAAAATCCAGTGCAACATGGTAAAACAAAGCATATCCTCGTCAAGTTTCATGCCATTAGAGAAGACGAGAAAAACAAGGAAATCAAGCTTGTTCATTGTTGTTCAGAGGATCAACTCGCTAATATATTTACCATAGCACTTCCGAAATTCAGATTTGAAACTCTTCGTGGACAACTTGGAGTTACCAGCAAACATCTTAAGGAGGAATATTGAAGTATTGAGATATTTACTGATATTCTTTCTTTTTTACTTTAGTATTTTATTTCTGCAATTTAGTTAGTTAGTTGAGATAGAATAGGAGTTCAGTTAGTACCCTAGTTGAAATAGAATAGGAATCTTTTATCTATTTATTTTATAAGATGTGAATGAATAAGATAAGTAGAATATTTTGATTCTCGTATCTTTTCTTCTCTGTAGAACAACAAAATCATCAACACGGGAAATTCATACAAGTCCTTTGATCCTTAAAATACCCTCACCATCAATCACGGCCTTCTTGGCCTCTACTTGCAAGACTTTATCACAGATCTTGCTCAACTTGACATCCTCGAATGTCTAGATTTAATCTGCTCTAAAATAATGATCTTGCCTCTACACAAGTCAATACTCTATCAGATTCCGACACATCAAGTCTCATAAAACTATTGGCCAGAGTTTGAACTTCTCTAGCCAACGGGCACTTCGTAGCCTCCAAACAAGTCAGACTACTCATACTCCCAGACTTCGTACTCAAAGCATTGCCTTACTCGGATGGTATAAAATAGTGATATCATAGTCCTTAATCAGCTCAAGTAATTTTTGATTCCTGAAGTTAAGATGGCTCTAAGTTAACACAAGTTGTAAACTATGGTGATTAGTAAATACCTCACAACGGACACCATAGAGATAGTTCCTCCAAATCTTTAGAGCAAACACCATTGCTGCCAACTCCAATTCATGTGTAGGATAGTTCTTTTCATGCACATTCAACTGTCTAGAAGCATACACAATGATCTTCTTATCCTGCATCAAAATAGCACCCAAAATAGAACGTGAAGTATCACAATAAACTATAAAATTCTTACCCTCCACATGTAATGCTAGGATGGGATCCGTAGTCAATAGAGTCTTGAGCTTTTGAAAACTCTCTTCGCACTCATCGGACCATTAAAACAACACATCATTCTGAGTCATACGATGATAGTAGCTAGTCAGCCCCACAAAACTATGGATCTCTGTCAATGAATTAGGTCAAGCTCAACTCTTAACTGCCTCCACCTTCTATGAATCAACGATAATCCCTTTCTTCAAAATCACATGCCCCAAGAAGGACACAGATGCCAACCAAAACTCATATATAGAGAACTTAATGTATGATTATTTTTCTCTCAACAACCCCAGAATAATTCTCAAATGATCCTCCTTATTCCTTGAATACACCAGTATATCATTAATTAAAATAATCACAAAAAAATTCAAATATGGCTTAAATATACTATTCATCAGACTCATGAAAGCATCTAGAGCATTAGTAATTCCAAAAGATATAACCAAAAACTCATAGTGCCTATACCTGATTCAAATAGCCATCTTCAGAATATCCTCAGCCCGAATCTTCAGCTGATGATAACCTTATCTCAGTCAATCTTAGAGAATATTGAAGCACCCTAAAGTTGATCAAAAGAAGTCATATATACGGTGGAGATGATACTTATTTTGGATAGTGACTTTATTCAGCTGGCGGTAATTAATGCACATTCACATGGTCCCATCTTTCTTCTTTACAAACAACATAGGAGCACCCTATGCAGAGGTACTTTGATGGACAAATTCCTTACTAAGCAGATCTTACAACTACACTTTCAACTTCCTTAACTCAGCTAGTGTCATCTTATATGGAAGAATAAAAATAGGGTGAGTCCCTGATTATAAGTCAATACAGAAATTAATGTTGCAGTCTGGTAGCATGCCAGGAAAATCCACAGAAAACACCTCTAAGAATTCACATACTACTGGGACTGACTCAAGGGGTGGAACCTCTGCACTAATATCCTGAAGGTGCACCAAAAACGCAAGACACTTCTCTACTAACTTCTTAGCATGAATGAAAGATATTATCTTCTTAGGAACATGACTATAATTACCATTTCACTCAAACCTAGACATACCCGGCATAGCTATAGTACTGTCTTAGCATAATAGTCTAAAATTGCATGACACGGAGACAACCAAATCATTCCCAGAATGACATCAAAGTCAATTATATCTAGAATCACTAAGTCTACCTAGATTTTATATTCTATGAATGTTAGAATATACAAATGGTAGACTTTATCTACAATCATTAAATAACCAACATGGGTGGAATAATAGATAGGAACATCAATTAAATCACATATTATATCCAGATCCACAACAAAGTATGTCGACACATAAGAAAAAGTGAAACCAAAATAAAATAAAACCGTAGACATATGATCACAGACTAAACTAGTACTTATCATAACTGCATCAGATGCCCCTGCCTTAAGTTTTCCTGGAAAAGCATAACAATGTGCCCATCCGCCTGCCTGAGTTCTGTCCCTACCGGGCTATGAACCACCCCTACTATATTTGGTCACCATCTCGGTTAGGCTGGGTACCAACTCTACCTACTGAAATTGGAGCTCAAGGAGCCTGCTGTTGAACTATCTGACCACTTCGTCTGAACCTAGGCATTATCTCTGGATATGCTCGATCTCACCACACTCATGACAAACCCTATCCAAAGTAGGTTGCCGAGCTGAAACCAAAAAGGTAGAATAATCTCCATAATCTGAATGATTGGGTTGTGCACTCCCTGCATGACCTGAAGAATACTGGCTGGCCCCTGACGAACCCCTAGCTGAAACCTTTATAGCCAACTAAATGGGGCGTCTAGAGTACGCCTGAGAAATTAGGCCCTTAGAGAAGGAGCCATTGTAACTACCACCCTTGTGGGCTTTCTTCCAAACATGTTTCACTACCTCCTGAAAAGTCATCCCTGAAGATAACATCTGAAGAGCTAACAACTGAAGCTCCACATTCAATTTCTTTACAAACCACCTGATCCTCTCCTCCTCAGTGGGCAAAAAATGTAAGGCATACCTAGATAATGTGTTAAATCGAGCCTCATAAGCTGCAATTGATGAACTACCCTGCTTAATGCTGGTGAACTCATCATGTCTCCCGTCCTGCAAGGTATGGGGAACATACTTCTCAAAAGAGATGGAGTAAAACTGAGTTCAAGACAATGGAGGCGACCCAGCTAACCAACACTTCACAAAAGCTTGCCACCACAATTAATCCTCTTCCAATAACTGAAAAATAACAAACTCAACACTATACCTCTCTACCGCCCCCTTTTTGTGGAGCCTCTCGTGATAATTGATGATGAACTTGTACGCATTCTCTTACTCAGTACCATAGAAGATTAGAGGTTTCATCTTAGTGGACCTCCAAAACAGATCATGCTCATCTCCAATCATTACTAGTACGATCATCGGTCTCGAAAACACTCATATCTGAAACCTCACCCATCCGGAAAAGAAAAGAATGAAAAGAGTTAGATACCAATTTGGATCACCAGATACCAATTGGAATCAAGTAATAGCATGAAAAAAATTGAAGTTTTTCCAGTGCCCTGTAGCCTCTCGAGGAGAAATACAGATGTCTGTGTATCACTTTGAAAGACTCTACTATACATGTCCTTGTATAATAAGATCGATGAACCTAGCGTTCTAATACTAACTTTATCATGACCTAAACTGTCGTGATTGATACCCACACTATCCCTCCGATGGGAAAATCATAACTTACCAACTATCCCAAGCAGTTACAGATTTATTTAATAAATTTAAGACATTTGATATATAATACTAAGGTTTTAAATATCAAATAAATTAAGTGCGTGGAAGTCTAACTATTATAATTCTAAAACTCAAAAGTCATCGTACAATGACTCTAACAAGAAATTGTCTAAGAGTAGTAAAAACAGATAAAATAATATCTGAAGGAAATAGACATTTGTCAAAAGAGGATCTACGGTAGGCTGGATATGAAAGTAGCTCACCCTCAGATCAAATCAGCAAGCAAAACTAAATGCGAGATCGCGAAGAATACTTTGGAACATAGTCTACACTCAAAGAAAAGTACATGAGTAACATCTGTACAAATACTATGTACTGGCAGTCATTATAGCTTGACTCAGATTAGTAATAAGTATATATCACATAGTGAATAAAAGCAATAGACAGGTACAACAATACATAATCAAGTAACTCAGGGAATCCAATAGTCAACAACAAGAGGGTAAATAAATCAATTCTAGACATACGAATGTCAACTAATAATAGACATATAAGTCACCAAATACAGAAATAAAAAGTCATCACAAAATTCTGTAAGTATAATGCAATCACAACACAATCATAAAATCATATCCATACTGAATCACAAGTGTATAGCCTTTGTATCTCATCAGTCTCACTCTGTATTATATTTGAACAAATATTTGTCACACATATGTACACACATGCTAAAGGGTCTTATTTTTTTTTCAATTAGTCATGACCTGCTGGGTACCCTAGGTGTCCATATACCATGCCAGCATGGTACCCGATCCTTCACACAATGGCTCATCCATAAGCTCACATTGAACTTGAGCCACTCATATCTGAACCATGTTCCATACTGACATGGTACCTGATTCATCATATAATTGATCATCCGTAAGCTCACATCAAACTCAACCCAGTCATCTCAGAATAAATATATATTTATTATTCTTCTCAATATATCTTAGTATGTTCTTTGTTCAATTATCTCACAAGATGATAAAAACAAGTACATATTGATAATCACAAGGGTACACCACAATCACAAGTCATATTAAGACAGGCTTGAATAATAACTTATTCATACAAGCATTGTCAAGCTAGCAAGTACCAATCACAGTCTATATCTAAAGACCAATCATACATGTTTTATCAACTCATAACACATACAAGTGACTAATCAAAGTCTAACTTCAAGTAAACCATAATCTACCTCAACCAAAGAACTTAAACGAGCAAACTACTTCACGTGAGCCTTTCTTTTCTACAAAGCTTTGGAACACTCAAAGTCTAAAATAACTAATACAAGAGTGTTTAATCATCTACTCTTCAAACAATAACTTTGGGAATTCAAACACACCTAATTCTACCTTTTTCAAGGTTTAAAACCATTACCCAAGGGTTAGTTCATCATAGTCTAGTTCCCCAATGATCTCATCATCTTAAATCATGGGGTTTCTACCCCATTACCTCCCTTAAAGAAGTTTTTATGCTAAAGGTATCATCTTTATTGGACTCTAGGTCAAAACACCACAATTATGTATTAGAACACCAAATTCCACCCTAAGAAGTATTAATTAACAACTTAGAAGCATAAGAAATAATAATAACATCCACCCATTTATTTCTCCATAGTTTTAATAAGTTCTAGAGTTCTAACCCACAATTCACCATTTAAGTTACTCCCATCAATTCTAGGGTGTTAGAGGATTACTAGATGAAAGAGTTGACGAGTGAACTAACCTCGAAGAAGAAATTTGTTCTAGCCTTGAAAAAATTGCCTCAAAGGTCTCTGAAACAAGTTTTAAAGTTATGAGAGAGAAACTAAAAATAACTGGTTTAAAGGATAATTCTGTCTTACATCGACCGCTACAACAGTCAACATTTTTGATACAGCGATCCGGCTGAAATATGACAACTTTAATTTATTTTTTATGAAAAAAAAGAAATATAAGTACATGTTTGTCATCAACTTGTATGTGAAATATGACAACTTTGTTTTTCATGATTAAAAAAAGAAATACAAGTATATGTTTGTCATCATCAAAAAAACAAAGTTTGTTGAGATTAATGTCTTTTGAAAATTAATAAACACTATGTACTCTATGAAGGAATTTGTTAAGAACCATGTTCTTACTGCGAATATCTTACAAGTTGAATAGTGTATTTGTGTTAAGATCTTGTGTCAGTATTCTAGGAGAAGTATATGAAAAAATATATGTGTATATATCCTCTATTACTCGCATAATCATTTTGGGATATTCATCAAATATTTTGATAGTATTTGAAACGTAAAAAAATCCTATGTGATTGGACATACTTTGAGTAAGACATATTTGGGGAATCCTTTTCGGCTAAGGACTCTGATTTGATCTTGATTTTTTACTTAATACGATCTCCGAAATATATGATTTCCTTATTTATGTGCTTACTAACAAAATAGTACATATTGTATACTCTTTGTAGAAAATCAGTCATTCACATAAAGTGAGATATAGAAACTCCTAGAGCTTTCAAGCAACTCGTTGTACTCGAAAGGTACAAAGACTGAATGACTAATTATTTGAGAGTATGAAGAACCAAGTTGAAGACTCTGGTCCTTGTGTGGTTGAGTTGATGGATCAAGTTCAGTCCTAGTTCAATTGTAGTAGGCTTGAGTTGTAATCACATGAAATATTATTAGGTTGTTGTTAGTTCTTGTTGTGAAGAACAACTTGTAGGTTGGCGTGAGTTCTTATTGAGAAGAATAATGTGTTGTTGTTTCAAGTCAATATGACTTGAGGAGAGTATAGCAGTCGAATGACTGTTCATGTAAAGACTTAGAGTCAAGTTTTAGCTTGCACTAATTTTTTGGCTCACTTCTTTTCAATGGAGTTTGGAGTTAAATCTGCTTAGGGTATGTTGTGGATTTTGAACCTTTTGAGTCGGAGATTTTTTCACGTTAAATCTCACAGGTTACAATAACCTCACAAGTCCAAACCTATAATTAAATGTTCAACTTCAATCCTTACGATGCTCAAATCACCATTTTGTTTATTTTCAGTATAAAGGAAAAAAACTATTTTTCTACTTTCTCATGTTCGTTTGGTTAAAAATTTTAAAAAATATTTTCTTTTAGAAAAATAAGCTCCTTGAAAATAATAAAAATAACTTACGGAAAACAAGATGTCATTGTCTACTCCCACTCTCAAAACCACCCACCCCCGCTCATTCTACCCCCACCCACCATAACCCCCCTGCCCTCCTCCCCCGCCATAATATGTATCACTCTACCCTTGCCAATATTTATTATTTTGTGTTAGGTATATACAAATGATTTTAGGATATTATTTTTTATTGGTATACCGAACATAAAAAAATAAGAAATAATTTATTTTTCTAAAAAATATTTTCTTGAAAATATTTTCTTCCACACCGAACACACCCTTAGTGGTTCTAGGTCTAGGTTCAAGTTCCCCAAATTTCGGCCTTTTAAATTCATGTTTTGATGCAAAATAGAAAAGTGGTTTGAAGAAAAAACAATGAAACAATGACAGCTAGAATGAAATACGAAAGGGAGAGAAGAAAAATAGAAAAAAAGAAGCTATTCTAAGCTTAAGAGGATAATGTTTTCATAGATGCCTTCCTTCTCTGCAATTAGTACAATATATAGCTTGTACTATTCTTTGGCTTCTAGCTAAAATATTACTATAATCTAAAGTGCTGAAAATAGAAATACATGAGGACCTAATCATAAATAACAAAACCTATACTAAGACATAACAGGGTCAATTAGCAATACCTCCAAACTAATAACTAACTCCTTAACTAACCCAGAAGTACTCTTCCCAAAGCATTAGGTACACCTCATCTCTGATTTGTATCATTTCTCCCTCATTAAAATTCTTCCTTGTCCTCAAGGAAGGACCTGAGGAAACCTGATCTTCAAAGTTGCATAATCTTCCCATGTGGCTTGATCATTAGGCATGTCCTTCCACTGTATGAGCACTTGGGCTACTGCCTTATTTTCCCTTTTTATCATCCTCCTTTCAAGAATCTTCATTGGTTCTACACAAAATGGACTAGCTATATCAAGTACTGGAGGATGATTGAAAGAATCTGGCACTTCATAGCATGGCTTAAGTTGTGAAACATGAAAAGTTGGGTGCAAGGCTATGTGATCTGGAAAGGGTAGCTTGTAGGCCACCATTCCTACCTTCTAAAGCATCTGATAAGGCCCATAAATATTTGGCTGATAACTTGTTGAAAGGCTGGTTTGACAATGATAACTGCCTGTAAGGCTGAATCTTTAAATACACCCAATCTCCCACTTATAACTGCCTATCACTCCTTTTATTAGCCAAATCCACCATCCTCTACTGAGCCCTGGTTATGTGAATTTTCAGAAGTTGAGTCTTGTACAGCATCTAGGCTTCTATCTATTTTTTCATCTACAGCTTCACCAGTAAGGTAAGAAAAGTGTATAGGAGGTTTTTCACCATAAAGAGCTTCACAGGGGCTTGTCTGAATGGCAGAGTGGAAGGTTGTATTGTACCACCATTCATATAATGGTAAATACAACATCCAATCATGCTGACTATCTGAGCAATAACATCTCAGATAGGTTTCTAAGGTTCTGTTGACCACCTCAATTTGGTTACCAAATTGAGGGTGGTATGTTGTGGATGTTCTCAGGGTAGCACCTTGCATAGCAAATAGATCTTGCCAAAACCTGCTAATAAATATAGGATCATGTCACTCATTACATTTTCTGGCATTCCATGCGATTTGAACACTTGATCCATGAATACTTAAGCCTCCACAGAAGCAGTATAATGGTGTGTAAGTCAAATGAAATGGTTATACTTGGTCATTCTATCAACTACCACCATAATTGTAGTCTTTCCTCTTGATTTTGGAAATCCTTCAATAAAGTCTAGACTAATACTAGACCAAGCAGAAGAATGTACTTGGAGTGGTTGAATCAAACCTGGGGATGCAACATTATCAGACTTACTCCTTTGACAAGGTGCACACTATTTAATATACCTTACCACATCTTTTTTCATGCCCTTGCGGTAAAAAAGTCCAGTTATTCTCCTGTGTGTGTTATCCATTCATGAATGCCCTCCTGCTGCAGAGTTATGCCATAGTTGAATGATCTCCTGCCTCAACTGAGAATCATTTCCCACTACCAACTTGCCATGTCTTCTTAGTTGTTGGTGGATTAAGGTATAACCTCTGACCTCTTCTTTTTGATCCTTGATCTTGTCAACCAGAGTAGCTAAGTCGGGATCTTTGCTCCAGCTATTCTTTACCCTTTGGAATAATGTGGGGCCCACTGGTGCTATAGCCAACATAAATGTCTCCACCATTGGCATTCTTGACAAGGAATCAATTGCATTGTTCTCTCTTCCCTTCTTGTATTTAATCATAAAATCATATTGCATGAACTTAGCTACTCATTTCATTTGTAATCCAGTGTGTAATTTCTGATCCAACAGGTATTTAAGAGCCTTTTGATCAATCTTTACCACAAAGTGCCTTCCAACTAGGTATTGATTCCACTTAGTTACAACCATCACCAATGCTAGTATCTCCTTGTCATACACGATAAGGTCAGATGTCTACCAGACAGTCCCTTACTCACAAAAGCAATAGGGTGTTCCTCTTGCATCAACACAGCCCCCATGCCCAAGTCACAAGCATCAGTTTCTACTACAAACATCAAAGAACTATTTGGCAATGCTAATACTGGAGCAGTTATTAATGCAGTCTCCAACCTTTCAAATGCATCTGTAGCCTTATCTGACCATTTGAACCCCTCTTTTCTCAGCAAATCAGTTAAGGGTTTACTAATAATCCCATAAGACTTAATAAACCTCCTATAGTAGCCTGAGTGCCCCAGAAAACCCCTGAGTTCCTTAACATTTTTAGGAGTTGGCCACTTCTGTACTGCTACTATCTTCCTATGGTCAGTAGATACCCTCTCTGTTGATATGAAATGGCCAAGATACTCCACCATGATGGCTCCAAAAGTACATTTCCCCTTCCTTGCATATGAGTGTGCTTCTCCAATAATTCAAAGGTGGTTTTCAAGTGTAGTAAGTGTTCTTCCGAGCTGTTACTAAACACTAAGATATCATCAAAAAAGACCAAAATAAATTTCCTTAAATAATATTTAAAAACATGATTCATCAAACTTTGGAAACTAAAAGGAGCATTGGTAAGGCCAAATGGCATGACCAAGTATTCATAATGCCCTGCATGAGTCCTAAATGTTATCTTCTGAATGTCTCCATCTGCCATCCTTATCTGATGGTATCCTGATCTAAGGTCAATTTTAGAGTAGATCTTGGATCCACCTAGCTCATCCAACAATTCTTCTATAATGGGAATGAAAAACTTGTCTTTTATAGTGGCTTTGTTAAGGGCCCTATAATCCACACAAAGTCTCCATAATCCATCCTTCTTGCCTACAAGTACCACTGGGGATGCATATGGGCTATAACTAGGCTGAATGATCCCCTAGTTAAGCATTTTCGGGACCAACTTATCAATCACATCCTTATGTTAAGATGAATATTTGTATGGCCTGGAGTTGAATGGATTGTTGCCTTGCAACAAAGGTATCCTATGATCAAAGGGGCCTCTTATGAGAGGTAACCCTGTAGGCTCATAGAACAACTTGTCAAACTGCTTAGTGAAGCCTAAAATCAAGGGATGATTCCCTTGCTTTTCACCCTTTTCTCTACCTCTTTTTGCATGACTCTTATCATGAAGAGTTGATGTCCATTATCTGCCAGCTTGTCCAACTTTTTGTATTCCACAATCTTCACCTTGTCCACCTGCCCCTTAATCAAGCACTCTTTACCCTAATATTGGAACCTCATTTCTAGTTTCTGGAAGTTGAAATACAAGTCACCAAAAGGCAGCGACTGTACTTCTAGTATCATATCACATGATCCTAAGGGTATCAACAAAAGTCATCCTTGAAAGTTGCTTCCCCTAATAGCCATGTAAAGGAATCACATGCCTCAGTAGTTTGTCTGATCCCTCCATCAGCTACATTGATAGGCTGGGGCTTCACCAGCTGGACATTGCACCCCAACTTCCTAGCTAATCCCACTTCCATGAAGTTATGTGTACTTCTTGGGTCCACTAGAATGTTAATGGGACACTGATCACTGTATCCAGTGACCCTCAAGGCATGGTAGCAGCTACTCCATTTAGAGCATTAAGTGAAATCTCACAGATGTCCTTAACTCCCTCCATTTCCTCTTTAGGTTCTGCTTCATTTTCTACTGGAAGCTCCTCCCCTGCCTCCTCTATCTCAATCACATAATCATCATCAAGTTCCAATATATGCAACTGTGTGGCATTTGCACACTTGTGCCCTAGCACAAACTTCTCATCACAAAAAAAAAGCATAAGCCCTTTTGCCTCTTTTCATTCATTTCAGCTTGAGAAAGACTTCTACTTCTATTAAAATTAGAAGAAGCATCCTTCTTAAATGTTCCTCCTTCTTTATTAGCTCCTGAGCCCTTGAATGTCCCACTATAGGAGTTGTCCCTTGAGCTGAATCTTCCCCCATAAGAGTTGTTCTTGGAATATAACCCTCCCCCAGTCTAAATGACACCTTTTGACAGCTTCATCTGTGCCAGTAGTTGAGACTCTGCATTCCTAGCCAGTTGATAAGCATGAGGTAGAGTGTATGGTCTGTGAGACCTAACATTGAACCCAATCTCAGGGTTGAGTCCAGTGATAAACCCATTGATGGCATGCTCTAGTGCGATGACCAGCCTAGTCATTATCCTATCAAACTCCTTCTGATACTCCCTAACAGTGCTTGACTGCCTCACCAGCTTGAATTCATCCATTGGGTCATCATAGTCACCTCCATATCTATCCACCAATGCATAAATGTACTCATCCCAAGAAGGATAGGGTAGCTGACCCCTACCCTTCAAGTAAGATAGATGCCACTCAATAGCCAGTTCATCAAAGTAAAGAGCTGCCACTTTTACTCTTTGCCCATACGTCGTGTCATCATAAGAAAAGAACTAATCAACCTTATGCATTCATGTTCTTAAGTGTTTGCCATTGAATCTAGGGAACTCTATCTTATTAAGTAGAGTCATCGACCCCAAATATGGAGTAGCCCTATGTTGTCCCCCATTTTGAGGAAATCCACCTCCTGTTTGAGGAAACCCTCCTCCTCTTTGACTCGACGCAGACCAGCGCCCATGGCTGACGTCGACAGTGGACATAAGAAATTGATGATGGGATGATTGACCTCCTTGATAAGTAAGACCTGGTGCAAAATGAGTTCCTGCTGGAGAGGGATACTGTTGGTAAGGGCCTGCTCCCATAGTATAACCTTCAGGTGTTTGAAGAGGGGGTTGAGCAGAAATAGCAACTGAAGTTGCCCATGGTGGAGCAGAGGTAGCAACTGAAGTTGCCCAGATCATGGGGTTTCCAGATGGTGTGTAAATATCTCCAGGTCCTTCAGTGTAATTAATCCCTTTCCCTCTATCATCCCTTCTACCCCCATCAATGGCTTCTCTCAAGCAAGCAATAGATTTCTCATGATGCTCCTCCATTTGGGTTTGCCTCACAGTGAAGCTAGCCATTTCGAGGGTCATTTTCTCAAATATCTCTTTGATTTCTCTCAAGTCTCCAGCCATTCTTACTACCCACTGAGTCTTAGGAAAGTGCTCTATACCAAATGATGCAAAATAGAAAAGTAGTTTGAAGAAAAACAATGGAACTGTAACAACTAGAATGAAATAAGAAAGGGAGAGAAGAAAAATAGAAAAGAAGAAGCTATTCTAAGCTTAAGAGGATAATATTTTCATAGATGCCTTCCTTCTCTGCAATTAGTATAATATATAGCATGTACGAAGACATAACAGGGTCAATTAGCAATACCCGCATACTAATAACTTACTCCTTAACTAACCCGGAAGTACTCTTCCCAAAGCATTAGGTACACCCCATCTCTGATTTGTATCATGTTTTAGGTATAATAATCAATAAGTAATTAAGACAAATACTCAACTCAGTGTTTGAATTAATTTGTAGATGAATCCCTCGTCTAAAATCATCGTAGATCGAACTCAAAATATCCAATAACGGCTAAAATCCCAAAACTCAGCTTTTCTTCCCCAAGTCTTTGTCGCAATTAACGCAACAGCTGCTTTACAAATGTGGCTGATGCTCCGCAACTGTAGCCTTGCCAGATCCTAAGCTTTTGCAAAAGAGACCGGCATCCGCAAATGCGATTTTAGAGCCGCCAAAGCAAACAACAATAATATATCCAATATAGTCCTACAAAGTAGGATCCGTAATAAAGACAACAATGACTTAGAGCTATTATTAACAAGAATCACTTTTCCTCCGGGTACCTGATAGATCATTCATTTACTTGTTCTTACAACATATAAAGAAAAAAATTGATAACCTCCTCGCTGACTCTAGCTCACAGTTATAACTTATAACCAAAATACCATCACCAGTCACTTAGCCTACACAACCATATCTACCGTTACTAGTATACGACTTATTCTCTGTCAAAACCTATTAAATAAGTTAGTAAGCTTTTAAAGGTGACTTCCAAACATTTTATGTGATACCAAATCATCAATTGTATTGACTTTTGAGAATTAGTGGTCTGTTGGTGTTATGGATCTTCCGTTCATACATTACTTGGTTTAGTCATTGCCTAGTAGGGTGGTGACTTGAAACCAATCAAATTCCCAACTTTGGAATCTGAGTTTTGCTTTGCATTGAACCAGTAACAGGGAGAAGAGAGACTGGAAAGGAGAAGTAGATATGACAACAATATATACAAACTAATCAATTTGATCAAATGTCAAATAAATGACCAGCAGATTAGATTATTGAACAACAGCTCATCGTAATACAGACGAACACTAATGGTTTTTCCAAAGACGAGAAAAGTAAGTAAACGACGGTTCTACTGGAAGTTACGATTATTACCTTTATTTTTGCAGGATTGTAATGTATGAGTAATGAAAGGTGCTTACAAAACTATTAGGTGTGAAAGAGAGTCTAAATTACAGGAGTTTCCATTCTTTCATCTCCTAGCTGCTGGGAAGCATTAGATAACAGGTTAGAAATGCATCTATAAAGAACGTCAAAAGTAAGTCAACAGCTATCATCACCGCCAAATTGCTTTTGGAGATCCTGGAAGGAGACTCTGGCTGAGCCCCTTCTCTTTGGTTTCTGTTGAGAATGGTGTTCCCTCCATCCAGTCATGTATATTATCTGAAAACACAATCAGGGTACAAACATTGTTCACACAATTATATTACAGTATACTGCTGCAAAAGAGAAATATCGTGCTGAAGCCATTAAAAAGATGATGTAGTTAACCAAACCCAATAGATTCATTGTTGCCACTAACAATTTAGTAAAAAATAGTTCAATTCTTTTCAAGTCTTGGTCCTACTCACTGAGAAAGAGCTCAGCTGTATTACTCCAGATGAACTAGCTATACAAGCCAATTCAGCTTTAACACATCTTTAAGGTCATTTTTTATTGAACTGCACTTGCTTCTACTTGAGATTCTATGCGTCAAAACATTGTTATTCATATGAAATGACATTCTTCAAAAACCTGCTTAGTTATATTTTTCATCACCTGCTCTCCACCACTCAGTGTTAGAAGAATGGTGGGTAACCCTCATTGCAAATATGATCATCATTTAAAAAAATATATATATGATCATCTAACAAATATCCCACAAAAGCTTGACAGAAGCTTGAGATATCTTTCAACTGTAACTACTCTCAATATGAGGAGCTAAGAAATCAAATTGTTCTTGAGAATGCATGATATAGCAGACGACCAGAAGAATATATAGCAGCTCAAAAGCTATCACAAGAAAAGGGTATTTGGAGAATAGAAAGTCAGTAGCACAGCATGAAACCTTGTAATATAAATAAGTTTAGCCAGAAGAATACATAACCTCTCAACTTTGTAAGTAGTACTACTACTAAACCTGGAAGTATTTTTGGAAGCACAACCACAACTAAACCTGGGTCACCTAACCAAGAGAATTTAGAGACAAATGCAAAAAACAATGAATGATCTTTCTAGCCGGTATAACTTTTTAAAGTTTGTGCATCAGCGAGAAATGCAAGAACTGGTACATGATATGGAGGAGAAGAAATTATCCAGCAGAATCAAAGTATGAAGACAACCTGATATGGATATGTGAAGTGTTAAAGCAAGCATCTAAGTAGAAGGTAAAAGGTGTGACAAAAATGAAGGTCCAGCTGTATAGATTTAGGGGTTTTCAGAAGTTCAACATATTTCGAAGGTTTGTCAGGAACAAATCATGGCTGGGAAGAGAAAATCAGCAATAGTCAAACCGGAGAGCGATACAGATGCAGGGCGGTCAGAGGATGCAGATAAGATTCCGAGGTTTATAGAAAAAGGTACAGCATAGGAGAAAAACAAAGAGGTCACAAGGCACCAAAGATCATATTCAAAAGTTTCCGCAAGCCAGAGTTGGCCATGGGAGGGTTCGGAAATGGCCGAGGCACCCCCAGATCTAAACAGTATTTTAGTTGTTGAAACTGAAATGCGTGAGAAAAATGGATTTCTGGCAAGATGTTTAGTAGATCACTTCAGTTACACCTTTACAGCACTCCCTGAAGTGACAGTCATTCAAAAGTGGTCCCAGGATTTATGGAAGGTACCGGCTGGGATCAAAGTTTTAAAAATGGAGAATCAATATCTTCTCCGAGAGTTCCCATCGCTGGTCGAAGCAGAAAGAATCAAAATAGGGGAATGTTTCTGGAAATGAAGAAAGGGATCCAGACCCAGTTCAAATGAAGATTCAGGCTAATTTCAGGCTAGAAGCTACTTTCTCAATTTCCTTGGATCAAACACTACCAACAACTTTAGTGGAAGTCCCAAGGCATCTGGAAACTAACCAACTACAGATGCAAGAGGATATTCAATAACAAAATGGTTCAGGCACCTATACCTCTAAGTGACGCACATTGGATGCAGATGTGGAGATACCAGCAGTTTTCAGAGGGAAAAAGGTCCTCAATGATTCCGAATTGAACTCTCCTACTGCAACGGCACGATTCTGATTCTACCAGTAATGGATACTGCGAAGAACGAGGCTAACAGGTCGATCAGGAGAAACATATTGAGAACTAGCAAGTAGCTGGGAATTACTTCAAATGGTGTGAGAATGAAGCCCTCGCACTATTCATGAAGCCGGATGCAAAAAGAGCTTTGAAACAACAGCAGATTGGCGTAAGAACACTGAACAGAGATTGTAGAAAGGGGACGCACAAAGCTTAAAAAGCTGGGATTCAAGATCAACTACGGGGAAAGTTCCGGGAAAGCAGGGGTAGGAAGAGGACAATCTCATACAAATGAAGATTAAAATTATTTCATGGAACTTCTTAAACAATCAATAAACACTCTTGTAATGCCACTTCACAATTGGAAACCAGACGTGGTGTGCATCCAGAAAAAAAAGGTAGAATAATGGACCACCCAGCCACTTAAGCAGATTTGGATTGTACACGGGCAGATTGGAGGATTAGAACCATCAGGAAGTTTTTTCTTTTAGGGGTATCATTATTTTATGGGATGAAAGGCAATGGTCATGCATGAGAATTCAAGAGGGAAGCTTCACATAGTCGTGCTTATTTGAGCGTGTTAATTAAGAGTTTAAATGGGGGCTTCCAAGGGTGTAACAGAGGAAACTTATGGTTGGAATCGGTAGAATAGGAGGTCTAGAGGATGTATCATGGGTTAAAGGGGTGATTAAACAACAGATAAGAGGAAGAAAGGAATGGCTGCAGAAGAAGAACAAGAGCAAAGGAAAGATTTAGAGAATTTGTACAGGAGATGACTCTTGTGGATCCTCCTCTACATGGTGAATTTTACACATGGTCCAGAGATGATAATAATTCCCAAGCATAAAGAACTGAGAGGTTTCTCATGTCAATAAAATGGGAGGAAGCTCTTCGAAAAATAAAGCAGACACTTTAGACTAAAGCATTTTTTAGACCACAAACCTTTGATGCTGGAGTGCGAGGATTGGGAGCCAAGTCGCACTTACTTAAAGTTTTAAAATATGTGGCTAAGGGCTGAAGGTTTTCTGTAAAGTGTGGAGGGATGATGGGATGGATATGCGGACAATGGTACTCCTGAGATTTCAGACCTCTAAAGACAGACATAAGAAGGTGAAACAGAGAAGTGTTAGGCAACCTGAAGGATAACAAAAGCAGAATCTTGGAGGAACTTATAATCAATGAACAACAAGCAGAGACTGGCAGAAATTGAGAAGTAAAAAGTCCTTTAAGAAAGGTAATATGTTGGAGCTCCCTTTTTCTTCCTCAACCTTAGCTTCAGTTAATTCTATTGGTGGCCATGGACCCGTGCCTAGCAACTATTTGCTTTAAAATATACAACTTTCAGCATCAGTTCCTCTTGAATCACCTGAAATGTTGCTGGAATTGTGCCATCTTCGGCTGCAAACATTGACTCATAAATAGCTGCTGTGGCCAGGGCTGTATCCTTTTTCAATACCTAATAATCCATGGAGAAGATGGATGTTAGAGTGATGAAATCAATAAGACAATTAATTAAGTAATTCGGATTCTTCATCAAGTTGAAAAGATAAAGAAATTTCAGCAGAAAACCACCTTGCTCCTTTGCAGTAGAGCACTAGTTTCGCCCATAGCACGGAGATGTTCTATCAACTCCAAAGCTGCCACACAAGCAAAAAGAAGAAAAATTATTCAATTCAATATAGAAAGACTGTAATTGAATGAGTGTTGAAATTCATACTTCCTCAATAGCATTTGCAGATGTACAAGCTTATCCACATCCATAATACAAGAAAGTTAATTGCTACTCTGAATAATAAAATAAAGGGGCATTTCTAATGATGACCACAAAACGAACATGGCACACCTGGTTATATATATATATATTGGCTACACATTTTCTCAATCATTAGAATCTTAAACTCAAATTGGCAAAAAACTTTTAAGAATTTTCTTGTGGAAAATAAAGTGGTCAGATATAAATGAAAACAATCACATAAAATGCGCGAGTGGAGTGAATTATTGGAAATAACAAGGACACTTACAGATTTAGCCTTATATTTTTATGTTAATAGTAGAGGTTTCAAGGGGGTTAAATGTGGCTTTAGAGTTTGATAGACCAGGGCCGTAAACAACCAGTATTGATGCACCTCTCTTCCTTGCAAACTAAGCAAAACAGTATGAAGGCAGTAGCTGCCTAGAGTTGATAAGACTTGCAAAACTAAGCCAACCTGCTGCTGGATACATCACTCAACCCAGTACAAGCTTGTACTCATAATTAGTTCAATATATTCGAGTGTAAACTCTTGCTATTTTCGTATAACATGTCAACAATAACAGTGATGCTTAGTCCTCTAAAAGATCTGACCTCTTGGTTGAATGATGATGTTAGCTAAGATACTAGCTGTTAAATAATTCTAGTGAGCCCAATGACAATCTTATCTTGCCCATAAAACACTATCTAACTCATTAATTCTAGCGAGCCCAATGACAATCTTATCTTTCCCATAAAACACTATCTAACTCATTTCGCCAAAGGCAAAGACACTTTTGGTTGTTAAGAAGGTAGGTAGATCCTCCATGAGAATTCTCAATGATCCATCAAAAATAGAGAGAAGCGAGCAAGAGAAGACAACATCAGCACTGGCTGGGAATCCTAGTTTGCAAAAACTCTCGTACATAAGCTTGCTACCACTGAGACTCATCCCGAGAAATCCATCTAAAGGAAAAGGAATGAAATATACATTGCACACTGCCAAAAGAAGGGGGACAGAAGAATGTAACAACTGTCAAGGTTCTAAAGCTCCAGATATAGGAAAGAACTAGTGAAACAAAAGCTTTCAGATTTGACTGAAGCAGGGTTGGTTTTTCAAATTTTGAATTCCTGGAAGCAGTGTTGCTCGGACTCCAAAATGTTGTCACACCCATGTCAAATCCTCCGAAAATGCACACTACTTTTAAAGTATTCAACATGCACCTATGCAACATAGCCTGAAAGTGTATATTTCTTGCAGAACCATAAAAGAAATTATTATTAAGTAGATTATCTTATATGCATTGAGTGTGCCACATCGAGAGACATATCTAAATCAAAGAGAAGGCAAGAGATACTTTAGAGTGCAAAAGCAGGGAGATAGAAAGAGGCAACGAGTTGAGCATAGCCTTTTTAAGCTCCATAAAATGACTGGCCACACAAAAGCTTTAAAAGAGATTGGTGGAGAGAAGTATTCACTACTTTCCTGTTGTGCATAACTTGAGGAGAATTTTTTTTCTGTGTAAACAACTCTACCAGGTCAATTCCATCTCACCTCACAAGAAAATGGAAATTAAGAACAGTAAAAAAACGAAAGAGAAATCCACTTAGAAGACCATCAGAAACTTGTGGTCAGCTTTCAGTAGCAATATCAGGATCTGGCTTGAAGACATCTTTCTAGGAAGATCACAGGATTGGATAAGCAAGTTTGAAAAACCTTTTCCCTGGCTTATTCTCTCTAAGTCTTCAAAAACAAGCACTGTTAAGCCAAGTCTGGAGCCCACAAGGATGGAATTTGAGCTTTAGAAGATTGTTTAATAATTGGGAACTAGACAGTCTCTACCTGACTCTTGAATCTTTCAACAGTACATCAGAGACCATATATAAATTAGTTTGGAAGCTGAATATCAGAGGTATATTTACAGTAAAGGCTGCACACTGGAATCTAAACAATAATGCTTCAATGACTGGTGTGGCCTTGGAAACACATTTGCAGGGTAAAAGTCCCTCTCAAAGTATTCCTTTTTTGTTTGGTTAGTGGTGAAAAAGGAATATTTAACACATGAGAACTTACAAAGAAGAGATTTCCAGATTTGCACAAGAAGTTTTCTTTGTGGACAGGAAGTAGAAAATAATGCTCAATACAAATCTGTGGCACATGTTATTTTCTATGATTGTGGTTACCTGGGTCATACCTAGAACCACACTGGAGCTTCTGAACAACTAGAAGGGAATTGGTACAAGCAATGAAGAGAAAAACAGATGGAAAATCATCCCAGCTTGTATATGATGGATAGCGTGGAAAGAAAGGAACTCATCAAGATGTTTTGAAGACAAAAGAAACCCCATTCAGAAGATCAAGATGAATTGTCTTTCCTTTGTTTTACTGTTGTGTAAAAAGGAATTTTTGGATGATGTGGGAGACCTGATAAATTTAATAGGTTCGCCCTTTTTTGAGTTGTGCATACAGTTATCAGTATTAACTAACAACATACCCAGTGTAGTCCCACAAAGTGGAGTCTAGGGAGGGTAGAGTGTACGCAGACCTTATCCCTACCTCAGAGGTAGAGAAGTTGTTTCCGATAGACCCTCGGCTCAAGACAAAACAGTCTATAAAAAGACGTAATGGAAGTGCAAGAGTTATCAGTATTAACCAGGTGCTGATTTTATTATCAAATATAAGCCTGTTATCTTTCTCAAAAGAAGAAAAAGAAAAGAGAAGGTCATCACTAAAAAGAAAGTATGTCCATATATATAATATAAAAAACATTACAGAAAGCTAGAAAACTGTACAAGCAAATAGTGGAGAGCAAGGCGGCACAACAAGGGCAGTGCTGTCGAAATCTTAATTAATATCCAGAGATGGATTCATGCAATGTACAGGAGGTTCCTGCCAGGCTGTCTGCTAGAATACGAGGTTGGATACCAAAGCATGAAGCATAACTCTTACCACTGCTATATCGAACTGTATATTCATCAACGTCAACCCCTGGAAGAGTAAATCCTGCCCTAGTCAAGAGATTGCCAGCATCACGCACCTGCAACAAAAAATTAATATGCTCGTGAAGCCTTTACTTTTTGGTAAGTTTCTCTTCACATGAACCTTTTCTTCATCTAATGAGCAATATACAATATTTATTAGTAACCCGCAATGAAGTAAGAGCTGAGTCTTCAACAGCCCAGATGGCAATGCTCTTTATAAAAATTAGACAGATTCTTGCTCATGTTTCCAGTGTTGATTGTGATTGTGATATATAACTGCCTCTTTAAAGTTTCCCCATTCAACACGGATGGAAGAGGAGTACAAGGTAAATAACAAGAAATGACACGTTACTGTCAGAGAAGCAGGTAACTCTTCAGCAGACCATGAGCCTTTACCATGTAAGTAGAAAACAATGCACATTGCACACTGCACTGCAGTTGAACAGAATTTCACTGGACCATCCACGCACTTAAATCCACATTTGACAATGAAAAAATCCTTCCTCATTCCATATACTCCGACACTCCCTTCTCTCAAATAGCAGTTAAGTAAAAACTATAACCACTCGACATGCCAAAGTCATACTGCCTTGAATGCAAAACAATAGAACTGTGTATCTCGAAGAAAATCAATCTTATTATTTTTTTGAGAAATGAGAAACAATTGTGTTATACGGAAATGTTCGTCAATTGAAATAAATCAGAAAGTTAACATCGAAGAACTTTTGTTGGCCCACTGATATGAAACAAAAAAGTAAGTGCATAGTCAATTTACTAAATTTAACAAATTCAGCTCATGTAATACGCCCTTAAGCGCTAAGACCCTATGTTTCCAAAAAAAAATTGGTCCATGATACAGTGGCCACTATATCTTTAATTTCATAAGATACGAGGTCACTATGCTAAACTGAAATTAAAAGTGTCTGTTGTAAGATTTTATAAATAATAAAAGATTGTATATAAGATTGTTAAAGATGCATTACTCTAGGAATTTCGAAATTGTTGCTAGTGTTGATTAAATATAGAAATCCTAGACCTATGAAACAATTCTCAGAATCAGTGTATAGCCAAATTTCTAAAATATACCTGTGCCAAGGGTGATAGTCGTGGACTGATGCCTCCTTCACGCTCCATTTGTGCAATAGTGCAAGCTATCCGCAGCTCTCTAAGATAATAGCAATAAGATGACAAACATTAGGTTCTACAAACATAGACACAGTATGCACTTAATATAAGGGTAGTGAAATACTTCAATGTTTCTCCGCCAAGAATAGCCGCCAAGAATAGGCCATCTGGCTTTAAAGCCAATCTGCACTGGCAGAAGTACAGTTATAGTAAGTGTCTTTGGTGATATTGTCAATTCGAGTTCAAGAATGAAATAGGAAAACGACTAAACACTAGAGGGAACTGTAATCTGTCTGCGTCCAACCATATACAGCAAGCACCTGTATCATTGCCCCAGGAAGATCATTTGTCCAATGGAGTCCCAAGCAGCTAATGACCAGATCAACAGAACTTCCCATGTGAAACAAAAGTAGAAAAAAGGATGTTATTCCATACTCTGTCAATAAGGTATTCCAATCATTCATTAAGGACAGCATCAGAGTTACACGTACTTTTCTTTCATGGGCAGATATTCTTCATCACCAATAATGTATGATGTTTCGATGTTATCATTTGGAATTTTCAGCTCAGCATCTTTACACAATTTTACCATGTCCCATGATGTATCCATCATAAGTAATTTCTCAATGCCACCTGAAAAGCAACAGGTATGCCCATAATCATACTCTAGCTTCATTGAACAATATAAGCATGTTCATCAAATGGTTTGTGAAGGTCAAAATTATTACTCAATTCCAGAATGAGCCAAGGTTGGTTTGAGCATCATTTTTGGTTGACGGGCTTATTTCTACTAAGAATCATATTCCCGCGTGACAGAAAATTAGTGACAGATGAATGAATGAGATCTATCTTTATAATGGAGACATCATATGGAGTATTGTTATTTTTTGTCTTTTGAAAATGCAAGATTATGTATGTAGTTAAAAGCAAATAGAGGATGCCCAAAAAGGCTACAAGGCTAAGTGAGGCTGATGGCTTTCAAAAAGATCTATTAAAGCATCACTAGGAATTGCTTCTTTATATCAAAAATGAACAAACAATAGGAAAAGGGGTTACTACCACGCATCTCGATAAATCTATCTCGGGAACCGGCTTCATTCCACCAGTACAAGTACCAAGTAACTCTGCCAATAAGACTTAGGCAGTTGGAAACAAATCACCTAGCGTTTTTTGTCTCTACTAGAAGTTGATCCTTGGTCTCCCAAAACCTTTCACACTTCATTGATCACTAGACGCACTTCATTGGCCACTAGACCACACCTCTGGATGCAAGAACTGTTAAATTCTTTATAATAGGTTTACAAGTCCTTGATATGCATATTTGGTCTTTTCTCTCTCTCTTACTTTCTAATTTTTAGTAACAATGGTGTCGAACCAACTTGCGCGCACTTGGTCTATTTCATTGGATACTTGTACCCTCTAACTAGTACAAGTACTAGATAACTCCATCCACCAAGAGCAACGACCTAACTTTTTGCCTCAGATGGGATTCGAACTCAACTTCACAAGCAATCCCATACTCCTCCATTTCAACCATCCTATTTTTTTGCTCTTCGTTGCATCTTGATTATCATGCTATTCTCCTAGGAGATTGCATGTCTTAATCATTTAGGTTTTGGTACCACAATTTTGGCTAATTTCGTTTCACTTACATTATTCTTAGAAAAATAATTTATTAGATAAACGCATTCAAGGGTGGTGCAACCCTACACAATCAGGTATACAACACCCAGAAGGAGGCGACAAAAAATCCAAAGAAGTAACTGCTTCAAGCTAGTATGATTTGCGTAACTACTAACTAGTAGTGTGTAAGACATGTTTAACTACTCCTACACTAACTAATTAAAATTTCACTATTTTCTATGAAAATTATTCTATCAAAATGAAAGCATCCTTTTTTTTTCCAAAATGTATGTTTAATATGAAATCTTTGAACTGACAAGTCAAAACCAAGTGATATCAAGAAATAATAGTTGAAACTTAAAACATGTGCCTCAAGAAACTTTCTTCTCACCGCGTCCGCGCAGTAATCGTCTGATAGCTTCCAGAGACCCCCCCATACACAATGCCGTAGGAAATGTTCTCTTACAATCCTGCAAAATAAAAAAAGATGTAAAGCTTGAACTCTTGTTAGATGAGACACTATTAAAGAACAAGGACTTCGTTTAGGCAAGCAATTACTGCATATCAACAACAAACTCACAGAATCGTTATTAGTCATATGTGTGGCAACAGATCCATGGCATCCCAATCTATTAAGAGTTATTCCACTGGCGGCACAAGGAAAGATATTCCTCGCATAAATTCAGCATACAGCATTTCTTTTGCAATTTTTAACTGTGCATACTAATGAAATCTCTGCCTAACTAATACAACACTGGATTTTCGGCATAAACCCATTAATGCAGCTCTTAACTTTTGGCATTAAACTCCATTACTAATACCGGCATAACATATGTGAGAATCTATGTATCATATGATACGGATCTATGTATTGGCCATCTAAAAGAAAAATACCCTTAAAATAGACAATTGCTGCATAACAATTCGGTGTATTATTATACACCATATAACAATTCTACATTATTATTATTATTCAAGCATAACAAGCCCTGCATTATTATTCATAGCATAACAATCTGTGCATTATAATTCGCAATAACTAGTCCATGAAGCAAATGATACTTAAGAGCTAAGTTGCTCGGACTCTCCAAAATGGTTGCCGCACCCGTGTCGGATCCTCCAAAATGCACTACTTTTGAAGGATCCGACACGCACCCGATGACATTTTTGAAGAGTCCGAGAAACATAGCTTAAGAGCACATGAGTTATCCAGGATCCTAGAAGACGTGCAACCCAACTAGCCCAAGCCTAAGCCATATGACATCCCCACTAGGCAGATGATTTGGACTCCAGACTCCTCATTAGAAAAGAAAGCATCTCACCTATTATCTTCTCAAAATCTAAAACTGACTGACGTTTCTGAAACAATAGTTATAGATCTTATAGTGGCAGGAAGTACATTAGAGCACATGATGTCGAAATTTACCAGTCGTATTCACCAATTTTTAAAAAATAGCTAATTAGGCATCATTCTGAACATAATATCCTAACCTTAATATGATAGGCTAATCTAATCTTTATTTAAAGAACAACACAACTGAACCCATATATTTCTCAATCAACACACTAAATTCATCAATCTTCAGAAGGGGCAACTACTCATACATTGTTGTATTTTGAAGGATAGCAAATAGAGCACATATCACAGGGGTGAAGTAATGACATCATGAAAAGGTGAATTAATTCTTGTTAGTTTGAAGATGTAGCATTCAATTGAACCAGGGGATAATCAATCTAATAATGACCCATTTGAAGTAGGATGCTTAAAAATATGCCCATGATTTGCATGACTAATCAAAGTATTGGCCAACAGTTTACTACTAAACCCTTTCGAACCAGTTAAATTTTATGAAGTTCGTTATTAGATGCTAGAATATGCTCATAATGTCTTCCTACTTATCTCCCGTTTTGTATGTCATTACTTTCTCCTCCCTAATCGGTGTTTCTGTCTACTTCTTTTGTCAGTGTCAACCTTTCGGCGTGGATGGGAGGAAAATTTATACTCAAAACTAGAAATGACAACGTTAACTTTTTGCAGTATGGTTGAAACAAATTACTGAGTAAATGATCCTAGATAGGAAGGTACGAAGGTCAAGGATAGTGCTGACGCACTTTATGTGGGAGAGGTAAGGGGTTAGCCTCCACCACTCCTCTTCTCAGTATTAGTATTAGTATTATTTAGTAGTCGGGTATTCTCTTATTTTTCAATGTGTATTACTATCTGTTGATTCTTGTTTTGTGTCTTGTTTTTCTATGCTGTCATATTTTTCTTGCAATCCTGCTTCGGAAACATTTCGTTTGAGCCGAGGGTCTATCGGAAACAGCCTCTTTACCCCACAAAGGTAGGAGTAAGGTCCGCGTACATCCTACCCTTCCCAAACCCCGGTTATGGATTACAATGGCCAATGGGTATTTCACTGTGTTGTTGTAAACCAAAAACCTCAAAAGATTTAAACATAGTTGTACAAGAAAAAGTAATGAAAAAAAGAAGGTAAAACTGAATACCTCCAATCGATCCAGTAGATTCTCAGCCACAGTATCAACAAGAGAATCCTTTGGCTTCATCAACCACGCCGCTCTATCACGCTGCCAACCATGTATATCCAACAGAAAATGCATAGTATAAATGGATAAGTAAAACAGAAAATTTTAAAAAATGAATTTTTTACACAAATAAATTTGTATGTTTAGGGGAGATATTAAAGGTATATGGAGTTGTGCAATAGAAGAAGCTTTACTTGCTTGCGCTTAAGATGGCGATCAAATATTTTGAGTTTGGAGCTCTGAAATCCATCTCCGGCGTCAGTACAGTAGGATCTTAGGCCTTCCCGACAAAGAGCTATGCTTCTTCTCATTGTGAATTAACTTTGCAATGGCCCTGTTTAAGGTCAGAGCAACAGCGAGTTATTTATCAGTCAACCTAAACTCCAGCCTCATGGGTACCCTATTTGGACACCCTATTTTTTGTTTTCAGAAAATTTTAACTCAATCAAGAAAAAACACAATGATGGACATGGGATATTCAGAGTTTCTTCAAAGGAAAAGCGTTAGATTTGCCGATGTACTCTTCTAAAGAATTTATATTTACCTTTTATTATACTTCTTTTTTTATATATATATATATATATTTCCCTTTTACAATCCAATTTTGAACATATATTTACCCCTAAACTGTTAATTCCCCTTGTTCCCACCTTCAGTTCTCACAATTTAAATCTGGTCGCATTTAAGTTATAACCCGACCAATTTGCAAAATAAACCCATCCAAGATTCCCAATTCCCAACACCACATCTGAAATGCGTGGAAAGGCAATTATCTTTAGGTTTTTATGGAAAATCTTGGCAGAATAACCTAATCACCAAGCAATTCAAAAGACATATCCATGACATTAGCTAATATCAATAATGACTAACAGATTTAATCATATTGAAGATGAAACAGTAACTGAAATAGCAAAGATCAAAAACAGATGTACTTGAGCTTATATTACAGTAAATCCTCAGTGAATGGCTAACTTCTGATCGACAATTATGTTCACTGAGAAAAGACAAGGGAATATGGTTAACTGATTTTGAAGCTGCAGGTTTTCATGTGGTTTTATGGTGGAAGGTCGAGACTTCTAGCCTGTTTGGCCAAACTTATTTTTTCTTAAAAGTGCTTTTTTTTTAAAGTGTTTATTTAAAAAAAAATAAGGTGTTTGGCCAAGCTTTTGGAAAAAATAAGTGCTTCTAGGAAGTAGCAGAAATTGTTTTTCAGAAACTAAAAAAATAGCTTATTTCCAAAAGCATATTTCTGAAAAGCACTTTTGATAAAAATACACTTAAAAATACTTTTAAAAAGTTTGGCCAAATATTAATTGTTGTACAAAAGTGATTTTTAAATTTATTGGCCAAACACAAACTGCTTCTCACCAAAAGTACTTTTTTGAAAAACGCTTCTGAAAAAAGTATTTTTCAAAATAAGCTGATTTTAGAAGCTTGGCCAAACAGACTAGTGGGTATTTTAGAACGAGGGACCGACTCGTATATGGAGGAGCTGCTACGATTTACACGGTGTTTGAGGTAAGTTCGGTGAGTTTATGACCAAAATCATCAACTAATAGCATGTTTGACCAAGCTTATGTTTTGCCAAAAGTACTTATTTTTCTCAGAAGTACTTATTTTAAAAAATTAAGGTGTTTGGCCCAGCTTTTGAGAAAAAATAAATGATTCTGGGGAGTAGCAGAAGCTGTTTTTCAGAAACTAAAAAAAGTAGCTTATTCTCAAAAGCACTCTTTTGATAAAAATATACTTAGAAGCACTTTTAAAAGGCTTGGTCAAACACTAATTGCTGCTCAAAAGTATTTTTTAAATTTATTGGTCAAACACAAATTGCTTTTCACCGGAAGCACTTTTTTGAGAAGTACTTTTGAAATAAGCACTTTTCAAAATAAGCTGATTTTAGAAACTTGGTCAAACATACTATAAACATCATTTAGAAATATCACACTAAACATCTCTTAAATTTGAGAAAATACATAAAGTGCTCTCTTCAAGTAAACGTCTGTTGGTTTTTTAACAAAGAAACTAAGGAAATTACAGAGAAAAATACTGATAGAAAAAATACTGCAATGTGGTCAAAGGGAATTGTATTATTAATAACTCAGAGACATATATTTATAGTTGTAATTTCTGACTAGAAAATAGAAAAAATGTTACTAAACTTATCAGTAAATTTAAATAACAAACAAAGAGGCTAACTTCTAAATTCAAGCCACACAGGACTCTATTCAAAATAATTTAAAAATCCCGCACCCAAGGGTGTGGTCTAGTAATCAATGAAGTGGGTTAAAGAACCATGAGTTCTGAGGTCTGAGGTTCAAACCTCAGCGGAGACAAAAAAATACTAGGTGAATTCTCCCCATCTGTTCTAGCCTTAGAGCGCGAAAGTTGATCCGGACACCATTCATCAAAAAATATATATAATAATTTAAAAATACTAAAAGCTAGCTACTCATAAACTAATTTTTGTAAAAGAAATCTTTTACAGATAATGTAGCTAGCTATTTTATTTTTGCAATATCCTGAGACATATTTCAACAACATCTAATGTTTGCGGGAATCCTTCCCACCAGCAGTGTTCTCGCGTTAGTAGGGCGCGTGAAGGAGTAAAAATACAGTCCCAAAAGAGTGTAAAAAAGTCACGTAGTATTGCCAATTTGAATTCTCTTCTTTATTAAATAGACTCATTTTCCCATCCTCCTCCAAAAACACCATTATTAGCTGTTGAATAAGCTTTTTCAGCCAACTAAAAAAAATTTAGTCCATCACTAACCAAATCAGCTCCCACGGTATCATTTTAAAGTTATCAAAACAAAAGACATAGTAACAGACCCTGAAATAACAGTTGCAAACAAATTTCAAACACAGTAAATCAGTGAAAAAAATCCAAATTCAAGTTAGTCCTGACCTAACACTATATGCGTAGATTACTATTTGATAGTATGACAGCAGTCAGAGGCTTCTCGGGGGAGATAGGTTTTGATCTTGTGGGTTGTGCACGCGCGTTCGGCCGCCAGGTAGGTTACGACTTACCTACTTTTAGACTTAGCTCTTATAAGGTAATTGCATGGTAAATTACTAATTGTGGGGGGGGGGGGGGATTGTGGTTTGGATTCATCGACTTAGGTATTTAATCCTCATAGCTTGGTTAGAGACCTTAAAGTAAGATACCGATTGTAAATTCTTAGCTTATGTTGTAGCTCCTCCTTTAAGACTTGGCGTAGTTTTTAGGGTACTCGTGGAATTAAAATTGAATGTCTTAACTTAGCTTAGGTTGTTGAGTGCTTGGGGTGATTAGGTTAGAAAACCTTAGCTTAGGATTAGGAGAAGACCTTGCAGTAGAGTAGACTTTATTTCTTTCCTTATTGTTATTATATTACCGCTTTTCCCTCATATTTATAAATTCTCCATTTTTGTATATACTATAGGCCCAAGGTCGAGGGTGATGGACTTCAGGTCAGTACAAATTACCCTTCTTCCATAAATTACGGCTCGTGGCGTGTTTCTATGTAACTTCTATTATTGGCTTAAGTTAGTGTGGTTTTGACTTATTGCATGCCTTAGCTTAGGTTTTTGGTTAGTTGATCGCTTTAGGTTGGGTTTCCTTTAGGTTTGGGAGTTAATGTAGTGTTCTCCGGATAACACCTACTTTAGGCTAGTACCTTTGCTTTAGTTCGGAGACTTTAGGTGTTCTTTGTGTGATATGATTTGACTTGGGTGATCTTGGTTGTTTATCCATATTTTAGGATGGCATATGGTTAACTTGATGTTTAAAATACTTTTTCGATTTCAAAAGGGGATTTATGGAGAATTTTAAAATGATTTTTGGCTCCTTTTAAGGAAATTGGCCTATTTTTGGAAAGACTGATTTGATAAACTTGCATGTACGAGGAGACCCGTGTTTCAAATGATTTCACTGACTATTTAAATTTGCATGCCCGAGGAGACACGTGTTTCTGGTGGTTTTACTGGTATTTATGACTGCATGCTCGAGGAGCACATATCTGGATTTTACTTTTTGCATAGGTTGATGAACCTACGAGTGGCCTGCGAGATGATTTGGGGAACCTAGGGGGCGGCCTACAAATCTATTTCGGGGTTGTCTACTTTTACTACATTTTCTATATGTTTCATTGCACCCACCTCATATTGTATGTCATGGCACGCTTCTACATCTCTTTCCCATCAGGTTGATTTGCTAGTTAGTATTGTGTGCCGCTTGTATCTTCCGGGCTTATGGGGGCCCAGTTGGATTCTTTGGTTGTTGATTGTACCTTCCGGGCTTATAGGCATTTGATTAGGTCTACTTGTTGTCATTTGTATCTATCGAGGTATACCTTATGTTTTCCCCAGATTATTTAGTTAGATAATTGCTTTACGTTCCTGTTGAGTTATTCTCGCGTACTTATTGCAACTGTCTAGCCCCGGTAGGTTAACCTATTTCTAACCCTTCATTTCTTTCCCTTAGTATATTCCCATTTTTATTTATAATTATATCTTATTTGAGCTCAGTCGGCCTATGATGCCTACTGGGTACCGCATATTTTGGTACATATACTACACTTATGCATCTTTTTTTATGCATATCTTAGTTTGGGTTATCGTCGTTGATGTTATCCTTGAGCGAAGTTGTTGATCGGAGATACAAGGTGAGCTTTTGGCGACCGGAGTTGATCCATCTCCTTCTGTTTTCTGACTAGTCTTACTTTTCACTTTGGAGTCTGTTTTGTATATATTGAATTGATCCAGAACTCTGTATGTTGTAGTAGCTCTTATACTGAATAATATCAGATCCAAAACTTTGTATGTTATAGTAGCTCTTGTATGGTAAATTGCTAATTGTGGGTGGGGTATTGTTGTTTGGATTCATCGACTTAGGTATTTAATCCTTATAGCTTGGTTAGAGGCCTTAGAGTAAGATACCAAGTAGAAATCCTTAGCTTAGGTTGTAGCCCCTCATTTAAGACTTGGTGTAGTTTTTAGGGTACTCGTGAGCTTAGAATTGAATGCCTTAACTTAGCGTAGGCTGCTGGGTGCTTGGGGTGATTAGGTTAGAAAACCTTAGCTTAGGATTAGGAGAGGACCTTGCAGTAGAATAGACGTTTATTGCTTGCCTTATTGTAATTATGTTACGCTTGTTCCTCATATTTATAAATTCTTTGGTTTTGTATATTGTATACCGTGGGCCCAAAGCTGAGGGTGACGGACTCCAGGTTAGTATAAATTGCCTTTGTCACTTAACCTATGGCTCGTGGCATGTATCTATGTAACTTTATTTATTGGCTTAAGTTAGCATAGTTTTGATTTATTGCGTGCCTTAGCTTAGGTTTTTGATTAGTTAACCGCTTTAGGTTGGTTTTCCTTTAGGTTTGGGAGTTAGTGTAGTGTTTTTTGGATAACACCTACTTTAGGCTAGTACCTTTGCTTTACCTCAGAGACTTTGGGTGTCCTCTGTGTTATATGGTTTGACTTTGGTGTGATCTTGAGTGTTTATCCATACTTTAGCATGGCATATGGTTGACTTGATTTTCAAAATACTTTTTCAATTTCAAAAGGGGATTTATGGAACATTTTAAAATGACTTTTGGCTCCTGTTAAGGAAATTGGCCTATTTCTAGAAAGTCTGATTTGATAAACTTGCATGTCTGAGAATACCCGTGTTTCGGATGGTTTTACTGACAATTTAAACTTGCATGCCCGAGAAGACACGTCTTCCAAGTGGTTTTATTGATACTCATGACTGCATGCCCGAGGAGCATATATTCGAGTTTTACTTATTGCATACGTTGATGAACCTACGGGTGGCCTGCGAGATGATTGGGGGAGCCTAGGGAGCGACCTACAAGTCTATTTTAAGGTTGCACATGTTGCATTGCACCCACCTCATACTGCATGTCATGGCACACTTTTGCATCCCTTTCCCATCAGGTTGATTTTCTAGTTAGTATTATGTGCTGCTTGTATCCTCCAGGCTTATGGGAGCCCAGTTGGATTCTTTGGTTGTTGATTGTACCTTCTGAGCTTATGGGAGTCTGGTTGGGTCTACTTGTTTCCATTCATATCTCCTGAGGTATGTACCTTATGTTTTCCCAGGTTATTTAGTTAGATAGTTGATTTATGTTCCTGTTGAGTTATTCTCGCGTACTTATTGTAATTGTCTAGCCCCGACAGGTTACCTATTTATGACCCTTCTTTTCTTGCCTTTAGTATATTCGCATTTTTATTTATACTTATATCTTATTTGAGCTCAGTCGGCCAATGATGCCTACTAGGTACCACATGTTTTGGTATTCATGCTACACTTCTGCATCTTTTCTGATGCAGATCTTAGTGTAGGTTATCGCCGTTGACGCTGTCTTCGAGTGGATTGGCTGATCGGAGATACATGGTGAGCTTTTGGCGACCGGAGTTGATCCATCTCCTTCTGTTTTTGGACTAATCTTACTTTGCACTTCAGAGACTGTTTTGTATATATTGGATTGATCTAGAACTCTGTATGTTGTAGTAGCTCTTGTAATGACTGATGCCAGGTTTTGGAGGAGTCTTTATGTATTTTGTTCTCTTTCCGCTCTATATATTTATGCCTTTCTTTCGCTTGTTCATGATATTTAAGTATTGTTCTTCCACTTTTACCTTGTTCTCTTATTAACCCATTACTTGCTGTTCTGGGCTAAGAGTTAGCTTACCTACTGGTGGGTTATAGTTGGTGCCATCACGACTGGAGAAATCGGATTGTGACAATTATTAGTTGGTTCTTCAATATTCATGAATTTGAAAGAAGCAAGTATTTGAGTAAAACTATTAGAATTAAAGGTTAGGCACTAATTGTCCAAGATAATAAGGGAGCATCAATTTCTTCATCAGAGAGAAAATCCCAACTTTCCAAAAAAAAAAAAATACTATTCTGATGGTTTTCAACACATAACAAGAAGATAACAAAGAAAATAATAACAAATCACTACAAAGATGTATTCCCCCCAAAAAGCACTACTATATAAAAAGTTAAAAAAATCTTTCTACCAAAATTTTCGTTTAAATCAAGAAATCAATAACCTATAAACCTCCACTTCATTGTTTCGACACCACAACTCAAGAAATTAACCCCGCGACATTGCTAATTTGGTTCGACTATCGGAAAACCCTATTTTTGATCGGTAAGAGAGAGGAGAGAGTGAAATGGAAAGGCTTGGAAGGAGGAAAAGGTTAAAATGTGAGCGGGTCAGGGTAAAATCCGACTTTGATTAAATGGGTAGGAAATGATACTTACTTCTCCCTTGCACTGTATTGATATTTCTCTATATTTATGATTAAGGATACAGATGAAAACGAACAACTAATTATGTCTTAATTTTTTAAAATGATAAGTACTATGAAATATTTATTTTTAGTAAGGAAGACAAGTACTTAGGAATGAATGGAGTAAATAATTATGCGCTTTGAGAATAAAGCTGGTCTGAAAATGGCTAAAAAGAATGTATTTATCTTGATTGAAAATAATTTCGTGAGGTAATAAAATTCCCATAAATTATAGGTGTTACTTACAAATAAGTTGTAAATTAAAGGAGAAATTTATGTATTTTGTCCTTAAATCTTTATCAACAACATTCCTTAAGTAACTTTTTCATTCACTTCTAATTATGTTTTCTTCTCTCATAGACTTTATAATTTTTTTCTTTTTATTAACTTCTCACAATCTCCTTTGTGTGATGGTCACTCCCATTAGTGCCTTATGTGCTAGATTAATTTATTAGGTTTGTAACATATGAATTTAAAAAACATGATGATCTCTCATTTTTATTAATAAAAAAGGTACATATTAATACTTATAGAAAAATATTATCTATAAAGTTATAATTAAGATTTTTCAACTTTTTTAATTAGGAGCAGTAAAATACTTATAGAAAAATATTAATACTTATAGAAAAACACTCGCTATGGCGAGTTCACGGCAGTGGGAGGAATTCATCGTAGTGGAGTCATCTTTCCCAGTGAGACCTTGACACCAAAAATGGTGTTTTCAAAAATTTGCTTTGTTTTATCAGTTCTTAACACAGATCGGGCACTATGTCAGAGTGTGTGACTTCTACACTTTATTTTATGGTGGTGAACACCCAAAATCTATTGCCAAGGGCTCAAATTTTTTCAATAACTTCCTTCTAGTTACCCCATACCATTTTCGGGTTCAAACTCCCATGAAATTCATAAATCTTATGCAGAGAATGATATAGGAAACTTAAGAACGTAAAATAAAATATTATGCTTCGGATTTACTCCCTTACAAGGGCAAACAAAACCCTTACCCCTAAACCAATATTTTGTGTCAAATCAAGTAATTTAGGCATGAACAACGCAATGTAGAAGCTCTTAGCAATGAAATAATGCACTAAAATGAGAAATTTACCTTAGAAACGTGACGGAAGAAGAGAAGCCGTGGAAGAGGTTTTTTGAGAGGAGAATTGGGTTTTATGAAAGTGAGGAAATAAACTCCTATTTATCCCTTAATTTGCCAAATCTTTAGTTGCATTGGTCCATTTTGCACTGTAGCGAACTCGCTGCAATTAGAATTCGATCGCTGCGGTAGCTCATGTCTTGTCCTGTATCACAATTTCATTGGCACTATATGCCTGATACTTAATCCTGTTCCTCCGTGTATCTTGAGTCCTTGTAAGAACCTATATAAGTAAAATTCTTTCCTAAGTTGGAGAATTATGAGAAAAATAATTTGATTCATGTGTAATACCTAATTTCGTGCTTCATTGCTCTATAGGGTCTCGATAGAAGAGACTGAGTGTAAATATTATTTGATTTGATAAAAGGTGATGCACGTGAGTCAGAAAAGAACACAGAATAAGTGACCGTAAAGGTACTCTCTTTCAAATTCCTTCCTCTTACTCCCCCGTTGCTCATGTCCATTCGGGAATGAGCAGTTATTTAATTGGTATATGATGTAATGACCCATTTCATTGTTATTGAAATTTCTGTGATAAAAGCATCATAATTTAAATTTTTTATTAATATGAATTTTAGTGTGGGATAACAACTATTTTGTTTTATAAGCGGAAAATAAAATAGAGTCAAAATAAAATGGAGCTGACCAGGTGAGTCTGCTGCACTGGTCCACCATCCGCTATAGCAAGCTCACTGTAGCGAGGATACAACCGTTGTAGTGAAGCCTGCAAAATAGAATCTCGAATTCTTAATGATTTCCAACTTCAGCTCTCACTCTAAAGAGACCTTCTCCTAAAAACACCCCTAGGATTAATTTGAAGATAGAACCCCCAGAATGGAGAGGAAAATCTCTCAAACAAGCATGGTTTTATTGTCCTCCTCACAGTCTTTTTGTCAGAAAACTCTAGATCTAGAACAAGGAGCAAGGTTGCATGTATTTCATGACAGCATCTTGCGTTAAGATAGGTTATGATTTATTGAGTAGTAGACTTCGATTAGAAATTCATATATACTGTGTAGAATTGACGGAGAAAATATGATTAGGCCTTAGGGCTTGTAGTTCGGATGGATATTACCTATAATAACATAAGAAAGACTGCATGTGCAATAATGTATATATGGTTATCATGATGTGATCATAATTTGAATGAGACTAATGCGAATAGGGGTGAGAGGATTATGTGTTGATGCAACTACGAAACCTAGGTTAATAATATTAAGGGTTGAAAAGAGTTGCGAATTAATAAACCTAAATGGTGTGTTCTTGATGGTGTGATCACCTTGAGGTGAGTTTATTCTAGTAATATAAATATGAATTGTGAAGTGGTGTCATGACGTAGACGTCCTAATAGGAAACGTGACTAAATATTAAAGTATGATCTGTAGTAATAGGTGAATAAACTAGGAGTCGTGTTGTACGTTGAAAGTTGATACACTGTCTAATAAATGGCCAATAATGATGTCACGACTCGATTTCTCAGGTCATGATGGAACCTACAACCCCCCAGAAGGCGAACCAATTCCCGTAGCCCAGAATCGTTAGTAATGGGCTACTACCTAACCAATCACGCACAACAAGCAAAAATAAGCAGAAGCTGAATGTAAAGAGAAGACACGCGGAAGAAACAACCCAAAATATATATACAAAGATACTACACCAACCCCAAGAGTTGGTATCGATACTACATAAGCTTCTAATAGAGTACAAGTGCTAGAAGTAACAAAATACAATACAATTTGTCTCCGAAAGTACAAGGAGTAACAGTGCCAAGAGATGAGATACGGTCAATCCCCAACCGTCAGGCACTCACCCTAGTCTCAGATATCCACAATCGGTACGAGTCTCCAACGCGATCAACAACGAAAGCTCAACTAATATCTACACAGAAAGTGCAGAAGTGTAGTATGAGCACCAAAACACGGGTACTCAGTAAGTATCATCGGTTGACTGAGCGCATATAAGATATAAAAGCAGTAAGTAACAGATAGCAAGAAAGCAGTCACTGAAGCAATAAAGGAGGTACAAGGAGCTAGCACAGAGAATAGGAAACCAAAAGCTACAAGTAAAACATGCTAGCACAGAAAATATAATCACACAGAATCACAGGTGAAGGAAATGAGAACGCACCTAGAGCCCTTGCACAACAATATAAGTAAGCAAAGAGAGAGAGTTGAGAAAATGGCAGTATACCGATAACCTCAAGTAAGGAAAAATGCGCAAGGCAGTCTCACATACTTAAAATGGAATCAACAAGTATAAGGAAATCATAACACCAATCCAATCACATGATAGCATACCCAGGGAATCACCTCACAAGTACAACCCTAGGATGAAATAACTTGACCACAATAACCAAGAGATACCACTCAACTTCCAACAAGAATAGAACTAGAATCTCACACTCTGCTCAGAAGGCCACACAAAAGTGCCTCAATAAGACAAGACTCCCTAGCCCTCTCAAAAATCAGAAATCCCACAACCTAAGCCTCAACAGGCTAGCCATCACTAATCCTCAATAACGAGGTGCCAAGACAAGCTCTAAATAAAGAAACGAGTAAATATAATCTACCTACAGTCCCAATGGCCGCCCATACAACCGAGGAAAGCAATCAAGTGAAAACAAACCCTCCAGCCGCCCATACAAACGGAGCGTACACTGAACACACAGTAAACAAGGGTGGAATCAATGCATGATGTGATATGAAGTTCCAGTAACCAGTATGTTCCCTCTCAGGTACCCTGCGGGTCCATATAAAGGCCGGACCCATGGAAGGCTCTTTCTCATGTACCTCTTCTCCGCTGTACTCCCCCTTTCCTGGCACGCTGCATCGACCCATAGCCTGTGGCCCAGGAATGACAGGGCTCAATGGAGGTCTACCTCTCAACACATACAAAAACTCAATCTCAAAATGTGTCCTCCGGAATCAAGTCTGGGTTCAAGCTAGTGACTAAGTCTCAAATGTAGCTCAAAACTCAAAATCTCGTAGTACATGCCCGGCTTCGACCCGGGTCTAAAACATTAGTAGTAATCTCAAAAGACCCTTTCACAGGGTGCCCAAAGTAACACTCGGGTCTAAATCAGTGATAAGAACCTCAGTAACCCTCTCACAGGGTGCCCAGAGTGTGGCCGGGTCTAAAACTATAGTAAATCAAGTCTAGTGCTCTGCCCGGCAGAGACTAGTATAAGTAATAAAATCAAGTCTGGTGCTTTGCCCGGCAGAGACTAATACAAGTAATAAAATCAGTGCAAAATCATCCAAAATCCCCTTTTCTATCATCAATCGTACCAAAAATGGGCCCTCGGGGCCATGCAAGTTTAGGAAAACTATCTGTAGTGGCTCGTAGCCAAAACTGTAGTAAAACATACAGGGGGAAACCTTTTTCATGGATGATATGCTTGCACACAAATATAAAATTAGCCTAATGGCTCACAACAATTCCTATCACCCCTGCACAGGCCCAGCAACTACTCAGTAGACATTACCAGCCTAAAAGGATAATCTCTATGTCCGAGACCCGCGGACATTCCCAAATAACCCACCATCTATGTTCCAGAGTCAATACAAGGCCACACAGGACCACAAGGGTAATATACAATACTGCGCGAATACTACAAATAACGTATGAATTAAATGGATGAACAAGGCAGACAAGGTCTGGGGTACCAACCTATAACAACCCACTCAAGGATGTTAATTAATGCAGTTATAGCCTATATACAGAGAGTCTAGATAGGGGAAGCCATAACCTACCTGTCGTCCGACGAATAGCTTCGGGGATGGCGTTGTCCAGGCTTGAACTACTCCGAGAGCTCCAATTAGCAAAACTAATATCACAATAATAATCTACACATTAAAATGAAACCAATAATATCCATAATACCATAAGCATAACCGGGTCAAAATCTGGGTCACAGACGGACCCGTGGGCCCCACAACCCAAAACCAGAAACAAAAAAACACACTTGTGTTCCTTACCATCCCGGGAGCGCATGCTCAAAATTTGAGCAAAAACGGACAACAATTAGGGCTTAAAACATCCCGCCCAAGTCAAGAATTAAAAGAGCAATTTCAAGAATTAATTTTGGAAATTAAACGAAAGATACTTACCACAACGAGATGACAAGCTAAGGAAGTGAAAGTTCTGAACCCATGATCATGCAAAGCTCAAGAGGGCATATTCTACAATGAATTTTCATGCTTTTAGAAAGGTCAAAAATGGAGGTTTTCCAAAAGTTGAAGAAGAGCAACTTGGGGGAGAAGAGCTTACCAAGATCGACCAAAAAATGAGACTTTCCAATCCAATTGATGAATTCCCCAAGCTAGAACTGATATGGAGCACTTTGGTGGAGAGAATTTTTGACTTGGAGTTGGAAACAAATGGGAAAAAGGGCTGGAAAAATGAAGAGAGGCCAATTTATAGGCCTGGGCGCAGGCTTGCGCCGTTGGCGCTGAAGAGCCAGGCGCACACACACGTGATTGCGCCAAGGAGGCGCCATTGGCGCTGGCAAGCGGGCAACAGGCCAGCTCTATCGCGCTGCCTGGGCGCCGATGGCGCTGAGGAAGCTGCTTACAACAAAAAGCAGCAACTTTTGGGAATTCTATGGGGCATTGCGGGTACAATCGGGACCTAATACAGAAAAACCAATAGTGCTATTAGAGTGGAAATGACATTCCAGACTCAACAAATTCAATGAAACTTCCATACGAGGTCATTTCGGACAAATGTTGACCCAAGTCAACACTAGCTAACGCCAACCAAACACCCAAAATGAGCCTGACTCATCCGAAACCTGAACTAACCACCTACCTAACCCAAACTCGGCATTCCGAAGCTAATGACGCGGAAAAAATTCCCATCCGAGGCCGTCTTCTCCGAATATTGACCAAAGTCAACCAAACCAGCCCAACTAGCCTGAAAACACAGAATGAGAGAGAATTCCAAGCTAAAAATCCCCCAGATCTTGACCAAAGGTCCCCATAGACCAAAGTCCATGCTCCGAAGCTAATAGAACTGTCGAAATTCGATTCTGAGCACGTTCACCAAGAATATTGACTAAAGTCAATGATTTCAAAAGCTAAAAGCTCTAAAACAAGGAATGGCCAAAAAGACCAAGCAAACAGCCCGGGCACTGAACTACCAGTCCCAACAAGCCATAAATGACTTAGAGCCACTACAGGCAAACTCTAATGGTACAAGAAAGTTGGAAACGCATAAATGACCAAAAAGGTCATTATAGATGAGGTGTTCATGAGTATGGTAGCAATGTAAATAATGGTTTTTTACACCTAGAAATGGGTGTTAATGGTCCTTGGTAGGATAATATTACTGATTAAATTGAGATGAACTTGTGATGTGTTTACGTGGAGTTAGACTTAATCTAGTTTCTTGTATGTATTATGAATTGATGAGCATGTAGGTTGGTCTTTGGATATAATTTGTTGGTTGATTACTTGTTTGTCTTGACAATTCTTGCATGAATAAGCTTATAATTATTGAAGTCCGTGTTTAAATAACTTGTAAGAACGAGCTGCACTTATTAAATTTTTGGTGTACTTGCTGATAATATCCTTAGAAACAGCTGAATATGAGAACATACTTAAATATGTTGAGAGTGATAAAAATATATATACTATTCTATTGTTGAGAGGCTCGAGTCTGATGTGAGCTTACGAATGAGCGAATATGTTATGGAGTGGGTACCATGCCGATATGATACATGGACCCTAGGTTGTCCCCTCCAGATCATGACTTGTTTGGCAAAAATAAGACTCTTTAGCATGTGTGTATAGATGAGCAATTATCGTGAGTTTTGATATGATATAGAGTGAGGCTAATGAGATACAGAGCAATATGGCTATAAGATTTTTATGGACATGAATCCATGTTGTGATGTGACTGCATTATGTTTGCAAGATTTGCTATGATTAATTATATCTGTGTGGTGACTTATGTGTTCCTGATTGGTTGACATAGATGTTTTTGGGTGTTTGGTTATTACATGTGTTATGGACTATTTGATTTCCTGTATTACTGGGTTAACTTGATTTATGTGAATATGCTTTAATTTATTGGTCCAGTCCTTAATTGATTTCTCGAGTGTCTGCAATTAGATGTAAGAATCGTTGTGCCTTATTGCTGGGTTGATTTTGGCCTATGGGTGAGGAATCGATAATAGATGATAGGGACTTAAAAGTAATATTTAATGCTAGTTAAACTGTCGAGTGACGATAATGAGTGTGCATAATCTTAATGATGCTAAGCATTAGTAACTGGGTTAGTGGTTGTCAAACTTATTATAAGTGAAACAAAAGACTTGGTCATAACTGCTAGGGTCTTGTCGAATAAGAAAGATAAATCGAAATCTTCATACGAGAAAGTGTAAGAGGTGGTGTGAAATTATGATGTAAAGTGTTACATGAGATTATCTGCTGATTTTGTTGATTTAAATATGGTATGGCATGAACTAATCTTAGTCGATCAATGATGCCTACCAGTACGTGTGGTGTACTGATACTACTCTTGCTACACTCTTTTGTGTATAGGTGTGTTACATGTTGATTGAAGTGGTGTGTATTCATCATCAATTTCTGCATATCTCATTCCTCAGGTGAAAGTTGTGTCTTTTCATTTTCTTGTCATTAATATATATTAGAAACTCTTGTACATATCTAGACTAAGTCCTTGGAAATTATTGTATTTTATCGAGCTAAAGGCTTGTATGGTTTTCAAGATATTAAATATGATATGAGTCTTCATTTGAGTTATTTATTGTAACACTGTTGTTTCAAGAAATTTCGCTTAAAAATAATTAGGTAGTGAGGGGTTTTCCTATTGAGTTAGAATTGAGTAGGTGTCTGCTCGATCCCCTAAATGGGTCATGATAATTTTCTTGTGTTTTATGTTAGCTTACTATTTTATAGGTTTTTGATGTCTAAATGGCCAAAAAATTGGTAAACACAGTAAAATATTAATTTTTAGGTGATTAATGATTGCATTCCAAACCACATATCAATTGATAGATCGTAGACCAAATCATGAAAATAATAAGAGAAGATGTCAGCAGGACCCTGCAAAGGATGGTCAAAACACAAAGAAAAAGATGGTCGCAAACTAATTGATGACCTAGGTGGTACGTTCAAATTATACCTATTAATAAGTGCAAATAATCGTAGTCAAATATAGTAACCTAACGATTAGGCTGCGTTCAAACTCCATAGAAAATAGGGTAAGAAATATAATACTCAAAGTCTTTTAAGTTACTTTACTCTATGTTAAGTCCTATTCTTTAACGAGTTTGAAATATGATTGTTTATAACTAAGGTTTGCAGTATAGAAATGCTTAAAATAACAAGGTTTGGAATGAACCAGGATTGTTTCACCACGTAATGGGTCAATTCTAAAGGTTACAAATACCATTATAGTCTCTCCTAGGTTGATTCAGATGAGAAATGATCAAATGTGTATCACTCACTATCTTTCGATGTATGAATGATCTTTCCTTTACTTATTTTTTCAAATACAACAAAGTGTGATTAAAATTTGATCATAATTTGCAAAGTAAAATCATCGTATTCTTACATAGTTTCTGTCATGCCCCGAGGTTACCTCCTAGATGTAACAAGGGACTCGGAACCACAAGGATCCCAAGTTAACCCTTGGTCATAGCATTCTCAAGCATACATAAGGAAAACATAGCGGAAGCATTATATGGAAATCGAAAATAGGAAACATAATCGTAGATAGATAGTCGAAAAGACAGAAATACAACTCCGAGATCATCCAACAACATCAATGTTTGAAAAGCTTCTAGGACTAGCATAAAGAGTTGATGGGACAATACCCCAACTAACTCGACAATCTGAAATGAAAGAAACATAAACTAGAGTAAAGTCTAGCCCTCGAACTATGAATACTCACCCAAGCTAACTGAGAGTGGCCGGGAACTCTAGCCACGTATCTGTGAAGGAGCACCTGAATCTGCATTGTCAAGGATGCAACACAATATGCGTTAGTACTATGGAATGTACTAAGTATGCGAGCAATGCATAAGTATGATAAAACATGCTTTAAAACGTACTTAAACATAATCCATACATAATAGGTATCAAGAGAAGATATCATAATAGAAAGCTAAATCATGAGGCCAAAGCCAACTTTAAAAATGTTAGTTCATAAGAGAGTTCATAAAGCTTAGAAAATATGAAAAACATACATACGGGAGTTTCTTATAACCGATTGTCGCGCCCCATCTTTCTCGCAAAAAGATGGGCCATCGACGTGACAACTCTTTTTGGATGGAAAAGAGTGAAGAGTCGCTACCTAACGAATTTAAGGTGCGTTAGGGAACCATTCTAACTAACTACAACTAAATTAATTTAAGGTCTACGTCACCAGAAATCGGGTAAGGGTTCAAGTTACCTCAAAAGGAAGGTGTTAAGCACCTTTCGAGGTCCACAAATGTGGGTCCCTGCCGGATTCGTTATTTATGTGGGATTAAGTGATAAACAAAGGGTCAACAGTTTTATTAGCCTATTATTAACTAAGTAATTAAACAAATAAACCTTTATTTTAAGCAAATAGATAAATTAGTTACTAATAGTCTAAGTGAAAAAAAAGATCATGCATATAAACCGCAATTAAAATAAATAATGAAACGAAAAAGAGATCAGCAAGAAGACAGAATTAACACAAGAATATAGAAAAAGAAACCTAATTACTAAGTGATTTTAGATAACTACCACAACCATAGAATATAGAAAAAGAAACCTAATTACTAAGTGATTTTAGATAACTACCACAACCATATAATAAAACAAGAGCTAAACTTAGGTTAGTTTTAACCTATTCGGATCAGTGCCCGGCTTATTATCGAAGACAATTCCAAAGACATTGTTGTATTCTGCTCGGGTCGATTTCCATCATATCCGTCTATCTACCCACCTAAGTTGGTTATAAAGATTATTATTCCTAGGAGCGCATTAAAGAAATGAAAAATCTAGCGTACCTTAGTATGCCTACCCGTCCCAACTTAATGTCCAAGAGGCATTGGACTTACTAACTTGGATGTGGATCTAGACAAATAAAATCTTAGGTTTCCTAATTATATACGGGGTTAACGTCAATAAAAAACATACATGGACTGAAAAACAAGTAGTACATAAATAATCTCACATAAGCCTCACCATTCGTACAATTAACACTTTATGTAGCATGATATCTAGCGATGAAAACGTGCAAAACATTTATTAATTAATCCTATGAGCAAGTTGTTTAATGAAAGTCCTATGAACAAAACTTCTAATTATTTAGCATGCTGAAACTAACTTAAGTCCATAAGCGACAACCATTTAATATACTAAGACTGATTTTAAACATGCTGAAACTGATTTTAATATGCTGAATTAAATTTGACAGATTTAAACATGCTGAAAATGGCTTTAATATGCTGAATTAAATTTGACATATTTAAACATGCTGAAACTGGCTTTAATATGCTGAATAAATTTAACAGATTTAAACATGCTGAAACTGGCTTTAATATGCTGAATTAAATTTAACAGATTTAAACATGCTGAAACTGGCTTTAATATGCTGAATTAAATTTAACAGATTTAAACATGCTGAAAGTGACTTTAATATGCTGAATTAAATTTAACAGATTTAAACATGCTGAAACTGACTTTAATATGCTAAATTAGATTTAACAGATTTAAACATGCTGAAAATGATTTTAATATGCTAAAACGGATTTGACTCTTAGGCGTGGTTTCACAGCTGAAAACAGTTTTAAGCCTATAGGCATGGTTTCTAGGTAAATAATATCATATTTAACATGTTGAAACAGAAATATCATATAAGCACGATTTTTGATTTTTTAAAAGACAAAGCGGATTTTAAAACCTAAAACATGATTTCTAACAAACGATATTAATACACTCCTATAGGAATAATTTCTAACAAATGATATCAACAGAAATCCTATAGGCATAATTTCTACGGTTTACAATTAAGCAAGCAGCACGTAGTTTGCCCCTTCCCTGTTGCACCCCAAATGTATCTTATTATTTATCGAAGTTTATACAAAATATTACAGACCAAATAAATGAATGAGAAATAAAATAAACAGATCTAAAGCTTGGAGACTCCCAAATCCCGACAACTCTTCAAAGTCCCAACCAAATGCTAGCAAAGAACCTGTTAAAGATAAATATACAAAAATGCAAAGGAGCCTATAACGATTCCTAATACTAGTCCCTGACATCGCAAAGTTTCATGAGAACCTCAAGGGTTCTAGGCATTTCCCATGTCAAGGTTTAGGATATGTTTAAGGCCCTCTGTTCCATACAACATATACCAGAACAATACCAAGAAAGAATCATGGCAGTAACATATATAACTAATACATGATCTACAAGTAGTGGCAGTTTGGATCACATAATCAAGTAGGCAATAAGTTATTAGCTTTAAACTCCTATAGTCATACTCTTTATCAAACTCATAAATTATGTATACGAATTAAGAGACATACCGATTTGCAGTAAACAATAAGAGAAATTTGAAATCCAACACTTAGCAATCCACAATTTGTTCACAGAAGAGAGTTATTATCAATATGAGAGTAGTCAATATGAGTGTAAAGTCTGAGTTTAATGAAAAGAGAGATTGTCTTTATATATTATAAGCAAAGAACTCACTTAAGTGAGAGAAATAATTTACAGAGTGAATCAGGGAAAAGATTTTATCTTCCCTACCAAAGACAATCAATTTGCCATAATTTATCACAAAGAAAATAGTAAGTAGAGCTATTAAAGGAAGAAAAAATATTATAAAAATCAATCATGAGAATTCTTTTACTTAAGCAGATGGGCTGAATCAATTAAGGGTAGAGAATCATGCTAAGTTTACTATACATATACTAGTACTAAATCTGTCCAGACTTAAAAAGAAGGTCAAAAATCAATGAGCATGAATCAATTATGGACGGTAAAACAAAGCACAATTTACCATAACTGAATAGGTATATAATTTGAGCAGAAGATCTTATGCTAAATTGTTATACAATTTCTGAGTTAATTCGCACATGAAGAAATATGTCATTTATCATAAATCAGCATGTAAACAATCAGTTTGGGAAGGAAAGCAAACAATCATGATTGCATTTTAAGGTTCAAACATGCTCAATAGTAATCACAGTGCACCCAACAGTCGTGTAATCATTTATCTTTCGCACAAATATAGACAGAATCAACAGTCACAAAAAATTTGGACTAAGCTAGAAATCATGCTCCTTTACGAATTTGAGAAAAGTTGAGCAACTAATAACTACTGAAAGTGATTGAAAACTAACAACAAAGTCAGACCATTTTCAGAAATTTACAGCTAAAACCAAGTTCATATGATAGTCTCAGAGGGGAAATTAACACAAAAAATACAAGATTCAAGCACAAATTTGTAGCCAAACTTCACTAATTTCACATATCACAAACTGGTAATAGCAAGAGAATATGATGAACTTAAATCAGGAGATAGACCAAACCCGGAATAGCGGCGTGGTAACCCATCATAATATAATCCTCCAAAAATCGTTCAATGATTCACGAGCAACATGCACCTGGCCGGAGTTTGACATTCTTCAAAGAAGACCAGATCCTCGTAACACCAAATTTCTCTCAGAGAAAAACAAAAAGGGAAAGGGGATTTGATTTAATGGAGGTTCTCTGGTTGTGGGTAGCCGGAGCAGGGTAGCGGTGGATGTAGTTGAGAGAGAAAAAGGTAGAAGAAGAGAGAAGGGAGATAGAAAAGGGTGACGGGGGGTTGTTTGATTGTTTCTGGTGGCGGCCGATCGGTGGTTCTCCGGCTTGCGGCAACCAAAGCGGTAGGGTTTTAGATGGGTCTATGGCAGTGAGATTGAGGGAGGCGATATGGAGAGAGACTTGAGGGTGGCGGCGGTTGGTTTGAGGAGAAGTTGGAAAAAATGAGGGTTTGGGGGAGGTGTAGCATTAAAAAGGAAAGAGAGGAGAGGGTTAATTTGGCCCGTTGATCATCTTGGATGGACGGTTGAGATTCAGATGAAACTTGGGTCGGATCCGGGTCGCGGGTCAGGTCACACAATTGGGTCAATTGAAATTGGATTTGGATTTAAAAATGGGCCAGATTAGTTCAAATTTAGGCTATAATTGAAATGAATTGAATAGAAAGGGGCTAGAATTTAAATAAATTTGGAAGATCAAATGTAATTGGGCTGCTATTTGATTAATAAAACCATATATAATTTGATAAACAAAATAATGATTAACGATAATTAGTACATAAAATACTACATATATACAATTTAGTAGACAAAAATAATTAATGATAATTATCAAAATGTATATATTATTTTAAATTATAAATACATTACGCATATACGTAAAATTAATGACACGTAATATTATTCAAAATTTACGATAGAATAGTAATAATAAGGAATAAATTATATATTTAACCTATATACGAATTTAAAAATATCACGACGATGATAAAACAAGTGATTTATTTGGTAGATAAAAGCAAAACGCAAGAAAAATTAAGCTTTTAAAATAGTAATAACTAGTAAAATAATAGCCCGAGGGAGGTATAGAGAGGTCAAAATTGGTTGTCAACAACTTCCCCTTCCTTTCTCGGGAATGAGGGATGAATTGACGGGCAAGGAATGTTGACTAGTAGCCAATTTTGTCCGATCGGGGGGACGATTCTTTTGGGAATCAAAAAAAACAAGAGGGGGTTGTGAAAATGATGTGGCCGAGACTTCAGTTTTAAGTCGCCTACATATCCCGGGTCTTACGAGAATCAGGCTGTGTGTAGTTCTAGATTTAGATATGAATGAGTCTTCTAAAGAAGATATACGACTGAAATTCTGGACGAAGACGCAGTTGGCACGAGTTGATGAGATTTAAACGATTAGCTGATAATAGGACGCGAGCAACGGTCCAGTGTTGGTAATATAAGGATAAGAAAGGTTGTGTTTTGGAAGCGAAGACGATGGTTAATCTCGTTTCTTGGCTTGTTCAGCTTTCGATGCCTGCAATTTTTAATATAACTAGATAAAGATTAACATTTAAATAAGAATAAAGTAAAACATGATGCAGATTCTTTTTAAGACTATGGAATGTTGCTTAAGACAATAAAAATGATGTCTTAAGCGATGATATCTCAGGATCATGATACGTAAAATTAATCCTCAGGCCATGAAATGATGTCCGCAGGCCATGAAAATGATGCTTTTAGACTATGACGCCTTTGGAAAATTAAAGAATGATTAAAGAAAGCGTATCTATTTTGAGTGGCATAGCATGACGTTTGGTAGCCTCTGAATAATTTGTTCCATGGTAGCTTGTTGTGATTCGATGCAATCTCGGGCTCAATGCAATTTCGGGCATAAAGCAATTCTCGGGCCAAATGCAATCTTGGGCTCAATCAAAATTCTCGGGTGCAGTGCGATTCTCGGGCCAAAAATGCAATCTCGGGCACAATGCAATCTTGGGCTCAATGGGATTCGTAATTCTCGGGCACAATGCAATATCGGGCATAACGCAATCTCGGGCCAAATACAATCTCGGGCTCAAATGCATTTTTCGAGCAAATATAATTCTCGAGCCACATGTAATTCTCAGGCTTGACGCAATCTCGGGCCAAATGCAATTCTCGGGCCAAATGCAGTCTCGGGCCAAATATAATTCTCGGGCCAAATGCAATTCTCGGGCTCAAATGCAATCTTGGGCCAAAGTCATCTCAGGCATAATGCAATCTCGGGCCAAATATAATTCTCGAGCCAAATGTAATTGTCGGGCTTAATACAATTCTTCTTTGAGGAGATAGAGTAGCTTAGCTTTCTTGCCATATTTTGATGACGATGTTTGTCTTGATGCTGCTGAGACAATTCTCGGATTTGTACCTGCTAGTTCTGCGTTCAAAGAAAAATTGTTAATTTGTAAAATGGGGAGGTTGATTTGTGCATCTGCTCTTGGGTGCATCTGTCCTCCTTGTTATGTGTCTGCGGGCTGTTGCACTCTCTTCGGGCACTCGCTCGAGCAAACAAATAAATAATCTTTGAAATCATATTTTGAAATAACTTGCTTTAAAAAGGGAAGATAAATGTTAAAAAAATAAATATTGTTGAATCATAAACCGTGACATGTTTTGATACATCACAACATCTTAGCATCTTTGCGTTTGGAGTGCAGTTCCGATGAAATTTTTGAGGGCTCTCAAAAATTTCTGCCCCAGTGTAGAACTTTACTTTCGGCTAGAAAATTTTGTAGAATGAGCGGTCGCTTGTTGTGAATTTTGAGGTTCCCTCAAAATTCTGCCCAGTCTTACGATTCATGGTAATGCTTTCAGATGGAATTTTTGATATCCTCTCAAAAAATTCTGCCCCAGTTACAATGCTTGATAAGGGAAAATGAAAGGTTTTATTATGATAAGACCGAACTCCATAGGAGCGCCTACGTATCCCTCTTAAACGGGAATCATGTCAAACATAGTTCCAATTACAAGGTAAGGAAGTATAACAAAAAATAACTTTCTCTTAACTTCTCAGATGAAGTATCTTCTGACAGCGTCAAAATTGATAGGCTTAGGCCACACTTCACCATCCATTTCCGCTAGTACGAGTGCTTCTCCTGTAAGAACCCGATAGACCATGTAAGGACCTTGCCAACTTGGTGAAAATTTTCCTTTTGCCTCGTCTTGATTTGGAAAGATCCATTTTAGGACAAGTTGCCCCGGTGTAAAATGCCTTGGTCTGACCTTCTTGTTGAAAGCTTGGGCCATTCTATTCTGATAGAGTTGACCGTGACAAATTGCATTTATTCTTCTCCCATCAATGAGCGCCAGTTGGTCCATTCTACCTCGCACCCATTCAACATCACTCAGTTCTGCTTCCTGAATGATCCTTAGAGAAGGTATCTCTACTTCAGCAGGTATCACAGCTTCAGTACCATAAACCAGAAGATAAGGAGTGGCCCCTGTAGAAGTCCTCATCATTGTACGATATCCCAACAGTGCGAAGGGTAGCTTCTCGTGCTAATGTATGTAATTATCAATCATCTTACGCAATATCCTCTTGATGTTTTTGTTCGCAGCCTCAACTGCTCCGTTTATCTGTGGCCTATAGGCTATAGAGTTTTGATGGTTGATCTTGAACTGCTCACACGTTGCTTTCATCAGATCACTGTTGAGATTGGTGCCATTATCTATAATAATTGACTCAGGAACTCCAAATCGACAGATAATATGATCTCGGACAAAATCAGCTACAACCTTCTTTGTGACAGACTTATATGAGGTAGCCTCGACCCATTTGGTGAAATAATCAATAGCAATAGGAATGAACCTATGTCCGTTGGATGCGGCAGGTTCGATAGGACCAATAACGTCCATACACCAAGCTGCAAATGGCCAAGGAGAGCTGGTGACATGGAGTTCGTTGGGAGGAACTCGAATCATGTCGCCATGTGTTTGGCATTGATGACACTTTTGCACATAACGAATGCAATCCGTCTCCATAGTCAACCAAAAGTACCCGGATCTCAGTATTTTCTTGGCCAAGGTAAATCCGTTCATGTGAGGGCCACAAGTTCCAGCGTGGACTTCTTCAATCAAACTAGAAGCTTCTCTAGCATCAACACACCTCAGTAGTCCTAAATCAGGAGTCCTCTTGTACAAGATTTTTCCGCTTAAGAAGAATTGGTTAGCTAACCTCCGAATAGTGCGCTTTTGAATACTTGTGGCATTCTCCGGATAATCTCCATTTTTTAAGTATCCCTGGATATCAACATACCATGGCTTGCCATCTAACTCCTCTTCGACATGGAAACAATATGCAGGCTGCTCGTGAGTATGAATAGGGATAGGGTCAATATAATTCTTGTCTGGATGCTGTATCATAGAAGACAAAGTGGCCAAAGCATCAACGAATTCATTTTGGGTTCACGGAACATGCTTGAATTCTATCTTGACAAACCTCTTGCACAATTTTTGTATGTAATCTATGTATGGCAGGAGTTTCCTGTTCTTGGCAGCCCATTCCCCTTGTACTTGATGAATCAATAGGTCTGAGTCCCCGATTACCAATACCTCTTGGACATTTAGGTCAATGGCTAGCCGAAGCCCCAAAATACAAGCTTCGTATTCAGCCTTATTGTTGGTGCAAAGAAACCTAAGTTTGGCTAATATCGGATAATGCTGACCAGTTTCTGAGATCAAAACAGCTCCAATACCTACCCCTTTGAAGTTCACAGGTCCATCAAAGAATATCCTCCAGCCATTGTATATTTTGGATATGTCCTCTCCCACAAATGCCACTTCCTCATCAGGAAAATAAGTTTTCAAGGGTTTGTATCCATCATCTACGGGGTTCTCGGCCAGGTGGTATTCCAACGCCTGTGCTTTCATGGCCCTCTGAGTGACATAAACTATGTCAAATTCACTCAACAAAATCTGCCATTTAGCCAGCTTCCCGGTAGGCATAGGCTTCTGGAAGATGTACTTTAGTGGATCCATTCTCGAGATCAAGTAAGTAGTGTATGCTGGGAGGTATGTCTCAACTTTTGGGCTGCCCAAGTTAATGCACAACACGTGCGTTCCAGCAAAGAGTAACGAGCCTCGTATGATGTGAACTTCTTACTCATGTAATAGATTGCCTGCTCCTTCTTCCCTGTTTCATCATGCTGCCCCATAATACAACCGAAAGCATTATCCATCATAGATAAATACAACAGTAGTGGCGTACCTGGCTCAGGAGGGACCAATATAGGAGGATTAAATAGGTAATCCTTGATTTTGTCAAATGCTTGCTGACACTCTGACGTCCATTTTATGGCAGCATCCTTTTTCAATAACTTGAAAATCGGCTCACAGATGACAGTGGATTGGGCTATGAAGCGACTGATGTAGTTGAGGCGGCCCAAGAAACTCATTACCTCTTTCTTATTTTTTGGTGGCGGAAGCTCTTTGATGGCTTTGATTTTGGTCGGGTCCAACTCTATTCCACGACGATTGACGATAAAACCCAATAATTTTCCCACAGGGACTCCAAAGGCACACTTTGCCGGGTTCAGCTTCAGATTGTACTTCCGAAGCCTATTAAAGAACCTTTCGAGATCGTCCAAATGACTCAAACCCTTCTTGGATTTGATGATAACATCATCCACATAAACTTCAATTTCCTTGTGGATCATGTCGTGAAAAATGGTAGTCATGGCCCTCATGTATGTAGCTCCAGTATTTTTCAACCCGAAAGGCATAAACTTGTAACAATAAAACCCCCAGGGTGTAATGAAAGCAGCTTTCTCAGCATCCTCCTCGTGCATCTTGATCTGATGATAACCAGCAAAGCAATCCACGAATGATGGTGTTTCATGCTTGGCACAATTATCGATCAAGATGTGTATATTAGGGAGTGGAAAATTGTCCTTAGGGCTGGCTCTATTAAGATCCCTTTAGTCAACGCAGACTCTGACCTTACCATCCTTCTTGGGAACAGGTACGATAGTAGCTAGCCAAGTCAGATATTCAGTTACTCGAATGATTCCAGCCTCAACTTGCTTTGCTACCTCCTCTTTAATCTTCAAGCTCAGATCAGGTTTATACTTTATGAGTTTCTGTTTGACAGGAGGACAAAAGGGATCAGTGGGCAGTCTGTGGGATATAACCGAAGTGCTCAATCCTTTCATATATGCATAGGACCAAGCAAAGACGTCTTTGTGTTTTTTCAAAACTCAAACGTAGCCCTTTTTCTCATTTTCAGATAAGTAAACACTGACGTATGTTTCATTAGCCATTTCCGAGTCCCCTAAGTTCACTACCTCTGTATCCACTAGGTTTGCCTTAGGTTTATGTTCAAACTCTTCAACCTTTTTAATGAGTTCTTCTGGTACTTCAGCTTCTTCTACCTCTTCTAGTTCACTTATATTATGGTTCACAGTCTCATTACATGTCACAGTCTCAGATTCAACGTTTTTAGAAGTAATTTTGCTGAAAAAGAAAGAAAGAAGAGAAAACATAAATAAAGGATTAATATACTGAAGAGAAACCCTTTATTAAAGAAAGCTGAGTGCCTTCAAAATAGTAAATAGCATGAAAGTGAACTCGAAATCGAGCCTATTTATTGAAAACAATAAAATCTTCTGCATCTACCCAAGTGCTCGGCGGGCCCTAGAAGGAATTGGCAGTCCAGTTGCTGAGAGTGGCTTTGGGATAAATGCTCTGTTTAGGAACTCCTCCTCTCCCCTCATCAATGATGACGTTGCAACTCTCTTCTGTCAGGAATAGACCTTTTAAGCTTTCTAGCACATCATCTTCACCATCATCAAGAAATCCCGCAGAGACAAAAGTCTAATGCAATGACGGTATCGGTCCTAGCGAAGGATAATAGAATCCGCCCACGGGTGACTTCCAATCTTTGTACTCTCGTGAAGTTCCAAGATAACCCAACCCGAACATGGTCTCCTGTGACTGTATCTGTATTGGTTCCATTATGCCTTGCAAAGTTTCCCCCAAGCCGCCATTAGGTACGAACCCTGAGCAAAGCAACATATTCATGAACGTGCTGCTCCACCATGGTCCCTCTCCAACAAATCCCACCATTTCCAGTGTGTGGAACATTTCTCCACCCAATCTCTCTTTTCCTTCCACCGCGTATATAGAGCTCCCCTTTTTACCATGGACCACCACCTCTTGATAGTCCCATTCAAACTTGAGGCATTGATGCAGAGTGGAGGACACCGCTCCTGCCATATGAAGCCATGGGCGACCAAGTAACATATTGTAGGAGGCTGGGATATCCATTACTTGGAGCACAATGGAGAACGTGGCAGGTCCAATCAATGCATCGAGGGTAATTTCACCAATGATATCTCCTTGAGAGCCGTCGAAAGCCTTCACGTTCATCCTCCAAGTCTGAATCTTAGAAGTGTCAACCTCTAGCCTTGTCAGTGTGGCGAGGGGGCATATATTTAGACCAGAGACTGGATCGATCAATACCTTTGTTATCACCCTATCCTCATATTGCACGGTGATGTGCAAAGCATCATTGTGTGCTTTTCCTTGAGGCGGCAACTCATCCACGTGAAAGGATATTTTATGAGCCTTGAATACCTGTCCAACCATATGGGCTACCTCTCCACCGGTGATATTAGCCGGTACATAAGCCTCGCTAAGAACCCTCATTAGAGCTTTCTGGTGGAGCTCAAAAGTCTGTAGAAGTGACAAAATAGGGATTTGTGCCAAAGTTTTGCTCAGCTGATCTACAACGGAATATTACTTTGCTTGTACCTTCTTCCAAATACCATTCTCCTCAACCTCTACAACTGGTTGTTTTCCCTTGCTAGAACATTCCTGAGCCAGATTTTCAGGCGTGTAGATTCTGCTAGATCGAGTCACACCCTGAGCGGAGTCAGCCTCGGCTACCTTTGCCTTTCCCAAAATATCACGTTCATAATTCCATGGTACTGCGTGGGGATCATAAGCAACTGGAGTAGCTCGATGTACAGTAAATGCAGATTTGGGAGGAGCCACCTCTACTTCTAACAAAACCTATTTTTGTGCCGGAGCAGATGTTTGTGACACCATCGCGACGTCCCCTTCTTTCTTGATAACCCAAATAGAGCTTTCCAGATCCACTGCCTCTCCAACCTCCAACATGTTGACCTGATGATTTGGGAGTGGATTGTTGGTGACGTTCGGAGCTGGGTCTTTCAACTGAATAACCTTTGTATCAATCAACTTCTGAATTTGATCCTTCAGTGAGCGGCATACTTCAGTAGTATGTGAACCTTTCATCCTCGAATGGTACGCACAAACTTTGTTAGGGTCGTACCATTTGTCCTGAGTGTCTACAGGTAAAGCGAGAATGGGAGTGATGAGGCCAACTACCCTCAATCTTTCATACAACTGGGCAATTGGTTCAGCCAAAGGAGTATACTGCTTGACCGGCCTTTTCTCGAAATTGGCTCGGGGTTTGTAATTTGGATTAGGTGGATGAGATTGGAATTGAGAAGGCTGGGCACTATAAACGGGGTGAAAGGGAATTTGGTATGAGTATGTAGGCATTTGATAAAGAGGGATAGGGTATGGAGATTGCTGGTATAGTGGAGGGTGTGTTGTAGGCATTTGGGAAATGAGTGGGGTTTTGAAATCCTGTGCCATCATCACAGTCCCCACTTCTTTTTCTTTCGATTTTCAGTAATTCCGCCAGATTGTAGGGACTTACTGGTAGCCTGTAGAGCCTCCAGATTGATAATGCTACCACTTTTGATGCCTTCCTCTAGTCTTTCCCCAACCTGGATGATCTCGGCGAAACTCTTTTCCGTGATGAGCATCATCTTTTCATAATACTGTGGTTCCTGGGCCCAAATAAAATAATCTTTCATTTGAGCCTCATCCATTGGAGGTCGGGCTCTGGCCGCTTCATCTCTCCATCTCAAGGCATATTCTCGAAATAATTCATTAGGCTTCTTCTTTAGGTTTTGAATGTGAAACCAATTTGGGGCGTTGTCTATGTTGAATCCAAATCTTTTTACAAAATCGGAGGCCATGTCTATCCATCTGGACCACTTTCTGGTATCCTGCTCAATGTACCAGGTTAAGGCCTCCCCGATAAGGCTTCTCATGAACAGCTTCATCTATATTTTCTCATCTCTTCCTACTCCCACCAGCTTATCACAGTACATTCTTAAGTGTGCTTTGGGATCCCTGGTCCCATTGAATAACTCAAATTTGGGAGGTTTGTACCCCTCCTGTAATTCAACGTCTGGGTGCATACATAGGTCTTCATAATTCAGACCCTTCACCCCTCTAATGCCCTCTATATGTTGTAGTCTGTTGGTGACCTGCTATAACTTTTTGACCATGTTCTGTATTAACCGGTCTTTTTCTGAAGGCTCTGGCTCAAGCTGGTGCTGAAAAAAAGGAGTAGTTTCCACGTATATGGGGTTCAGGTTATAATTTCCTGGAACGTGGGTATGGACTAAATTTGGAGGGGTTTGGGAGTTTTGTGGAGCTGAGAGGGTAGGATACTGTGGTGGAGGACATTGGCTAGTCCTTGGGAGAACGTAAGTATGCTGGAAGTCATTTTGTGGTTGTGGTACATTGGGTATGGTTTGGAGTTTTGCGGCGGTATTGTCCTCGACCGTCAGGTCACGAGGAATGTTCAAAGTGAAGGACAACTTGGCCAAATTACGAACTTGCACCAGTTCATCCTGTAAGTCAAGGATTCTCTGCTCCATTCGTAAGATTAGCTCATCACGGTCTCCACCAACACTTTCTGAGACTTCCTTACTCTTACTAGCACTATTGTCACCCATTTTATCTTTTCTTTCACTATTTGGACTCGGAGGAGGAGGAGGAGGAGTCCCTTTTGATCTAGTATGATATCCCAACATGCACAAATCAACCTTTGGGAAGGGAGTAAGAGTAAGAAAAAATCAACAGAAACCAAGTTAGTAGTAAGATATTTATTCTAAAGATAAACACATTGATTGCGAAAAATAAACGTCCTAAATGCAAGGGGCCTCGTTGAGCCAGAGGTAGGCCTAAAACGACACATATATGATTCATGACATTTTAATCTAGGCCAATATTCAATATTAGTCGGAGTTTAGAGTCAGATAATAAACGAAGTAAACCATTTATTAAATCAAACTTTGATCTACTATAATTCTTTGCGGAAATGAAAAAAAAACAATAAAGTAGGTTTAGGGGAAAGCGGGATGACAAGGGAAAATCCTAAATTCAAAAGCCTCCATTGTACTGGTTCAGAGATATTGGATCAACTTGTGCCCACATTGCAGGAGTGATATCATAATGACGATTCAACAACTTTCGTGCCCAGGTGGTCTCTTTTATATCTTCAAATCCATAAGGTTGTCCCAATTTGCTAAGCCGCACATCTTCAGCATCCTCCAAAATCCATACATAGTATTCGGGTGCACAATAAGCCTGCTCGGTGCCCACGCTTACAGTCATCAACCCTTCTCATTGTTGAAGAAATTCTTTGGCCTTAGGTATTTAATATTTTGAGCCAAACTCAAGCTTAGAACCGCCCATGTGGGTTCTTAGAGGTATGACTTGGGTTCGTCCGAACTGGCGGAGCACTCGAACTGGAGCGTAAGGCTGGAGGCCTTTCAGCCCAATGAGCTCGATGTAGTAAAGCTCGTTGCTTCTTAATACAGCTGTTCGGGCGGGTAACCATGAATACTTCCACTGAATCTGATATCCTGAATGGGCTTTCATAAAAGCAAACCAATCTTCGGTACCCACAGAAGAATTGAACCTGATCATCCTTTGAGAATGGGTGTCGATCTTGTTTCCCATTCCCGTCAAAATGCCTATCAAGTCAGGCCGTTTGTAAAAGTGCTCAATGGCCCATAGTTGCTGCAGAAGGTAACACCCTTCGAAGAACCTCTTACCCCTAAAGCACTTGGACAGTGCCCTAAATACCTCAGCAAGGATCATGGGTACCAAGGTGGCCTCCGTATTATCAATACCGCGCCATAAAGCTTGAACCACCGAACTAAGGCAAGTATTAATCTTACCATTCTCCCTTGGAAACACTAGAGTGCCTAGCAAGGCTATGGAAAAAGCATTCAGTCGTTTCTTTTCCCATTTTTCAGCAGAACAAGAGAACTCTTTCTGAAAAAGCTTATGACCATCCCTGCGACCAAAACGTTCATACAAGAAATCCAAAGAAATCCAGTCAAAGTCCAGACAAGCTAGTTTGAGATTGTTTTTCAATCCGAGATGATGCAGAAACTTTTTCCCAGATTGTTTGCGAGGCAAGAGCAACCCTCTATTTTGGTACCGCAACTCAGTGAACCCTCCAATCTCTTCCACGGTCGGTGTTAACTCAAAATCGCTATACTTGAAAACCACCTTTTCAGGGTCCCAGAATTGCAACAAAGCCTTGATCAAATACCGATCTGGAGCTACATAAATCAAAGAGGTCAGGAAACCCTAGGACCAACGAATCTCTTTACCATGTTCTTTCTTCATATCTTCCCACCATCTCCTTAATTTGTGGGGAACACCCACAACCATCCTAGTGTTGGGAAATACCGGTGTGCCTTCCATTCTACAACCTGAAAGAGAAACAAAACAAACTTTTCTAAACTTTTTTCATATTAAACTGCTTGGATTAATTTGTCATGATCACTTAGCACATAATATGATCATTTGTCTTTGGATTGATGGGAACCCTTTGACAATAAGGAGGCTGCTAATTTCGCGGGTTGACTCCTAGGGCCAAACCACCTATGGCTGATGCATGCATGACTTATATAAAGGGGTAGATACAGCACTATCCTAAGTTTCTGAGATTTGGATAGACACGGACTCAAGGTTTTCCTATGCGAGGAGGCACGTGGTCACACAGTAGCAAAACTATCCGCTCACCCCACGTCTATGCCAACTCTCTAAAATGGGTATTCGAAAGAATTTTGGATTAGTGCAAAGGTACAACTCACGTGTATAGTGTGTGAAAGTGTGAAGTTCCCAAGTGGGAGAAGTATGAGCGGAATGACAGTTATGAAAAGCGGTAACAAGTATCATATAGTGAAAAACAGTAACACATTGAACAGTTTAACGAAACAATAACAACATAAATAAAGCAAGATCAAGAAATAAAAGTAAATAAATAAAAGGAAAGGAATAAATGCATCATGAGATATATTAAATAACTAGACAGAATAAATAAATAATAAACTAATCATGAAATACTAGTAAGAAAACACGTAAGGATAATAACAAAAATATTAAACATGAAACAAACTCGATTATTTAAGGAAACAAATAAGGGAGAAAGGAAAAGGGATTAATCATAAATTTTTCCTTTTGACAAAAAATAAAAACAAATTCAATCCTATAAAGGTGACAAAAACAAAGATAAATAAAACACGAAATCCCACATAAAATACAAATTCGTAATGGTTAGAACCTAAATATTCCCCAGCAGAGTCGCCATTCTGTCGCGCCCCATCTTTCTAGCGAAAAGATGGGCCATCGACGTGACAACTCTTTTTGGATGGAAAAGAGTGAAGAGTCGCCACCTAACGAATTTAAGGTGCATTAGGGCACCATTTTAACTAACTACGACTAAATTAATTTAAGGTCTACGTCACCAGAAATCGGGTAAGGGTTCAAATTACCTCAAAAGGAAGGTGTTAAGCACCTTTCGAGGTCCACAAATGTGGGTCCCTGCCGGATTCGTTATTTATGTGGGAATTAAGTGATAAACAAAGGGTCAACAGTTTTATTAGCCTATTATTAACTAAGTATTTAAACAAATAAACCTTTATTTTAAGCAAGTAGATAAATTAGTTACTAATAGTCTAAATGAAAAAAAAGATCATGCATATAAACCGCAATTAAAATAAATAATGAAACGAAAAAGAGATCAGCAAGAAGACAGAATTAACACAAGAATATAGAAAAAGAAACCTAATTACTAAGTGATTTTAGATAACTACCCCAACCATATAATAAAACAAGAGCTAAACTTAGGTTAGTTTTAACCTATTCGGATCAGTGCGCGGCTTATTATCGAAGACAATTCCGAAGACATTGTCGTATTCTGCTCGAGTCGATTTTCATCATATCCGTCTATCTACCCACCTAAGTTTGTTATAAAGATTATTATTCCTAGGAGCATACTAAAGAAATGAAAAATCTAGCGTACCTTAGTATGCCTACCCGTCCCAACTTAATGTCCAAGAGGCATTGAACTTACTAACTTGGATGTGGATCTAGACAAATAAAATCTTAGGTTTCCTAATTAGACACGGGATTAACGTCAATCAAAACATACATGGACTGGAAAACAAGTAGCACATAAATGATCTCACATAGGTCTCACCATTCGTACAATTAACACTTTATGTAGCATGATATCTAGCGATGAAAACGTGCAAAACATTTATTAATTAATCCTATGAGCAAGCTGTTTAATGAAAGTCCTATGAACAAAGCTTCTAATTATTTAGCATGCTGAAACTAACTTAAGTTCATAAACGACAACCATTTAATATACTAAGACTGATTTTAAACATGCTGAAACTGATTTTAATATACTGAATTAAATTTGACAGATTTAAACATGCTGAAAATGGCTTTAATATGCTGAATTAAATTTGACAGATTTAAACATGCTGAAACTGGCTTTAATATGCTGAATTAAATTTAATAGATTTAAACATGCTGAAACTGACTTTAATATGCTGAATTAAATTTAACAGATTTAAACATGCTGAAACTGGCTTTAATATGCTGAATTAAATTTAACAGATTTAAACATGCTGAAACTGGCTTTAATATGCTGAATTAAATTTAACAGATTTAAACATGCTGAAACTGACTTTATATGCTGAATTAAATTTAACAGATTTAAACATGCTGAAACTGACTTTAATATGCTGAATTAGATTTAACAGATTTAAACATGCTGAAAATGATTTTAATATGCTAAAATGGATTTGACTCTTAGGCGTGGTTTCACAACTGAAAACAGTTTTAAGCCTATAGGCATGGTTTTTAGGTAAATAATATCATATTTAACATGTTGAAACAGAAATATCATATAAGCACGATTTCTAATTTTTTAAAAGACAAAGCGGATTTTAAAACCTAAAACATGATTTCTAACAAACAATATTAATACACTCCTATAGGGATAATTTCTAACAAATGATATCAACAGAAATCCTATAGGCATAATTTCTACGATTTACAATTAAGTAAGAAGCACGTAGTTTGCCCCTTCCCCGTTGCACCCCAAATGTATCTTATTATTTAAAGTTTATACAAAATATTACAGACCAAATAAATGAATGAGAAATAAAATAAACAGATCTAAAGCTTGGAGACTCCCAAATCCCGGCAACTCTTCAAAGTCCCAACCAAATGCTAGCAAAGAACATGTTAAAGATAAATATACAAAAATGCAAAGGAGCCTATAACGATTCCTAATACTAGTCCTTGACATCGCAAAGTTTCATGAGAACCTCAAGGGTTCTAGGCATTTCCCATGTCAAGGTTTAGGATATATTTAAGGCCCTCTGTTCCATACAACATATACCAGAACAATACCAAGAAAGAATCATGGCAGTAACATATATAACTAATACATGATCTACAAGTAGTGGCAGTTTGGATCACATAATCAAGTAGGCAATAAGTTATTAGCTTTAAACTCCTATAGTCATACTCTTTATCAAACTCATAAATTATGTATACGAATTAAGAGACATACCGATTTGCAGTAAACAATAAGAGAAATTTGAAATCCAACACTTAGCAATCCACAATTTGTTCACAGAAGAGAGTTATTATCAATATGAGAGTAGTCAATATGAGTGTAAAGTCTGAGTTTAATGAAAAGAGAGATTGTCTTTATATATTATAAGCAAAGAACTCACTTAAGTGAGAGAAATAATTTACAGAGTGAATCAGGGAAAATATTTTATCTTCCCTCCCAAAGACAATCAATTTGCCATAATTTATCACAAAGAAAATAGTAAGTAGAGCTATTAAAGGAAGAAAAAATATTATAAAAATCAATCATGAGAATTCTTTTACTTAAGCAGATGGGCTGAAATAATTAAGGGTAGAGAATCATGCTAAGTTTACCATACATATACTAGTACTAAATCTGTCCAGACTTAAAAAGAAGGTCAAAAATCAATGAGCATGAATCAATTATGGACGGTAAAACAAAGCACAATTTACCATAACTGAATAGGTATATAATTTGAGCAGAAGATCTTATGCTAAATTGTTATACAATTTTTGAGTTAATTCGCACATGAAGAAATATGTCATTTATCATAAATCAGCATGTAAACAATCAGTTTGGGAAGGAAAGCAAACAATCATGGTTGCATTTTAAGGTTCAAACATGCTCAATAGTAATCACAGTGCACCCAACAGTCGTGTAATCATTTATCTTTCGCACAAATATAGACAGAATCAACAGTCACAAAAAATTTAGACTAAGCTAGAAATCATGCTCCTTTACGAATTTGAGAAAAGTTGAGCAACTAATAACTACTGAAAGTGATTGAAAACTAACAACAAAGTTAGACCATTTTCAGAAATTTACAGCTAAAACCAAGTTCATATGATAGTCTCAGAGGGGCAATTAACACAAAAAATACAAGATTCAAGCACAAATTTGTAGCCAAACTTCACTAATTTCACATATCACAAACTGGTAATAGCAAGAGAAGATGATGAACTTAAATCAGGAGATAGACCAAACCCGGAATAGCGGTATGGTAACCCATCATAACATAATCCTCCAAAAATTGTTCAATTATTCATGAGCAACATGCACCTGGCCGGAGTTCGACATTCGTCGAAGAAGACCAGATCCTCGTAACACCAAATTTCTCTCCGAGAAACACAAAAATAGAAAGGGGATTTTATTTAATGGAGGTTTTCCGATTGTGGGTAGCCGGAGCAGGGTAGCGGTGGATGTAGTTGAGAGAGAAAATGGGAGAAGAAGAGAGAAGGGAGAGAGAAAGGGGTGAGGGGGGGTTGTTTGATGGTTTCTGGTGGCGGCCGATCGGTGGTTCTCCGGCTTGCGGCAGCCGAAGCGGTGGGGTTTTAGATGGGGCTATGGCGGTTAGATTGAGGGAGGCGATATGGAGAGAGACCTGAGGGTGGTGGCGGTTGGTTTGAGGAGAATTTGGAAAAAATGAGGGTTTGGGGGAGGTGTATCATTAAAAAGGAATGAGAGGAGAGGGTTAATCTGAACCGTTGATCATCTTGGATGGACGGTTGAGATTCAGATGAAATTTAGGTCGGATCCGGGTCGCGGGTCAGGTCGCACAACTGGGTCAATTGAAATTGGAGTTGGATTTAAAAATGGGCCAGATTAGTTCAAATTTAGGCTATAACTGAAATGAATTGAATAGAAAGGGGCTAGAATTTAAATAAATTTGGAAGACCAAATGTAATTGGGTTGCTATTTGATTAATAAAACCATATATAATTTGATAAACAAAATAATGATTAACGATAATTAGTACATAAAATACTACATATATACAATTTAGTAGAAAACAATAATTAAAGATAATTATCAAAATGTATATATTATTTAAAATTATAAATAAATTACGCATATATGTAAAATTAATGACACATAATATTATTCAAAATTTATGATAGAATAGTAATAATAAAGAATAAATTGTATATTTAACCTATATACGTATTTAAAAACATCACGACGATGATAAAACAAGTGATTTATTTGGTAGATAAAAGCAAAACGCAAGAAAAATTAAGCTTTTAAAATAGTAATAACTAGTAAAATAATAGCCCGAGGGAGGTATAGAGAGGTCAAAATTGGGTGTCAACACCAATATGAGACCATGTGAGCTACATGGAATCTAACTATATAACCCTAGTTAGCAAAGCTGGCTTTGAACCTTGCTGAGGAACAAGTCACCATACCGAACTATATAACCCTAGTTGGCAAAGCTGTCATATGCCTCGCTAAGGCAAGGACACCATACATAAAGACGTGGATCCACTCTCATAAGCCTTTTAGGCACATATCATAATATATCATAACCTACGCTGACAACGTAGTTTCTGGGACTAAGGGTACTCTCACCCCGTCCACTCGGTGCTAAGTACTACTCCCAAAACATGCACATATAACTCATAATTTCATAAGGGTATACTCTCATGCCAAATCTTATTCATAATGCATGAAAACACATCGGGTATCATGCAACTTTCATAACATAGTTCATAGTGCTTAGCAAAGCCATAATTCAAAACATGATTTTCTTTCTAAATCATACTTGAAGAATTAGGCATGCAATTTCATAAATACATAAAGGCCATGATATCTAATCATGCCAACTTTCTCTTGAAAACATGCAATTTCATGGGTTCATACTAGAAATTAACTTTCATGCTTGGTCTTTTAAAACCAATGAATGACTCATAATCAAATCATGAATAACCATTAAGAAACCATGAATTTAAACATAGAAACTGATTTCATAAACTTTTCCCAAATTTTAGATCAAAACCCTAATTTCATAAGTTCATAATTTAACATATGAATTGGAGATTTTGGGCACAAGGGTGAAAGGAACCCATTGTTGGAAACTCACATACCTTAGAATAAGATAACCCACTTAAATGGAGAAGAGTTAGGAGGCTTGAACTTGAAGCTTGAGAGGAACTTTTCCTTTTTGGGAGGTGAATGATCAATTTAGGAGGAACTTAGGCTAATGAGGGTGTAAACCCCACTTGAAATAGTCAAAACGACATCATTTAGGAGTTAAACAAGTGGGCAATGACCAAAATACCCCTGGGATTTAATTAAGAAAAGCTGGAGATTTGGTCGGCTTCAGGGATCACGAAGGGAGTCTATGACTCGTAGACCTTTCCACGACTCGTGGATCCCTAATCGTGGAAACTGCCAAAAATTTCAACCTGCAGGAGGTCTTCTACGGTTCAACAGGATGACTCGTGGAAGCTTCCACGAGTCGTAGAACCTAGTCATGGAAGTCAGGGAATTAAGGCTGCCTCTGATCAGGTTCCATGAGTCAACAACATGACCCATAGAAAATTCTACGAGTCGTGGGAGTGACCCATGGTTGTCAGACTTGAGGAGGGTCAGCAAGACTGGAATCACGAGCCACTTCCACGACTCGTGGAACCTTTCCATGACTCCTGGACTTGACCCGTGGTCCCTGGAAGTCCAAAATTTTCTGCAAGTCTGAGTTTAAAAGATGGATACATTTCCGGGGTGTTACAATATCACCCCTTAGGATCATTCGTCCTCGAATGAGGGCTAAGTAAGAAAAATTAGAAAGAAAACAGCCCAACCAAACATCAAAACATGGAAATCAAGGAGAAATATGAAAACTGAACTTTTAAACCTTGAAAACATGATAAACTAACTTCGTAAAACATGCATACATGCTAACAGAAGCCTTCGCCAACTTTGATAGGCATGAGGGAAACTGATGGAATAGGATTGGAGGAACCTACTAAGGAGGAAACTATTACCTTAAACTGAAGCGGAATCAAAATGGAAGAGATGAGGATATTTGGCGTTCATGTCCTCTTCCGCTTCCCAAGCAGCACCCTCTAAAAGCTGATTCCTCCAAAGGACTTTCACTGAAGCGACTTCTTTGTTTCTCAATCTCCGGATCTGATGATCAAGGATCTCTACAAGAACCTCTTCATAGGTGAGGCTATCCCTCACACCTACATCCTCCAAGGGAACAATCAAAGTCGGATCACCCACACACTTCTTTAATAAGGAAACATGGAAAACCGGATGAACCGCTTCTAACTCCGATGGTAAATCCAACTCATAAGCAACTTTCCCAATTCTCCTCAGAATCTGATAAGGACCTACAAATCGGGGACTTAGCTTCCCTTTCTTTCCAAATCTTATCACACCCTTCATGGGTGACACCTTAAGAAACAACCAATCATCCACCTCGAACTCTAACTCTCTCCTCCACATATCAGTATAGGACTTCTGTCGACTCTGAGCGGTCTTCAACCTTTCCTGAATAAGCTGTACCTTCTCCATAGTCTCATGAACCGAATCTGGGCCAATCACGGTTGCCTCACCAACCTCGAACTAACCAATAAGAGATCTACACCTCCGACCATAAAGAGCCTTGTAAGGAGCCATCTGAATGCTGGAGTGAAAACTGTTGTTGTAGGCAAACTCTATAAGAGGCAAGCGATCATCCAAACTACCTTTGAAATCAATCACGCACGCTCTTAACATATCCTCCAAAGTCTGAATGGTACGCTCTGCCTGGCCATCTGTCTGGGGGTGAAAAACTGTGCTAAGCTTCACCTGAGTGCCAAGACCTCTCTGAAACGATCTCCAAAATTGAGAAGTAAACTGAGGACCTCTGTCTGAGATGATGGATAAAGGGACACCATGCAATCGAACTATCTCCCAGATGTAGAGTCTGGCATAGTCATCCGCTGAATCCGTAGTCTTAACAGCCAAAAAATGGGATGACTTAGTCATCCGGTCAACAATCACCCAAATTGAATTATATTGCCTTCGAGTACGAGGCAAACCTGTGATGAAGTCCATATTGATCGCCTCCCACTTCCATGTAGGAAGAATCGTCCTGAATCATGCCACTCGGTCGCTGGTGCTCTACCTTTACCTGCTAACAGTTGGGACACTTAGCCACAAACTCGGCTAAGTCCTTTTTCATACCGTTCCACCAATAGACTTCCCATAGATCACGGTACATCTTAGTAGCACCCGGATGAATAGAATATCCAGAACTGTGAGCCTCAGTCAAAATCTAGTATCTTTAATCATCCATATCTGACACACATAGATGACCCTGATAACGAAGCACTCCATCTCCCCCTTGGGAGAAGACCTCAACCTGCTGCTGATGAACTGCACCCTTAAGCTGAAGCAAAATTGGATCATTATCTGGTTTTGCCTTCACTTCAGCTCCCAAGGAAGACTCAGAACCATTCTAACAATAACACCACCCTCGATAGAGTCCATAACTCAAACTCCCAATCGGGAAAGTCTATGAACATCTTTCACCAATTCTTTCTTCCCATCTTCAATCAAAGCCACACTACCCATGGACAATCTACTCAAGGCATCCGCCACAATATTGGCTTTACCCGGGTGGTAAAGCACACTCATATAATAATCCTTAAGGAGCTCAAGCCATCTCCCTTGTCGCAAATTCAACTCCTTCTAGGTAAATGATAACGCTCAAACTACACTTCTAATTAAAGAAGCGTAAGCGATCGTTGTCAAGTAAAGAACCCAAACAAAGGTTGGGGTCGAATCCCACAGAGAATATGGTGATGATTAAGACTTTAGTGAAGTAGATGACTAGTCGTCAACAGTTTCCGGTAAATTGGGGGGGTTTTGTAATCAAATTGTAAACAAAACAATAATAAACGTAGGAGTTTAAATCAGTATGAGAGGATGAACTAGGGATGTGTTCACCATGGCGTTGTAACAATGTCGATTCTAGGCTTAACCGGGTTCTTTCTATATGCTTGTCACGATGTGATTGCGTCAATTGTATCGTCTAAACGTCTCTCGACCAAATAAACAAATTTCCTTTTATCTTCTTTCGATCTCAAAAAGATGTGCTTTTTTAGCTCTCAATCCTAACATCAAGTAGACTAATCCAGTTACGGCATTAATCTTTAAGACGAGAGTTGGTAGTCTCGAATCCTTGTCGTTAATCAAGTTTTCCCGGTTTTAACTTCTTTACTCAAGCAAATTAAACCTAGGCATGTTCTAATGTTTGCAACCACTAGAAAACGTGACATAAAGTATGATTAACAACGTGACAATACATATATCGAACCCAACGCTACCCGGAATCTATATTGCTACGTTTGCCATGGCTCCCACAACCCTAGTTGCGGGAGTTTTAGTTACTCATGCTCGATAAATAAGAGAAAATAGTTGTATTCATCATAAAAGGAAGAAAAGTCTTACAATATAACGAAAATAATCAATCTTCCAATATCCACGAACAAGAACACCAAGAACTCACGAACAAATCAAGACACGAATTCAAGAGAATGAACCGTGTTGTTGCTCTCAAAAACCAACCAAAAACGTGTTTAAACTAATGGGTGAATAATAATAACATAAACCTAACATAGGGTATTTATAGGAGTAGTAGAAACCAATTCCAAAACGGGCTAGGAATCCCCAAAACGCGGGTCGCCGCCTGACGCTACTGCCTTAACTTGACGGCCAGGCTGACGGACCGTCAAGGCAGTGACGGACCGTCGCCTGGACCGTCACCTTAAGGCAGTGGTACTGTTTCCTTTGCTGCCTTGGTGCGACGGTGGGGGTGACGGACCGTCACACCCTTGACGGGCCGTCACCTTGGTCGTCATCCTTAGGCAGCACGTTGCTTCCACTTGACGGTCCATGTGACGGACCGTCACATGTGTGACGGGCCGTCACTCAGGCCGTCACTCTTAGGCAGAACGTCATTTTCTCGTATTTTCTTCGTTTCCGTGTTTGTTCCCATTTCCTACAAATACAACATAAAAACATCAAAAACAACAACGGTTGCTTGAAAACGTACGATTGTTCTTAGTAAAAAGGAGTCGAAAGTGACGTAATTTGGCGTCACATCAAACCCTCAACTTAAAACGTTCGCTTGTCCTCAAGCAACATGACATAAAACAATAATACGACTCAACTAAGAACACAAACTCGTGTCTATAGCAACTCATGGTCATTCAAACTTATTTAATTCAATCAAGCTCCCTCGTAGCACACGAATGTATGAAACACTAACTTGCAAGGATCCAAAATGTCATTCCGATATGATAGAACATTTGCATACACACGCGCAGCTATCCTAACAATCAATAGACAATACAGAAATCTTGGTGCCCTCACCACAAAGAAATCCCACACACAAGATTTGGGACTAGGTAAGCGCTCAAACTCACAAATGATCGACAATGCACATGCGATACCATAGGCTTGCCCTTACTATTCTATTTCGATTCTTCAGAAAGCTACTCAGGATCACTACAGGACTTGTTTAGGCTTGTAATGAGGCTTCGGGTGCAGGTAGGATACATTTAGGGGTTAGTGACTAAGCCCTCCTTGGAACCGGTTACATCTTATCACCACATAACTTCACCTTGTCCATCCTTATTTACCTTTTTATTCCTTTCTTTCTAGCTACAGGTGTGGCCTCTTTATTTTGACCATTCTTTTTGTTACTTTTTCGATCTTTTTCACCTTTCTTTATTTTTCTTTTCTTTTCCTAGGCGCACACCCGGATTTTCATTCTATTCAAAAACCAATCTTCTCCATCATCTTTTTCTTATCATTCACCTCTGTAGTAGCCACCCTCAACTTAGGCTGATTGCCTGGGTTGAGGTGCACAATGTCCATGGAAGGACCAGGGCCAAAACAGGGTTTACCTCTATAGTAGCCACCCTCAACTTAGGCTGATTGCCTGAGTGAGGTGCACGATGTCCAAGGAAGGACCAGGGCCAAAATAGGGATTCAAAGTTAAACAGGAATGGTGACAGGTTATTGAAAGAACAAGGTCAATTATGGCTCAAACAGGGATCAAAGGGGTTATTTATATTTGGATGGTCTTTTAGGTTAAGTGGACTGCACACAAAAAGGGCCTGTGATCCTTTCCTAAGCAACCACTTTCAAACTTAACAAAATAGACCAGGCAAGTTCTAGATACATGCACAGAGTAAGAATTTATGACAATAATCTCACACGCTCTTGGCACCAAGAAACTATATCGCTACCAACTATCAAACAACCGCTCGGCTTAAGCATACTCATTCTACTCATAATCGCACAATGACATACAAAGATCCCAACATTCAATCGTTTCAACATAAGCTCAAACTAAGAAAATTTTTAAGGGGCCTCATTTTTAGACAAGAACAACACATGCTTGCTATAGACACTAAAAAAAAATTTAAACTAACAACCTAAACATGCCGGTTCTACTAGATAGCACACCGGAGGGAAAAGAAATCGGCAACAAAAACCCTCGGTGGTGACTCACAGGTTTCCCAACACCCTCAACTTAGACTCATGCATTGTCCCCAATGCATACATATGGAAACTAAAAGCTGTGAGAATAAAAGAATACCTGTGAAGTCGATATGACTCAGATTCTGGAATGATGTTGGAGACCGCCTGGGTCTCCAAAACAAGAGAACTCGATGGAGTACGTGTGTGCGCCAACCTCATGTTGCGCTCCAACTTCCTCTTTTATTTGCTCCGCCGCTAGTCGTGACCGCTTCTTCGCTCTTTCCTTGTAGATTCTTTTGCGGTGTTTTCGTTTCCTTGAGCTATTTACACCGCTCTCCGCAACATGCTTCTCTTTTTGCGGCATCCTTCTCACAACAGCTAGCGTCTCGACCAAACACTTCTCCTCAATGTGCACATCCGCAGGAGCTTCCTCAATAGCATTGATGACCGCAACCACCCTCATGTCACTTGGTTGTTTCATCAATTTGGACACATCGAACTTGACCAATTCATTGTTCAATCGGAAGGTCAGCTCGTTTTTCTCCATGTCAACCAACACTCTCGCCGTAGCTAACAATGGTCGTCCAAGGATTATGGGAACTTCGAAGTCCACTTCGCAATCCAAAATTACAAAGTCAGCTGGGAAGATAAGCTTACCGATCTTAACTAGCACATCAGACAAGATCCCTACGGGTCGCTTTACCGAACGGTCAGCCATCATCACTCTCATGGACGTTGGTTTAGGAGCTCCCAAACCCAATTTGTTATACACTGCTAGCGGCATCAAATTTATACTAGCACCAAGGTCACACATAGCTCTCCCGAAGTTGAGCTTCCCGATAGTACAAGGAACTGTGAACGCACCTGGATCATTCTTCTTTTCAACTAATGACCTTGAAGAGATAGCGCTGCAGTGATGGAGGTTGTCTTCCGGTTCAAAACTCACCGTCCTCTTCTTTGTAATCAAGTCCTTCATGAACTTGGCATATCCGGGCATTTGTTCCAGCGCTTCCACCAATGGTATGTTTATTGAAATCTCTTTCAACATGTTCATGAAGTTCAGGAACTTACCATCGTCAGCTTTCTTCTTTAAACGCTGTGGGAACGGAGGGGGTGGTCGAGGCATCATAGTTGGAAGCTTTTCAGCTTCCTTGCGTTTCTCCGCGGGCTTTGGAGTTTCCTCCTCTACCGCCTCTTCATCATCCGCAATGTCACCTTGAGTATGAATTACCGGATGTGATTCCGGTAATATTTTTCCGCTTCTTGTGGTAATCGCCATACAGCTTGCATCATTCTTCGGATGAGCGGTGTCGCTCGGCAAAGTACCTGGTTTCCTTGGGTTTAGAGATGCCGAGATGTGACCCACTTGCTGCTCTAGTTGCTTGATCGCGGTTGAGTGTGACTCCACTACCAGACTCAATGTTGATAACTCATTCCGCATTGCCTTTACCCCAGAGTCAGTTGATTCCACCTTAAGCAGCATCTTCGCTATCATATTCTCAAGTTTGGACGTCTCAGCCTCGCTGCCAGTTTTGTCCCGATTGCCAGGTGGTATATACAACCCACCTCTATCGGTGTTGTTCCTCCAGTTTCCTTGGTCACGCTCTTTGTAACCACTTTTCTCATAGTGGTTGTCTCGCTGATAATTCCGACCTTGGTTTCCCTGGCCATTGGCCTGGAATCCCCCCAAGTAATTCGCTTCCTCAGTCTCTATACCTTGGGAACCCACAGCTTGTACCTTCTCTATACTTCCTGACGTCAAGTGCCTTGTCAGGAGATCCAACTGTGTTTTAAGATGCGCCATGTCTTGGTCGCGCTCCTCCTCTTTCCTTCGCTGCTCTGCTGACATGCCAACGGTATAGGTGCTAGCTGCAACCTCTGAATCCCCTGTGTGCCAGGCTCTGTTGGTCTTGGTGAGCCTGTCCAAAATAGTTGTGGCGTCGGCAAAAGTGCAACCCATAAACGCTCCACCTGCTGCGTTGTCCAATGTTGGCTTGGTAGCCGAATTTAGTGCCCTGTAGAATGTCTGCATCCAGAATTCGTTGTTCAGCTGATGGTTGGGGCACTGTGTCAGCTTCTTCTTAAATCGCAACCAAGTCTCGTGCAGTGCTTCGTGAGGTTGCTGCCTGAAATTACTAATCTCATCCCTCAACTGTATCATCCGCGAGGGAGGAAAGAACCTTTCTAGGAAAGCTCCTCTCAACTCGCCCCACGTTGCGATAGAGTCGGGGGTCAGCTCCGTTAACCACAATGCTGCCTCATCAGACAGAGACAACGGAAACAATCTGGGCCTGATCGCTGTCTGACTCACGCCCGGCAGCTCAAACGATTTGCAGATCCCCACGAAATTCATCAAGTGCTGGTTTGGATCGTCACCAGCAACACCGCGGAACACTCCTCTCAAGTTCAACAGTTGGATCATCGTGCTAGTGATGTTGAACTTGGCTCCGGGCGGTAGCGGTGGAACAATAATGGCGCCCGTAGCGCTAGCTCCATCTAAATCGAGATCCTCATCATTCCGTACCACATCATCCTGCAGACCACCAGCATTCAAATTTTGTTGGGCCTGCAGTTCTGCAGCGATCCTTGCTGCGTCTAATTGTGCGGCCATATTCCGCCTCAGTGTTCTCGCAAATTCGGGGTCGTAAGGTACAATTTGTTCCCCCGAACCTCGGGTACTTGGCATGCACAACCTGTACCCTATCCAAAAACAAAAACAACAAACAAAAATAAAAGCAGGAAATTATGACTAAAAGTCAACTAGACACACCAGACTTAATCAAAAACCGTATTCCCCGGCAACGGCGCCACTTTTTGATAACGCTCAAACTACACTTCTAATTAAAGAAGCGTAAGCGATCGTTGTCAAGTAAAGAACCCAAACAAAGGTTGGGGTCGAATCCCACAGAGAATATGGTGATGATTAAGACTTTAGTGAAGTATGTGACTAGTTCGTCAATCGTTTCCAGTAAATAAAAGGGGGGGTTTTGTAATCAAATTGTAAACAAAACAATAATAAACGTAGGAGTTTAAATCAGTATGAGAGGATGAACTAGGGACGTGTTCACCATGGCGTTGTAACAATGTCGATTCTAGGCTTAACCGGGTTCTTTCTATATGCTTGTCACGATGTGATTGCGTCAATTGTATCGTCTAAACGTCTCTCGACCAAATAAACAAATTTCCTTTTATCTTCTTTCGATCTCAAAAAGATGTGCTTTTTTAGCTCTCAATCCTAACATCAAGTAGACTAATCCAGTTACGGCATTAATCTTTAAGACGAGAGTTGGTAGTCTCGAATCCTTGTCGTTAATCAAGTTTTCCCGGTTTTAACTTCTTTACTCAAGCAAATTAAACCTAGGCATGTTCTAATGTTTGCAACCACTAGAAAACGTGACATAAAGTATGATTAACAACATGACAATACATATATCGAACCCAACGCTACCCGGAATCTATATTGCTACGTTTGCCATGGCTCCCACAACCCTAGTTGCGGGAGTTTTAGTTACTCATGCTTGAAGATGAAAAGAAGAAAGTCATGTTCATAAAATAATAAAGAAACGAGATCCTTACAATATATTGAGGACAATCTTCAAGTATCCAAGGACAAAAGAAACCAAGAACTCAAGAACGAATCAAGAACACGAATGTTAATTCAAGAAACGTGTTCTTGCTCCCAAATAACTAACTAAAAAACGTGTTTAAACTAATGGGTGAATTATAAATAACATAAACCTAACATAGGGTATTTATAGGAGTAGTAGAAACCAAATCCAAAACGGGCTAGGAATCCCCAAAACGCGGGTCGCCGACCAGTGCTACTGCCTTAGCGTGACGGCCAGGCTTGACGGACCGTCAGGGCAGTGACGGACCGTCGCCTGGGCCGTCACTGCTTGGCAGCAACACTGCCTTAAGTTGACAGTCCCAGTGACGGGTCGTCAGCCTTGTGACGGGCCGTCACTCAGGCCGTCACTCTTAGGCAGAATGTTGTTTTTCGCGTATTTTCTTCCGTTTCCGTGTTTGCTTCCATTTCCTACAAATACAACATAAAAACATCAAAAACAACAATGGTTGCTTGAAAACGTACCATTGTTCTTAGTAAAAAGGAGTCGAAAGTGACGTAATTTGGCGTCACATCAACTATGCTAAGTTTTAAGGATTTTGAAGTATGAACTACATGACATTAGATATTTTCCTATATTTTATGAAAGGTTTGGCATCTAGATATGTCTACCTAAGCTATGTGAATTGCATGGTAATAGATATACCCTTATGCTCTTCAAATAGATTTGTCACTAGATATGTCACAAGTATATGTGAGCAATATGTATATGTTTTGGGAGTACTATTTAGCACCAAGTTGGAAAGGGTGAGAGTACCCTTAGTCCTAGAACTACGTGCCACCGTAGGTTCCCTCTATGGCTTATGACAGGATCCTGGTAGATAAGGTTCTAACCTTGGCCGATTAGGACAACCTTTTTTGTTGTGGGTGTATGACACTGGACTCCATGTATCTCATCATGGTTTATGTTGGTTAAGAGAAACTCTCGTATGAATATTTTTAAGTATTAAGCTATTCTATTTCATGCTTTAAGTTCTACATTTGATATTTACTCATGATACCTCTTTTATGCATGAACTCAGTTTTTAATTATGTTTTAAGTATGTTTTTACCATGTTTATGCATATCTCACATATTCCGTACATCCTATAGTACTTATGCATATCTTGCGATGTATCCTCTTGATAATGCAGATTTAGGTTTTCCTCCTCAGACTCGTGGTTAGAGATTTCAGTATATCTAGCTAGTTATTGGTGAGTCCACATCTCTTGAGGATCGGTTCTTGAGTTTAGTTTGTTATCGTACTTTCAGTACTTAGAGTTTGTTGGGGTCTTGTCCTAATAACTTCTTATATCGCATATAGATGCTTTTTAGACATAAACAGTATTCGAGTCTCTCTTTCGGATTATGTTTCATCTTGACTTTATCATTTATGGATAGGGTTGCCTAGTTTTCTATTTATGCTTCCGCTATGTTTTCTAATGATTATGTGAGTTATGTTATGACCAAGGGTTAAATTGGGGAACTTTCAATCCCAGGTTCCGTGTTACATCTACGGGGTAGCCTAGGGGTGTGATAAACTTTGTATCAGATCCAGGTTCAAGAGTCCTAGGGTGTCTGAAAGCCATATTGAGTAGAGTCTCTTTTATGTGTGTGAAGTGCACCACACTTCTGAGAGAGAAACTATGAGGTGTATTAGGAAAAACTTTACTTCTTTCTTGATCAATATCATGCGATAGAGTATAACTCTATTAACCCTCTAATCCATTCTTTATGCATTTTAGATTATGCCTCCTCGCCATGTTATGCCTCGCCGAGCTAATGCCCAAAATGCTAATCCTCTGATTCCAGACCTCGAGGTCACAAATATGGAGTTCCGAAATGCTATTCATATGCTAGCCTAGACTATGGCCACTCAGGCTAATCACCAGGATCCTATCCCCATCCACCCTCAAGGTGGAGTAGCGACTCGAGTTCGAGACTTTATTCGCATAAACCCAACTGAGTTCTGGGGTTCAAAAGTTGGTGAGGATCCTTAAAATTTCTTGGATGAGATAAATAAGATCTTTGGTGTAATGTAAGCAGTTGGCATCGATGGCATTGATCTAGATTCCTATCAACTCAAGGACGTGGCTCATATTTGGTTCACTCAATCAAAAGATGCTAGGGCTAGGTACATGGTCCCTATGACGTGGGAGTGTTTTGAGAAGTCTTTTCCCTACTGGTTCTTCCTGCGAGAGTTGAGGCAAGCTAAGGTTGAAGAGTTGTGACTTTGAGTCAAGGTTCCATGATGGTTCAGGAGTATGGGTTAAAGTTCACCGAGCTTTCTAGGTATGTTCCTTCCATGGTGGATGACCCGTGGATGAGATGAGTAAGTATGTTTACGGAGTATCAAATTTGGTAAAGAAGGATTGTAGGTCCATGATGCTTTTGGGTGATATGCATATTTCTTGACTTATGACTCATTCCCAACAGATCGAAAGAGACAAGTTGAGGGAGATGGGAAGGTAGAACAAGAGGGTTAGATCAGAGAGTTCAGGTTTTGTCCATCATAGGTTTGGAGGCGGACATCGCTCTTTGATTCAGAAGAAATTATCAGGACTAGTTCATTCTTTAGCTAGTGCTCCTACGCAGACCCCCAAGCCTCGTCATGATCAGACTGGTAGAGGATCTGGTTTTTATTCACAGAAGAGTGTTGCAAAGGGGACTCCTTACCCTTCTTCCAACAACTGTGGTAAAATTTATCATGGTGAGTGTCGAGCTAGTTCCGGTGGATGCTTTAGGTATGGTCAAGTTGAATACAAGATTAAGGATTACCCTTAAGCTACGAAGGGACAAGGAGGTAGCAGGACTCAGCCTGCCTCAGCAACCCCAGGAGGTCAACCGGCCCAGCAGGGCACTACTTCTAGTTTTGGTGGTCAGCTTCAAAATCGCCTTTATGCCATGTCCTCTCGCCAAGACCAAGAGAGTTCACCGAATGTCGTTACTGGTATGTTGAAAGTCTTCTCTCTTGATGTGTATTCTTTACTGGATCTGGGTGCCTCCTTATCTTTTGTGACCCCTTATATGGATTGCAAGTTGAGATTAGTCCCAATCAGCTCTTAGAACCCTTTTGTGTTTCTACTCCTATTGGTGAGTCAGTCCTAGCTAAGAGAATTTACTGAAATTTCCCTATCTCAGTCTGTCATAGAGTCACTTCAGCGAATCTAGTAGAGCTGGAGATAGATTATTTTGATGTTATTCTTGGTATGGATTGGTTGTATACATGTTATGCCTTGGTTGATTATCGTAATCGAGTCGTCAGTTTCAAGTTTCCAAACAAACCTATTTTAGAGTGGCTAGATAGTACTCCATCCTCGAAAGGTCGTTTCATATCTTATCTTAAGGCTAGGAAGATGATTTCTAAGGGTTGTGTTTATCATATAGTTTGAGTTATAGATATGGAGTCCAAAACCCTATCTCTCCAGTCAGTTCCTATTGTGTGTGAATTTCCAGAAGTGTTTCCCAAAGATTTTCCTAGAGTCCCTCCCGAGAAGGAGATCGACTTTGGAATAGATCTTCTCCCAAATATGCATCCTATCTCTATTCCGCCCTATAGAATGGCTCCCACTGAGCTTAAGGATTTGAAAGATCAGTTGAAAGACCTCCTTGATAAGGGTTTTATTAGACCCAGCATCTCTCCATGGGGTGCTCCAGTTTTATTCATGTGAAAGAAAGATGGTTCCCTTAGAATGTGTATTGACTACAGTAAGTTGAACAAAGTCACAATCAAGAATAAGTATGCCATTCCTAGGATTGATGACTTGTTCGATCAGCTTCAGGGTGCCAGTTTCTTCTCCAAGATTGACCTTAGATCCGGTTATGATCAGTTTCGTGTTAGAGAGTGTGACATTCCAAGGACACCCTTCAGAACTCGGTATGGTCATTATGAATTTGTGGTTATGTCTTTTGGATTAACGAATACTCCTACAGCCTTTATAGATTTGATAAACCGTGTGTTCAAAAAGTATTTGGATATGTTAGTGATTATTTTCATTGATGATATTCTTATCTATTCTCAGAGTGAGGAGGAGCATACAAACTATTTGAGAGTTGTGTTCCAAACTCTCAAGGATCGATATTTATTTTCTATGTTTAGCAAATATGAGTTTTGGATACAGTTTGTTTCTTTTCTGGGTCATATTATGACTAGAGATGGTATTCGAGTTGATTCTCAAAAGATTAAGGCAGTAAAGAACTGGCCTTGACCCACTTCCCCATCTGATATTCAGAGCTTTTTGGGTTTGGCTGGTTACTACAAGAGATTTGTGGAGGGGTTTTCTTCCATTGCTGCCCCTTTAACTCGGTTGACTCAGAAGAAGGTTAAATTTCAGTGGTTTAATCTATGTGAGATGAACTTTCAGGAATTGAAGTCTAGATTGACCACATATCTAGTGTTAGCTCTACCCGAGGTCCTAGATGACTTTGTTGTGTATTGTGATGCTTCTAGGATTGGTTTGGGTTGTGTGTTCATGCATCATGGTAAGGTGATTGCTTATTCTTTGAGATAGCTTAATATTCATGAAATGAACTACCCTACTCATGATCTTGAGTTAGCGGTCGTGTTTTTTTTTTGAAGATTTGGAGACACTACTTATATGGTGTTCATGTGGATGTATTCATCGATCATAAGGGTCTTCAGTATGTGTTCACTCAAAAGGAATTGAACCATCATCAAAAGAGATGGCTTGAGCTTCTTAAGGATTATGATATGAGTGTGCTTTACCATCCGAGTAAGGCCAATGTCATGGCGGATGCACTTAGTAGGTTGTCCATGGGTAGTGTGTCTTCGGTTGAGGATAAAAAGAAGGAATTGGCCAAGGATGTTCATCGACTTGCTCGATTAGGAGTTTGCCTTATGGATTTGACAGAATGTGGTGTTATTGTTCTGAATGGTTCTGAATCATCTTTGGTAACTGAAGTGAAAAAAAGCAAGACAGTGATCCTAATTTGCACCAGCTGAAGGGTGCAGTCCATCTGCAAAGGGTAGAGGTTTTCTCCAAAGGGGGAGATGGTGTACTTCGATATCAGGGTCGATTATGTGTTCCTGACATAGATGGGTTGAGATAGCAGATTTTGACAGAGTCTCATAGCTCCAGGTATTCTATTCACCCTGGTCCACCAAGATGTACCGTCACTACTAGAAAATGGGCCTACGGGAACAGATATGCTAGTAACTATTTTCAAACCATTGCTAAAAATAGTTTATTGCAACGGTTATGACCGTCTCTAAAGGTTTTGGTAGCTATTGACACGACTTAATCATATGGACATTGTCATTGGAATATAACTGTTGCAATAGTCCTACCTATAGCAATGGTTTAGTGAACCATTGCATAAATCCATCTATTGTAACGATTGTTTGAAAAATTTTATTTGTTGGAATGGTTTAATTCCAATTGACCTAACCCGGATGACCTATCTACTGATCTAGATCCGATCCACACTCTAGATTAATCACAACCGTTCATCTGAGATGATCTAATGGCTACCATTTAACCTCATTTTATTTCCATTTTTAATACCCCAAAGACCCCAAATCCCTAATTCAATCATTTCCTCTATAATTAGCCGCCACTCCATTCCCCTTTGCCCTCTCCAGCACCTTGACCATCATCGGTGGTGACTGGCCGACAAATCAGCCACCAACATAACGCCACCACCGCCTCATTCAACTGGCGAGCCTCTCCTCGATTTGGTAGAGTACAATGTTGCTGGTCTTCCATACTCCATGGATTTCACCAATTTGAGCCTTGAGGTAAAAATTGAACCACCCAACCTGTGAATTTGGCTTATAATCTTTTTATGGGCATCATTATGTTGTGAGTTAGATATTGAATTGTGATACGAGAAATTAAAATTTGTGGGTTTTCATTTCATGCATATTTAATTGCATTTTGGTGTCTAATAGATATAGCCAACCTTGGGTTTTGGATTGCGTATGGAGAAAGTGGTTGAGAAAAATTTTGAAACTTATAAGGGTAACTCTTAATAATTATGTGTGGACTTTTGGATCTGTTTGACAAATTGAGTAATTTGTCTGGGATTTGAGATAGTTGGCATCCGAACTTGACCTGTGACTTCTTTGTAGGATAACTATGACTCAACTTGCATCGAGTATGGTCCTTGGCTATTCAAATCGAGCAACAACAACTCATCATTTTGTGGATTCGTCGTCTAATGGTAAGATTCTGTATTTTTCATTTTTCTTTTCGAATTTCTTCACCTCACAAGGATGAAACCAGTACAAGTTTTGCTCCAATAAGATTTGATTTCTCTTAGTCCCACATTGCTCATTTCGGATTCACATATTGAACTGAAATACTTGAGGCTAAGGATTTTGATTCTAAGTTTACAAGTTGTGGTGATATTTTTAGATTCCTAAGTGTCTATTTGTTATTCGTGCGACTTGGATAAAACAATGAGAAAAGGTGTATGTTAGCTTACTTATAATATGAACTAGTGTCTAAACTCAATAGCTAATCCTTTTGCTTTCCAGGTTATGCTTCTGTTGAGTGCTAAAAGTGTAACATATGTTGTTTAGGATCAATATTGAATGATGAAGTTAGTAAAATGGACAACCTTGTTGTGTCTGAATCCAATGTTTATTCGAACTCTATTCTAATACATCTAGTGGCAGCCCTTTCATATATATGGATATAATGCATTTGTGCGTTGTGTGTATGTGGCTGATTCTCTTAAGCCAATAAGTCTTGAAAAGGTTTCAATGAATTTTTTTACCATTAGATGTTTCAGTAATCAAAGTTTTTTGTGCTTTGGAGTTATATTATCATTTTTAATTATTTTTTTGAGTTCTATGGTCTATGTTTAAATTTGGCATGAGTTAGTTTAAGTCAAATTTAGGAAATAGATGTGTAGTCTTCAAACGTGTGTAAAAAATGAACCATTACATCTTTTAACTTTAAAGTTTGTTCCCATTCTATTCTTAATTTGGCATGAGTGGCCTTAGGATGTTTCCTTTATAAACATCATCGCCTTGCTTCTGAGACCCGTGGAAGCTAGCTATTAGTTTTTCATTTCATTACCTTGCATTTTCATGTAAAGCCTTAAGCTTTGAGCTTCTTGATAAGTTACTACGCTACCTCCCCCTCCATTAGCAAGTTGGGTGTGATGCTAAGTTGGTTTTGAGGTCTTCTGTGAATGTCATAGCTTAATAAGTGAAGGTTAGTAGATAGCTGGCATCCATATGCCTCAGTAACAAAATATTTTATCTTGACAATATTAGCAATTTCTTCTGCCATAAAATTTTGTCATTGATGTTAATGCCAATGTTATAACTTGTGAATTTTTGTTTCAGCAGATTGTAACTTCGATGTTCATGAACAAATGGTCTTGGTTTTATGGTGTCTAGCAATACTTATGGTGGTACAAATGTTGCCTTGTCTATGAGTTATCATCAACAACTACGACCCAACAACTAGCTGATACTCATTGCCAACTTTGAAAGGTAAATTTATGAATTTAGTTATGATTTGTTGTAGTGTCCTCTGTCGGCTGTAAGCCGAGGCAGACTTGGCTACTTTGTTCTTATGTCTCCTTTGACACGAGCACTGCCCAAAATCCTTGAGAATCTCGGGATTTTAATATGTCAAAGATTGGGTACTGATTCCGGATAGTGCTGCTCAACTTATTACTTTTGTTTTTCACTGGTTTTTTCCTTGAAATTGATTCCTCTTAACCGGTTAATTTTCTGGAAGTATTTTCATTCTTATGTTGTAGTTTCTATAGTTCTAATTTCTGGGATTGTCTTAATAAATAATTGGATGGCTTGAATGCATTATGAAGAGCATACAGGTGGTTTGTTTAAGCTTCATTTCCTTTTAGTTTCGTTTGAGAGACAAGTTTGTTTCAATTCTGTTTGTGCCTCCTTTCATTGTTTTTGAGTTCTGCTTTGATAAGTTATTTCAATATTTTCTAGCGTTGATCTGTATATTTAGACTTGGTATAGCTTAGTTAATGTCACGGTTATTTTAGCTTTCACCTTGGCCATAGTATAAGTACGAAATATGAAGTCAGTTTTCTTTAGTTTTGTGATTAGTAATTTAAGCTTGTCGTTTGTAGTTGGATTTCATGAGTATTACTACATCTCCTTCCCTAGTTTTTTTTGGTTATCTCTATGTGTTAAATTGAATTTTGAATTATAAAGGTCCTTGGGTTTAAAGAAATTTAATAACTTTCTAAATGTGTTTTGAGCTTAATTCTTTCAAAATTTTGTTAAATCATTTATTTGATGGCTCAAAAGTTTTATTTTCAATATTATTTTCTCAAAGATTTAAAATATTTTCAAAAGCTTAAAGTTTTTAAACATTTTCATTTACTAAAGTAGCCACTTTTTATGTTTATATTGAGTTCTTCGAAGCTAATCACTGAAGTTTTATTTCTAAAACCCACTGCTATGTTTACATGTGAAGTATTGTAGTCATAATTTTCTTGTAAAAAGGATGAGCAAAATATACTGTTCTTTAAAGTATTAAGGGTATCATTTTAGTTAAACTTAGATTTCTATGCAACCTCAATCTTATTTGTTTGCATTCAGTTTCCTTCAAATGTATTCCATTCTTTATAGTTGAATAGGTTAACACTTAAAGATTATATCCAAATAAAATAAGAAAATTGTCATATTTATTCCCGAGTTTTAACTTCATGGACTCTAAAAGGACAAGAGAAGTTGGAACAAATGACATTTATTAGATTCTTTTGTTCCATTTCCCAAATTTCCTTGTGATCTTTTTGACAAGCTTTAGAAATTTGGTATTTTATCTTGTTTGGTTCATTTGTCAAAATTCTTTTATTTTTGTTACTCTTCTTTTGCCTGCTCTTTTCTTGCATGAATTGGAAGAGAGGGGGGAGAGTTATTTCAATCTTAAATTACCTTGAGATATCCCAAAGGATTTGCCCACTTGTTGCTACTTTTCCACTATTGCGAGCTGCTGCATTTTTGTGAGCTGCTTGCTGCATTGGAGCTAAGTTCTTGCTTGCATCGCTATTGTATTTGAGGCTGTTTGTCATTGTATTTTGGTCAAATGGGCTGTTGCACTTTTGTCTATCATGTTGCTCCATTTGGCTGTACCGTTGACATGGTGAGCCTAATAGATGTGTCTTTAGTTCTATCTACCTAATTATATTAGTTGTTGGAGTTTGAATCTGTTTGTTACTTTTTCTTTTTCAGAAACTAGTATCTACTAACGTAGTTTTGAATATTTAGTCTAATCAGATTCTTTTCAAGATTGGTAAACATGACTTTTTTATTGTAGGTGGAGAAAACAATCAGCGGTGTGATGAAATCATTGACGAGGACAACATTCGAGATTTGGTTGAAAGTAGTCAAAACTTTTGTATTTATTGGAATTATGAATATTTATTTTGTTATCCAGTTAAAACATGTGCTATCTGTTATATATTTTGCCTGTAGATCATATTACGACTGATTTTTTGTGCCTATGACGGATGGTATTATGACTGGTATATTTTGTAGATTTTGCGCCTGTGACGGATGATATTATGACTGAAATATTTTGAATTAGAATCATTCAGTTTTATTTAGTAATTATCATCTTTCATGGTATTTACAATTTTGTTATGTCAAATATTTATATTTACAGAAACTGTTTCAATAGGTAAAATAGAACAGTTGCAATAGCATTTTCTAAAGCTATCAATTGTCACAACATATGAGAACTGTTACAATAGGTAAAACATAGTCATTGCTATAGAAATTTTGATCACTATGTAAAATTCATTGCAATAGCAATAATAACTATCGCAATTGAGCTAATAAATCTGTTGCAACATAGACAAGAGAACCGTTGCAAATCATCAATTGCAACGGTTTTAACCGTTCCAATTGATATATAAAATAGTCATTATAGAGGGATGAATAACCATTGAAGTAGGTGTACTTTAAGCAATGGTTTTGACGACTATTACAAGAATCGTTGCTATTGATCTATGATCATGCAAGCTAATGTAACGGGCATAACCCCCGTTACTATAGTATTATTGCAACGGTTTTAAGGCCTACAAGCAATGAATTTTTTGTTGTTGCAGTAGGCCCATTTTCCAGTAGTCGCATGATCTATGGGAAGTCTATTGGTGGAATGGCATAAAGAGGGACATAGCAAGTTTAGTGGCTAAGTGTCCAAATTATCAACATGTGAAGGTAGAGCATCAGCGAGCGGGTGGTATGACTCAAGATATTGATCTTCCTACTTGGAGGTGGGAAGCGATCAATATGGATTTCATTACTGGATTGCCTCATACTCGTAGGCAACATGATTCTATTGGGTGATTGTTGATAGGTTGACTAAGTCATCCCACTTCTTGGCTGTTAAGACTACAGATTTAGAAGATGATTATGACAGACTCTACATCCGAGATATAGTCCGATTACATGGTGTTCCATTGTCTATCATTTCAGATAGGGGTACTCAGTTTACGTCCCAATTTTGGAAGTCATTTCAGAGAGGTCTTGGTACTCAAGTTAAGCTTAGCACAGCTTTTCAACTACAGACGGATGTCCAGGTAAAGCATATTATTCAGACTTTGGAGGATATGTTGAGAGCTTGTGTAATTGATTTCAAAGGTAATTGGGATGATCACTTACCTCTTATCGATTTTGCCTACAACAACAACTTTCATTTTAGCATCCAAGTGGCTCCCTATGAGGCACTTTATTGGTGGGGGTGTAGGTTTCCTATTAGTTGGTTTGAGGTAGGTGAGGCAGCTTTGATTGATCTAGATTTGGTTCATGAGACTATGAAGAAGGTTCAGATCATTAGAGAGAGGTTGAAGGCCGCTCAGAGTCGGCACAAATCATATGAATATGTGAAGAGAAGAGAGTTGGAGTTTGAGGTTGATGATTGGGTATTTCTAAAGGTGTCACCCATGAAGGGTGTGATGAGATTTGGTAAGAAGGGGAAACTTAGTCCCCTCTATGTAGGTCCCTACAGGATTCTGAAGAGAATTGGTATTGTTGCTTATGAGTTGGAAATGCCAACAGATTTAGAAGTGGTTCATCCGGTTTTCCATGTTTCCTTGTTGAAGAAGTGTGTTGGTGACCCGACCTTGATTGTCCCTTTGGAGGACATCAGTGCGAAGGATAGCCTTACTTATGAGGAAGTTCCCCGAGAGATTCTCGATCATCAAGTTCAAAGGTTGAGAAATAAGAAAGTCACTTCGGTAAAGGTCCTTTGGAGAAATCAGCTAGTTGAGGGAGCTTAGTCCCTGCTATGTAGGTCCCTACAGGATTCTGAAGAGAATTGATAGTGTTGCTTATGAGTTGGAAATGCCAACAGATTTAGAAGTGGTTCATCCGGTTTTCCATGTTTCCTTGTTGAAGAAGTGTGTTGGTGACCCGACCTTGATTGTCCCTTTGGAGGACATCAGTGCGAAGGATAGCCTTACTTATGAGGAAGTTCCCCGAGAGATTCTCGATCATCAAGTTCAAAGGTTGAGAAATAAGAAAGTCACTTCGGTAAAGGTCCTTTGGAGAAATCAGCTAGTTGAGGGAGCTTAGTCCCTGCTATGTAGGTCCCTACAGGATTCTGAAGAGAATTGATAGTGTTGCTTATGAGTTGGAAATGCCAACAGATTTAGAAGTGGTTCATCCGGTTTTCCATGTTTCCTTGTTGAAGAAGTGTGTTGGTGACCCGACCTTGATTGTCCCTTTGGAGGACGTGAGTGTGAAGGATAGCCTTACTTATGAGAAAGTTCCCCGAGAGATTCTCGATCGTCAGGTTCAGAGGTTGAGAAATAAGGAAGTCACTTCGGTAAAGGTCCTTTGGAGAAATCACCTAGTTGAGGGAGCTACTTGAGAAGCAGAAGCAGCCATAAAGCTAAGTACCCTCATCTCTTTCCTTCTGATTCAGTTTCAGCTTAAGGTATGTCACGACCCAACTACTGGGCCGTGCGGGCACCTACTCTAATTCACCTAGATAAGAGAACCCTTACCACCCAAACCAAAAGGCAATGCGGAAAAGAAAATAAACCATTAAATAAGTCCCTTACTACGGGAGAATTTCTTTTACAGAATTTGTTTCGAAAATCTTTATACAACAGCTTTCGAAAATTACACAACCTTTAAAACTTGAGGAAATTTATTAACAATATAAACATCCTCCCCAGAACCTAGTCTAAGCCGGTACAAGAGCTACTACAAGATTTATACAAGAAGTAAAAGACACAACTTCTGTCATGAAATCGAAGGACAGAAGCTGCTGGAGATCCTCATCTCCGTGAACCTATGAAACATCACCAACCCTGCAACCAGAATATACCAAAAAATTATAGCAAGAGTAGAGTCAGTATAACCACATGTACTTGTAGGCATCATCGATCGACCCGAATCCACATGTACCATCATATAGGAAAATAGAGAAAAACATGAAAGAAACATTATAGCTCCCTCCTTCACCTTTAACCTTGACCCTGACATCTAGGACTTCCCAAGTCTCACTCGTAAGTAGACTTCTCAAGGTCTCCTTGTCACCCAGAATTCCCAAGTCACCTTGTCACCTAGACTTCCCAAGTCACCTTGACACGTAGACTTCCCAAGTCACCTTTAACCTTACCAATAACAGTGTCCATACCTGGACTACCCTTCCTTTGCCCAAGTCAACCACCTTGACTAGATATTCAGACCTAACCTGACTAACTGCCCGACCAAGCCACTTATACCCGTAGTATTACTTACCAGTGTTCGGCCCTTCCCAGACCTCTCGGACAACTTTCCATCCTGGTTATAACAACAAACAACTACAACCCCAAACTTTCCATCGTACTCCCAATTGACCAATCACATGAAAATCAACTAGCAACCATTGACATGTGTGACAACAATAGAGTTATATCTAAATCCCTTTCTAATCCCGAAACTCGGACCCTCCAAGGATCCTCTAACCACACCTAAGTGTTCAACAGGCTACCCGGTCTACCCCAAGACCCATCCTTAACTCCTTAATCACAAATAATCCTTAACCGTCATTAGTACACTTAATGACAATAAATTGCGAACTTATAACCTCCTTTACATAGTCCGGACCCACCCGGTTTCCCCTAACACATCTAGGTGTTAACAGGACAACCCGGTCTACACCAAGACCAACTAGTAATTAACATCATAACCCGGTCCACACCAAGACCAACTAATAACATGATATAACAACCCGGCCTACACCAAGACCAACTAATAACATGATATAACAACCCGGCCTACACCAAGACCAACTAATAACATGATATAACAGCCCGGCCTACACCAAGACCAAACTCATAACATGATATAACAGCCCGGCCTACACCAAGACCAAACTCATAACATGATATAACAACTCGGCCTACACCAAGACCAAATAATAACATCATATAACAACCCGGCCTACACCAAGACCAAATAATAACATGATATAACAACCCGGCCTACACCAAGACCAAACTCATAACATGATATAACAACACGGCATACACCAAGACCAAACTCATAACATGATATAACAACCTGGCCTACACCAATACCAACTAATAACATGATATAACAACACGGCCTACACCAAGACCAAACTCATAATATGATATAACAACCTGTCCTACACCAAGACCAAACTCAAAAGACATAACAGGATTCCCGGTCACTCAAGGACCACCATTGAATATCACAATTCAATAAAAATTGCTCGGTCCACTCACGGAACCAATGACAATCAATGCAATGCAATAATATCAATGCAATGCAACAATACCAATGCGTTGATGCAGTAAAATAAACTCATACCAGGCGTGGTACCTGTGCCAACCGTTAGTATTTCATACCAGGTTTGGTACCCAAGCTAACCATTTGTTATACCCGTACCAGGCGTGGTACCCGAGCCAACCATTAGTATATTATGTACCAAGCGTGGTACCCGAGCCAACCATTAGTATATTCTGTACCAGGCGTGGTACCCGAAACAAGTGAATGTCAATCAATCCATAGTCAAAACAATGAACAAACAACTTGTAAACCAACAAGCAACACACCATTCATTTCTCAGACTGTAAAATAGGACCCTTAGACATTCTACACAATTTCTCTAAGTTATGCAATTCATACAAACACTTAGATAAGAGTACACAACATACATTCCTAATAATTCCCTAAGCAATGTATCTCATACAAGCACTTAGATAAGAGTACTCAATATACAACATTTAGTTATCCTTGCAATTCCCGGTTCCCCGAACCTTCCCGACATTCCAGTCCCTTAGCCCTATCATCTTATCATGCCAAGACAACATAAACAGCCCCAAACAATTATAAATAACCCACAATTCAATCCAACCAATTCCTAACACATACATAACCAACACCGAATCCACCAGACTCTGTGCCCGGAGGCCTAATCATGGATTCTCCTTTCTCACTATACAATAAGTAAAGAATGTAAGCAAGTCTATCTACTGAATGAAAACCTAGCCCACCTTGATGCCAAGCAGCTGCAACCGTGCGTTTTTGTCTCAGCGGAGGCGTTCCTGGCGGTTCTGCAAGCCCGAATTCGTGGTTTCGCGTCCTTTTTACCAGAATTCCTCCTCCCCATGGCTCCCAAGCCTTGGAGCAGCCTAGGAGGGTTTTTGGAATAGCTCTCGTCTATTTTTGGGGCTGAAGAGAAGAGAATGAAATTAAAACCCATTTTCTAGGTTTTCTGGTCCCGTCGCTCCGCTATAGCAGAGTCAACCGCTATGGCAGAGGTTGACCATCTTGACTTCCGCTATAACGGTAATTATTCCACTATAGTGGAGGTCACCGTAGCAGACGTCATGGAAAGAATGTCGAGAAATATCCAAAATTGGTCAATTTTACAACACACTTATTTTCCTGACATTCTGGAACAACCCCTTTACGTCAATCTCAATTTTGGGAGCTCTACTTACCTAAATTTGATTTCGAAAAGTCCCCCGGACTCCTCTATGCCTTAGCTACAAGGAAAACTAGCTTGAACCAAGACATCTAACCCAATACTTACCCGGATTCCCCTCAACCCTACCTCGCTCCAAAACCGGTCGAGACTAGCCTAGCCCAAAATTTTCAACTCCCAAACCCGAAAGTTTTCTATCCCGAAACTTGGCACGAATGGTTTACCCATAACGACAAACCCGATCATTACAACAGATACCAATTTACCCATTGTTCATCCTCGAACGATCTCTATGGTAGAGAGAAAGAACAAGCCCGTCCCTCAATCTTAATTCTCTACCATGACTGTGTAAATATAACTTTACGCAAATCACCAAAAACCTCCCAATCCCTTGGTATACCCAACTCAACCAAAATTTAATTAACTTCCACTATGTTAAGGAATTTCTTTCTCCGAGCTACACAAGCCAACTAGATAACCCCTCCCCGAGTGCCCAAGAAATTTGGGGCCTCGCTGAAACACCGGAGCCAAAGAAACACAACTAATGAACAACACAGTTTTTCCCTGCCAAGGGGACTAGATCCCACCATGGCGATCCCTTTCCCACTATACTCGGAGTTCTACTAGCCTGAACTCTATTCCGGTAGCTTCCTATAGGGTACTATGCCCCTCACATATCATCCTATCACCTTAGACCTAACAACACTATGCCCCGAGACACCACGTATCTCTAAACCACGCAACAATAAGGATTTCATTAGGCTCACCCTACCTTGAGATTTTCCTCAACTCTCATCTTAGAGGGGGGGATTTCTACCCGGGCGCTTACACCCCAACCAATGCTATGGCGAGAATATGCTCACCACTTAATGAGCAGTAACACTAGGTATTATCATGGTCAAAAGAGACACAATAATGCTAAAGAAACCTATTTAATAACCCCGCTCCTTCAATCGACCCTACCACAAAGAATCATTAACACTAAACCAGTCAATAATCACCTTATCACATAGCCTATGAGCAGTGTCCAACACTACTCGATCAATCACGGGTCATTTTGCCAAACTCTACATAGGTGACTATTCCCACCAATGGTCAGTCATAGTTTTACCAATCCCCTGGGAATGAATGAAAAACAGGGGAAAAAGTAGGGTGAGGATTCTGCCTCGCGCTGTTCCGCTATAGGGGTGGCCGCTCTGCTATAGCGGTTCTGCCATAGAGATAACCATATCGCTACCGCGGTCCCGACGGTAACAGCCAGAAACTTGGAATTTTCAGTAAGTGTATCCTTTCCCTTTCCCAGCTACCTTTGTTTAGTTCTGTAAATTCTGCCATGGTCTTAAACCACCCTTAAGACCATTCCTGGCATCAAACGCATCACGATTCAGCATAAATTACTATCAATTACAAAGCATTAACACTAGACAATTGTTCCCAATAATATCTTCCCGCCATTACACACTAATGACTCCCTTGTTCCCATGGTTCCCAACCAAGTCCCGACTATCCTGAAACCAAAGCTTCCCTATAGTCACGGTTTCCAATACCTTATCATCTTAACCAATGATAAGCCCTTTTTAAAAATATAGTACCACTTCTTAAATCAGAACGTTTAACAGATTACCACAGCCTAAGGTACACAGAATTTTCAACTTAATGACCCTTTGCAGACTCAACATGCACGGCAGACAATAATTTACACACATTTCAAGCAAGTCACACAATATTTGTACAACACGACATTTCAACTTCAAGTTACAACCAAATCAAGTCACAACCAAATAAAGTCACACAATTTACTCTCTATTCGTCCTATGGATGACCATTAGTCGATCATCCATGTCTTACCATAACTCCCACCATTAAGCAATAATAGCCCTTGTCCCGGGTACTTATTCACAAACCAACCGCTTGAAACCTTAGTTCCCACAAATGTATATATCATTTTCCCTTATCATTTTTACCAACGATAAGACCCTGCCCAACATTTAGCATACTGTTTTCCACTTAAATTACAAAACAAGAATTCCTTCAATCATTAATACATAACCAAGTTAAAACTCTTCACTAACTACAAATTTCAAGGCAACTCAGCAATTACACATCACAAAATTGCAGTCATTCAAACAATGCAATACATACAATCACAAGTCTCAAGCTCTGACACTCAATCAAACCAGTTTCATCACCTTTCATTCGCTTCATGAATGACCGTTAGCCAATTCATCCATCCTTTAAATAGCCTCCCAAGCCAGATACCAATTGGAACCTTCCTGGTTCCAATTTTCCTTGCTTGTCTTACATCAACCGGAGTCCAATGACATCCTTACTTTGTTGAGATACCAATTGGAATCGAGAGATACCAATTGGACTCAACTCCTATAAGCGAGTGAAAGAACTACACGAAAAATAATGAAAGGAGATAGAAGTTTCCTAGAATGCATAGCTTCCCTAGGATTAGACTTGGACGTCTACACACCAATCTGCGGGACTCTATTCGACATCTGGATCTTGTACTGGGAGACCGGTAACCTAGGCTCTGATACCATTTGTCACGACCCAACTACCGAGCCGTGCGGGCACCTACTCTAATCCACCTAGATAAGAGAACCCTTACCACCCGAACCAACAGGCAATGCGGAAAAGAAAATAAACCATTAAATAAGTCCCTTACTATGGGAGAATTTCTTTTACAGAATTTGTTTTGAAAATTATTATACAACAGCTTTCGAAACCTTTAAAACTTATGGAAATTTATTAATAATATAAACAACCTCCCCAGGACCTAGTCCAAGCTGGTACAAGAGCTACTACAAGATTTATACAAGAAGGAAAATACACAACTTCTATCATAGAGTCAAAGGACAGAAGCTGCTGGGGATGCTCATCGCCGTGAACCTATGAAACATCACCAACCCTACAACCAGACTATACCAAAAAGGTATAGCTAGAGTAGAGTCAGTACAACCACACGTACTGGTAGGCATCATCGGTCGACCCAAATCCACACGTACCATCATATAGCAAAATAAGGAAAAACATGAAATAAACATTATAGCTCCCTCCTTTTCCTTTAACCTTGACCCTGACATCTAGAACTTCACAAGTCTCACTCGTAACTAGACTTCTCAAGGTCGCCTTGTCACCCAGACTTCCCAAGTCACCTTTTCACCTAGACTTCCCAAGTCACCTTGATAAGTAGACTTCCCAAGTCACCTTTAACCATACCAATAACAATGTCCATACCTGGACTACCCTTCCCTTGCCCAAGTCAACCGCCTTGACTAGATATTCAGACCTAACCTGGCTAACTGCCCAACCAAACCACTTATACCCATAGTATTACTTACCAGTGTCCGGCTCTTCCCGGACCTCTTGGACAACTTTCCATCCTGGTTATAACAACCAACAACTACAACCCCAGACTTTTCGTCGTACTTCCAATTGACCAATAACATGAAAATCACCTTGCAACCATTGACACGTGCAATGACAACAACAGAGTTATATCTAAATCCCTTTCTAACCCCGAAACCCAGACCCTCCAAGGATCCTCTAACCACACCTAAGTATTCAACAGGATACCCGATCTACCCCGAAACCCATCCTTCATCCTTAATCATAAATAATCCTTGACCGTCATTAGTACACTTAATGACAATAAATTGCAAACTTATAACCTCATTTACATAGTCTAGACCCACCCGATTTCCCCCTAACACATCTAGGTGTTAACATGACAACCCGGTCTACACCAAGACCAACTAATAATTAACATCATAACCCGGTCTACACGAAGACCAACTAATAAAATGATATAACAACCCGGCCTACACCAAGACCAACTAATAGCATGATATAACAACCCGGCCTACACCAAGACAAACTAATAACATGATATAACAACCCGGACTACACCAAGACCAACTAATAACAATATATAACAACCCGGCCTACAACAAGACCAAACTCATAACATGATATAATAACCCATCCTACACCAAGAACAAACTCATAACATGATATAACAACCCGGCTTACACCAACACCAACTAATAACATGATATAACAACCCGGCCTACACCAAGACCAACTAATAACATGATATGACAACCCAGCCTACATCAAGACAAAACTCATAACATGATATAACAACCCGGCCTACACCAAGACCAAACTCATAACATGATATAACAACCCGGCCTACACCAAGACCAAACTCATAACATGATATAACAATACAGCCTACCCCAAGACCAAACTCATAACATGATATAACAACCCGGCCTACACCAAGACCAAACTTAACAGACATAATAGGAATCCCGATCACTAAGGACCACCATTGAATATCATAATTCAATAAAAACTGCCTGGTCCACTCACGAAACTAATAATAATCAATGCAATACAACAATATCAATGCAATGCAACAATACCAATGCAATGATGCAGTAAAATAAACCTGTACCAGGCGTGGTACCCGAGACAACCATTAGTATTTCGTACCAAACATGGTACCCGAGCCAACCATTTGTTATACCCATACCAGGAGTGGTACTCAAGCCAACCATTAGTATATTATGTACCATGCGTGGTACCTGAACCAACCATTAGTATATTCTGTACCAGACGTGGTACCCGAGCCAACCGAATGTCAATCAATCCGTAGTCACAACAATGAACAAACAACTTGTAAACCAACAAGGAACACACCATTCATTTCACAGACTGTAAAACAGGACCCTTAGACATTCTACACTATTCCTCTAAGTTATGCAATTCGTACAAACACTTAGATAAGAGTACACAACATACATTCCTAATAATTCCCTAAGCAATGTATCTTATACAAGCACTTAGATAAGAGTATTCAACATATAATATTTAGTTATCCTTGCAATTCCCTATTCCCCGAACCTTCCCGACATCCCAATTCCTGAGCCCTATCATCTTATCATTCCAAGACAACATAAACAGCCCCAAACAATTATCAATAACCCACAATTCAATCCAGCCAATTCCTCGCACATACATAACCAACACCCAATGCACCAGACTGCACTCCCGGAGGCCTAATCATGGATTCTCCTTTCCCACTATACAATAATTATAAAATGTAAGCAGGTCTATCTACTCAATGAAAACCTAGCCTACCTGGATGCCAAGCAGCTGCAACCGTGTGTTTCTGGCTCCGTGGAGGCATTCTTGGAGGTTTTGTAGGCCCAAATTTGTGGTTTCGAGTCCTTTTTACTGGAATTCCTCCTCCTCATGGCTCTCAAGCCTTGTTGCAGCCTAGGAGGGTTTTTAGAATAGCTCTTGTCTATTTTTGGGGCTGAAGAGAAGAGAATGAAATTAAAACCCATTCTTTGGGTTTTTTGATCCCGTCGCTCTACTATAGCGGTCCTTGCTCTGTTATAGTAGTACCGCTATAGCAGAATCAACCGCTATGGCGGAGGTTGACCATCTTGACTTCCGCTATAGTGGTAATTATTTATCTAAAGCGGAGGTCTCTATAGCAAAGCGGTAGCGCTCGTCATGGATAGAATATTGAGAAATCTCCAAAATTGGTCTATTTTACAATACACTTATTTTCCTGACATTCTGGAACAACCCTTTCACGTCAACCTCGATTTTGGGATCTCTACTTACCCGAATTCGATTCCAATAAGTCCCTCGGACTACTCTATGCCTTAGCTACAAGGAAAACTAGCTCGAACCAAAACATCTAACCCAATCCTTACCCAGATTGCCCTCGACCCTACCTCGCTCAAAAACTGGTCGAGACTAGCCTAGCCCAGAATTTTCAACTCCCAAACCTAGAAGTTTTCTAACTCAAAACTTGGCACGAATGGTTTACCCATAACGACAAACTCGATCGTTACAAGGTAATAGTTTCCTCCTTAGTATGTCCCTCCGATTCTATTCCATTAGTTTCCCTCATTATCCTAGCATTTATTTATGTTTTTCGAAGTTAGTTCAATCATGTTTTAAGTTGAAAAGCTTAGTTTTCATGTTAATCATTGAGTTTTATGTTTCATTGGTTGGTTGGGCAGTTTTCTTTCAAGTTTTCCTTACTTAGTCTTCATTCAAGGACGAATGATCCCAAGGGGGAGGTATTGTAACACCCCAAAACTCAAATAACCTATCAAACTCAGAATCTAGAAAGTTGGCTGCAATAGTTGGTCACCACGAGCCGCCGCTACGGGCATCGAAGCTCCGACGGGCCATGGGGTGCGTACTGGGAATCATCCAGTTGCTCTGAGCGACAAAACTCTCCAGTCCAATGGGCTTTCACGATGGGCATCATAGTAGCGATGACCCATGGGAATCCATCATCGTAATCTTCCAGTGATTTTTCCCCATGTCTTATTTTGCTCTGATGGGCGTCAGCATGGGTGTCACAGTGGCAAAGGGACGTGGAAATGCGACATCAAAATCTTCCAAAAGTCCCAGACCTCAGGTATCCTTGCATGATGCCTTGGTATGATTGGCCATCGTGGGTGCGATGCCCGTCGGGCAGACCATGAGGGAAAAAAATTCTGCAGCTTTTCATTTTTCAGTTAGGGGTAATGTATTCTTTTCCCCTATTCATTAACTCTTAAGTGAGGTTATTTTGTCCATTTTTAGTAGGGTTTTATCCCCTAATAGCCTAAGCTCTTCTCATTCTAAGTCATTTTATTCCAAAAGAAGAAAGAGTTCCCCTTCTCCAAGTCTCAAGCTCTAAGCAAGAAGCTCTAAGTTCAAGCCTCCATTTCTTTTCATCTTAGATCAATCAAGCTTCAATAAGGTATGTGGGTATTCAATAAGGGATTCCTTTTACCCTTATGCCCAAAACTCATGATTTTTACTTTGATTTACGGATTTCTGAAATTAGGGTTCTTACCTAATTTGGGGAAAACTTATGGGTTCAGTTTTAAGCATCAATTCATGGTTTATCATTACTTATCTATGATTTATTTGAAGTTCCTTAGTTGATTTTGAAAGCCCATGCATTAAAGATGATTTCGAGCATAATTCCATTAAATTGCATGATTTTAAGTGAAAATTGGCATGTTTAGATAACATGGCCTTATGTATTTATCGAAGTGCATGCCTAATTCTTTAAGTTATGAATTTAGAAAGAAAAGTATGTTTTGAATTATAGCTTGCTAAGTTTTAAGGATTTTGAAGTGTGAATTGCATGACATTAGATATGTCTCTATGTTTTGTGAATGGTTTGGTATCTAGATATGTCTACCTAAGCTATGTGAATTGAATAGTATTAGATATATCCTTATGCTCTTCAAACAGATTTGGCAGTAGATATATCACAAGTATTGTAAGCTATATGTATATATTTTAGGAGTAGTATTTAGCACCGAGTTGGATAGGGTGAGAGTACCCTTAGTCCCAGAACTACGTGCCACTATAGGTGCCCTCTGTGGCTTATGAAAAGATCCTGGTAGATAAGGTTCTAACCTTGGACGGTTAGGGTAACATTTTTTGGTATGGGTGTATGATACTGGAGTCCATGTAGCTCATCATGGTTTATGTCGGTTAAGAGAAACTTTTGTATGAAGGTTTTTAAGTATTAAGCTATTTTATTTCACGCTTTAAGTTCAGCTTTTGATATTTACTCATGATACCTCTTTTATGAATGAACTCAGTTTTTAATTATGTTTCAAGTATGCTTTTACCATGTTTATGCATATCTCACATATTCAGTATATCCTATAGTACTAACGCATATCTTGTGTTGCATCCTCTTGATGATGCAGATTTAGGTTTACCTCCTCAGACTCGTGGCTAGAGATTTTAGGCTATCCAGCTTGTTGTTGGTGAGTCCTCATCTTCCAAGGACCGTCTCTTGAGTTTAGTTTATTATCGTCCTTTCAGTACTTAGAGTTAGCTGGGGTCTTGTCCTAATAACTCCTTATGTCGCATGTATATGCTTTTCAGACATAGATATTATTCGAGTCTCTCTTTTGGATTATGTTTTATCTTGACTTTATCATTTATGGATAGGGTTGCCGAGTTTTCTATTTATGCTTCCGCTATATTTTCTTATGATTATCTGAGTTATGCTATGACCAAGGATTAACTTGGGGCACTTCAGGTCCCAGGTCATGTATTACCTCTAGGGGTAACCTCGAGGCATGACACAATAATAACATGTTGGACCCTAAGGGTTTGACCTATCTGAGCTGCAAGTATTACCCCAGTCCCTGATAACCCGCTCAATAAATTCAATTCCTGCACTTGCACATCTAAAGAAATTGGTGCAGGCACAATACCTTCTTAAGCTGGTGTTGCTCTCTATCCCTGCCTCTTCCACCTCCTCTCACTTGTCCTCAACCATGAGTTGTAGCCTCAGCAGCCAGGTCAAGTGCTTATGCTTTTGTCTCTATTGCACGTGCTCGCAACATCTATGAGATAAAAGAATGAAAGAGAGTAGATACCAATTTGGATCACCAGATACCAATTGGAATCAGGTAATAGCATGAAAGAAAAAAAGAATTGAGTTTTCTAGTGTCTTGTAGACTCTCATAGAGCAGTACATATGTCTCTGTACCGTTCCCCAAGACTCAATTAGACATGTCCTTATACGACGAGATCAATAAACCTAAAGCTCTGACACCAGCTTTATCATGACCCAAATGGTCATGAGTAGCACCCACACTAACCCCCCTCCCTCTCCCCCATGGGCAAACCATGTCTTACAAACTAAACTAACCACTTATAAATTCAATTTGCAAACATAAAGCAAGTCAAGATATAATAATAAAATCTCAACTAATCAAATAAATAAATATCCTAAAATCTAGTGATTGTATCCTCAAGATCCAAAAGCTATTGTACAAAGGACGTTAACTAAACAGTGTCTAAGAGTAGTCCAAAACAACTAATAAATAAAATAATGTATGAAGAAATAGACATGACTCACTAAGATGATTTGTTGCAGCTTGAATAGGAGCAGCTCACCCTCAAATTGGTCAACTGGCTGCACTAGATGCGAGGTCGCGAGGAAGTCTCTGAAACATAGTCTGCACTCAAGAGAAAAGTGCAGGAGTAGCATCTATACAAACACTATGTACAGGTAGGTATCATAGGTCAACTCAAATTAGTAACAAGTATATGTCACAATTAAACAAACAAGTAGACAGGTACATCAGCACTATCACGCCTCGAGGCTACCCCCTAGACGTAACACGAAACTCAAAACTACAAGTGGTTTCAAGTTAACCCTTTGGCCTTAGCATGGCTTAAACAAACAAAGATAAACTTAGCAGAAGCAATAAACTGAAGATATAAGCAAACTGAACCATCAATAGATCAAGTCTAAACATAACAGAATCTGGAACCTCAAATACAGAATCTCTAACAATGTCTGAGAAGCCTCTAAACTGAATAATGAGTTACTGGGATAAGACCCCAGCTAACTCAAAGTACTAAGAACAAATACACCAAGAAGCTAAATTGATATTGGTCCTTGAAGGATGAGGACTCACCACTCAAGGGTAGAACACCCGCTAACCTCTAGTCATGGATCTGAGATGGACAGCCTGAATTGACATCGTAAGAGGATACAGCACAAGAAATATGCGTCAGTACTATAGGATGTACTGAGTATGCGAGATATGCAGAATTTGAAGTAAACATGATATACGTGCCTTAAAATTGAAATCATACAATGATGGAAAAAGTTGAAAAGCAAAGGATTCAATGCAATATCATAGGAAAAATATACTTGAAAACCATAAGTAATAGTTGGAGTTCTGAAATCTGAAAGCAAAGTGTCAATGCATTTAAAATCCTGAAACTGTTTCTGTGGGAGGTTCTCTAACCGACATAAAACATGTGACCTACATGAAATCTAATGTATCTACCCCATCAAGAGGACCCAATATACCTTGCCAGGGTATAAAGGCATAACTGTGGAGTGATCACTAACTCTAATTCCCAACTGAGGGGCTAATCAACCTACAGGGGCACGTAGTTCTGGGACTAAGGGTACGCTCACCCTATCCAACTCGGTGCTAAATACTACTCCCAAAACATACATATAGCTCATAATATACTTGTGACATATCTGATGTCAAAATTGTTAGAAAAGCATAAGGACATATCTGATGTCATGCCAATCTCAAATCATAAGTCTTAAAGCTTGGTATAGCCATAATTCAAAACATACTTTTTTTTCTCAATTCATAACTTGAAGAATTAGGCATGCAATTTCTTAACCCTTGAGGCCATGTTATCTAAACATGTCAATTTTTTTACTTGAAAACATGCAATTGGTGAAAACATGCTAGAATTCATCTTTAATGCATGGGCTTTTAAAAATACTTAATGAATCTCAAATAAATCATGGGTAAGTAATGAGAAACCTTGAATTGATTCTTTTAAATTGAACCCATAAGATTTCCCCAATTTGGGCAAGAACCCTAATTTCACAAATTCATAAATTAAAATAGAACTTGAGGGTTTTGGGCATAAGGGTGAAAGGAATCCCTTATTGATTACCCACATACCTGATTTAAAGCTTGTTTGATCTAGGATGAAGAGAAATGGAGACTTGGAACTTAGAGCATGAAGCTTGAGAGACCTTTTTCCACTTTTGGAAGGTGAATGAAAGCTTAGGAGGGGACTTAGGCTAATTAGGGATGAAATTCTACCAAAAAAGTCCAAAATGACCTCACTTAAGAGTTAAAAGAGTAGGTAATTATAAAAATACCCCTGGGTAAAAGCTGGAAAAGAACTGATTTAAAAACTCAGCTTCAGGTTTCACGAGTGAGGTCTACAGACCATAGACTGAATCACGGCCCGTGGTTGCCTCTCGTGGTTTCTGGATAAAGTGCTCAACTACAAATCATGTTCCACGAGTGAACAGTATGGTCTGTAGAATATTTACGGTCCGTAGAACCTACTTGTGGTTCATGAGGAATTACTGACTCTCAGGTCTAATTCCACTAGGGGAAACTACGGTTCGTGATTTGATCCACCTTCTGTAGATCCTAATCGTGGTTCTCATATTAGAGACTGGGCCTACAAATACGTTCCACGAGTTCATTCCAAGGCTCATTGTTTAGACCACGACTCATGGTTTGGACTCATAAGTCCTGGAATGTTCAAAATTTCCAGAGATTCTAAGTTTAAAAGTTAATTTGAATTCTGTAGTGTTACAATATCTCCCCCTTGGGATTATTCGCCCTTGAATAAAGACTAAGTAAGGAAAATTGGAGAGAAAACAGCCCAACCAATCAACAAAACATGCAAACTGAAGAATGAGCATGAAACTGATCTTTAACTTAAAAATATGACTAAACTAACTTCGGAAAACATGAATGCATGCTTGGATCGCGAGACAAATTGATGGATTTAGACTGGAGGGACATACTAAGGAGGAAACTATTACTTCAAGTTGAAACTGGATTTGAAGGAAAGAGATGAGGTTACTTGGCTTTCATGGCTGCTTCTTCTTCCAAAGTAGCACCCTCAACTAGTTGATTTCTCCAAAGGACCTTTACCGAAGTGACTTCCTTATTTCTCAATCTTCGAACCTGATGATCAAGAATCTCCTTGGGAACTCCCTCATAAGTAAGGCTATCCTTCACACTCACGTCCTCCAAAAGGAAAATCAAGGTCGGGTCACCAACACACTTCTTTAACAAGGAAATATGAAAAACTGGATGAACCACTTCTAAATCTGTTGGCATTTCCAACTCATAAGCAACACTACCAATTCTCTTCAGAATCCTGTAGGGACCTACATAGAGGGGACTAAGTTTCCCCTTCTTAATAAATTTCATCACACTTTTCATGGGTGACACCTTCAGAAATACCCAATCATCAACCTCAAACTCCAACTCTCTTCTCCTCACATCTTCATATGATTTGTGTCGACTTTGAGCGGCCTTCAACCTCTCCCTAGTGATCTGAACCTTCTCCATAGTCTCATGAACCGAATCTAGATCAATCAAAGCTGCCTCACCTACCTCAAACTAACCAATAGGAGACCTACACCCCCGCCAATAAAGTGCCTCATAGGGAGCCATTTGGATGCTAAAATGAAAGTTATTGTTGTAGGCAAACTCGATAAGAGGTAAATGATCATCCCAATTACCTTTGAAATCAATTACACAAGCTATCAACATAACCTCCAAATTATGAATAGTACTACCAAGACCTTTCTAACACGGCATCCAAAACAGGGATATAAACTGAGTACCCTGTCTGAAATGATAGACAATGGAACACCATGCAATCTAACTATCTCACGGATGTAGAGTCTGGCATAATCTTCCGCTGAATCTGTAGTCTTGACAGCCAAGAAGTGGGCTGACTTAGTCATCCTGTCAATGATCACCCAAATAGAATCATGTTGCCTACGAGTATAAGGCAAACCTGTAATGATATCCATATTAATCGCTTCCCACTTCCAAGTAGGAAGATCAATATTTTGAGTCATGCCACTCGGTCGCTGATGATCTACCTTCACTTGCTGACAGTTGGGACACTTAGCCACAAAATCTGCTATGTCCCTCTTCATGTCATTCCACTAATAGACTTCCTGTAAGTCACAATACATCTTTGTCGCACCAGGGTGAATAAAATACCTGGAGCTATGAGCCTCTGTCAAAATCCATTATCTCAACCCATCTATGTCAGGAACACACAATCAACCCTGATATCGAAGCACACCATCTCCCCCTTTAGAGAAAACCTCTACCCTTTGTTGATGGACTGCACCCTTCAACTGATGCAAAATTGGATCACTGTCTTGCTTTTCTTTGACTTCATCTACCAAGGATGATTTGAACCCATTCTAAACAATAACACCACCATAAGCAAACTCCTAATCGAGCAAGTCGATGAACATCCTTGGCTAACTCCTTCTTTTTGTCCTTAACCGAAGACACACTACCCATAGACAACCTACTAAGTGCATCCGCCATGACATTGGCCTTACCCAGATGGTAAAGCACACTTATATCATAATCCTTAAAAAGCTCAAGCCACCTCCTTTGACGAAGATTCAATTCCTTTTGAGTGAATATATATTGAATACTCTTATGATCGGTGAATACATCCACATGAACACCATACAAGTAGTGTCTCCAAATATTCAAAGCAAAAACCACAGCCGCTAACTCAAGATCATGAGTAGGGTAGTTCTTCTCATGAATTTAAGCTGTCTAGAAGAATAAGCAATCACCTTACCACGCTGCATCAAAACACAACCCAAACTAATCTTAGAAGCATCACAATACACAACAAAGTCATCTTAGCCTTCGGGTAGAGTCAAGACTGGAGCTCTGGTCAACCTAGTCTTTAATTCCTGAAGGTTCTTCTCACATAGATTAGACCACTGAAATTTTACCTTCTTCTGAGTCACCCAAGTCAATGGGGCACCTATGGAGGAAAACCATTCCACAAATCTCCTGTAGCAACTAGCCAAACCCAAAAGGCTCTTAATATCCGATGGGGAAGTGGGTCTAGGCCAGTTCTTTACTGCCTCTATTTTCTGCGAATCAACTCAAATACCATCTTTAGTCATAATATGACCCAGAAAAGCAACAGACTGCATCCAAAACTCACTTTCTGAACTTAGCAAATAACTGATATCCGATGGGGAAGTGGGTCTAGGCCAGTTCTTTACTGCCTCTATTTTCTGCGAATCAACTCAAATACCATCTTTAGTCATAATATGACCCAGAAAAGCAACAGACTGCATCCAAAACTCACTTTCTGAACTTAGCAAATAACTGTTGATCCTTGAGAGTTTGCAACACAACACTCAAGTGGTCCGCATTCTCCTTTTAACTCTGAGAGTAGATATGAATATCATCAATGAAACCAATCACAAACATATCCAAATATTGTTTGAACACATAGTTCATCAAGTCCATAAAGGCTGCAGGAGTATTTGTTAGTCCAAAAGACATAACCACAAATTCATAATGACCATACCGAGTTTTAAAGGTTGTCTTTGGAATGTCACACTCTCTAACTCTGAGCTGATGATAACCGGATCTAAGGTCGATCTTGGAGAAATAACTGACACCCTGAAGCTTATCAAATAAGTCATCAATCCTAGGAATGGGATACTTATTCTTGATTGTGACCTTGTTCAACTGACGGTAGTCGATACAAATTCTGAGAGAACCATCTTTCTTTCGTACAAATAGAACTAGAGCACCCCACAGAGAGATACTAGGCCTGATAAAACCCTTATCAAAAAGGTCTTTCAACTGCTCTTTCAATTCCTTAAGTTCCACTGGAGCCATTTTATAGGGAGGAATAGAGATAAGATGCGTATCTAGAAGAAGATCTATCCTGAAGTCAATCTCCCACTCAGGAGGGACTCCGGGAAAATCCTCGGCAAATACTTTAGGAAACTCATTCAAAATAGGAACTGATTGGAGAGATGGGGTTTTCAATTCCATGTCTACAACCCAAACTATATGATAAACATAACCCTTAGAAATCATTTTTCAACCCTTGAGATAAGATATGAAATGACCCTTTTGAGTATGGAGGACTACCTTGCCACTCTAAGACAGGTTCATTTAGAAACTTGAAACTGACAACTACGGTACGACAATCAACCAAGGAATAACATGCATACAACCAATCCATACCAAGAATAACATCAAAATCAGTCATCTCCAAATCTACTAGATTTGCTGAAGTGACTCTATAAAGGACTGAGATAGGGTATTTTTGATAAATTCTTTTGGCTAGGACTGACTCACCAATAGGAGTAGAAACACAAAAGGGTTCTAAGAGCTGATCAGGACTAATTTCGAACTTGCAAGTAACATAAGGGGTCACAAAAGATAAGGAGGCACTAGGGTCCAATAAAGCATACACATCGAGAGAGAAGACTTTAAACATACCAGTGACAATATCCTAGGAACTCTCCTGGTCTTGGTGAGAATACATGGCATAAAGGCGATTTTAGTGCTGACCACTACCTGAACTAGAAGCAACACCACCTGGGGTTGCTGAAGCAGATTGAGTCATGCCACCTCCATGTCCCTTCTTAGCTGAAGCTCAATCCTTAATCTGGTGTCCAACTTGACCACATCCAAAACATCCCTCTCTACCAGCTGACACTCACCGATGTGACTTCTACCACATTTGTTGCAAGTAGGGTAGGAAGTCCCCTTTGCAACACTCCCCTGCAAATAAGAACCTAATCCTCTACCTGTCTGATCATGATGAGGCCTGGGGACCTGAGTAGGAGCACTAGCTGAAGAATGCATGGGTCCTGATGACCTCTTCTAAAATGAAAAATGGTATCTGCCTTCGGACCTCTGATGGCTGAAACCCAAACTCTCTGATCTGACCCTCTTATTCTTTCTTTCCATTTCCTTCAACTTGTCTACCTCAATCTGGTGAGCATGAGTCATAAGTCTAGAAATATCCATGTCACCCAAAAGCGTAGAAGATCTGCACTCCTTCTTCACCAAATCTGACACTCCATAAATGAACTTGCTCATCTGATCCCTCGGGTCAACCACCATAGAAGGAGCATACCTAGAAAGCTGAGTGAAGCTCAATCCATATTCCTGAACCGACATAGAGCCTTACCTTAAATTCATGAACTCTTCAGCCTTAGCCTCCCTAAACTCCCTAGGGAAGAACCGATAGAGAAAAGCCCTCTCAAAACACTCCTAAGTCATAGGGGCCGCATCCCTAGCCCTAGCATCCTTCCACTAAGTGTACCAAATATGAGCCACATCCTTGAGTTAATAGGAAGCTAGCTCAACACTATCAATACCAACCACTTGCATCACATCAAAAATCTTTTTCACCTCATCCATGAAATTTTGCAGATCTTCACCAATCTTAGAACCCCAAAATTCAGGTGGGTTCATGCGAATAAAGTCTCGAACTCGGGCCACAACTCCACCTTGAGGGTGGATGGGATAAGAGCCTGTTGGTTGGCCTGAGTGGTCATCGTCTGAGCTAGCATATGAATGTCATTTTGGAACTCTGCATTCGTGACCTCGAGGTCTGGAATCAGAGAATTAACATTTTGGGTGGCTCTGTGAGGCATGGCACAGCGAGGAGGCATAATCTGAAATGTACAAAGGGTGGATTAGAGGAGTAAATAGAGTTAGTCTCTATCACATGATATTGATCATGAAAGAAGTGAAGTTTCTTTCCTAAGACACCTCGTAGCTTCCCTCTTATAAGTGTGGCACGCTTCACACACATGAAAGAGACTATACTCTATGCGGCTTTCATACACCCTAGGAATCTTGAACCTAATGCTCTAATACCAAGTTTGTCATGCCCCGAGGCTACCCCTAGACATAACACGGGACTCAGGACCACAAGTGGTTCCAAGTTAACCCTTTGGCCTTAGCATGGCTTAAATAAACATAGATATATTTAGCGAAAGCAATAAACTGAAGAGATAAACAAACTAAACCATCAATAAATCAAGTCTAAACATAACAGAATCTGGAACCTCAATTACAGAATCTCTAACTATGTCTGAGAAACCTCTAAACTGAATAATGAGTTGTTGGGACAATACCCCAACTAACACCAAATACTAAGAAGAATCCCATAATAAAGCTAAACTTATACTGGTCTAGGAAGGATGAGGACTCACCACTCAAGGATGGAACACCCGCTAGCCTCTTGTCACGAATCTAAGATCGAGAGACTGAATATGCATCATAAAGGATGCAGCACAAGAAGTATGCGTCAGTACTATAGGATGTACTGAGTATGCGAGATATGCATAATCTGAAGTAAACATGATATACGTGCTTTAAAACTTAAATTATACTATGATGCTAACAGCTAAAATGCAAAGCACTCAATGCAATATCATAGGCAAAATATACTTGAAAACCATAAGTAATAGTAGGAGTTTTGAAATCTGAAAGCAAAGAGTCAATGCATTTAAAAACCTGAAATTTTTTTTGTGGGAGGTTCTTTAACTGACATAGACATCGTGAGCTACATGGAATCTGATGTATCCTCCCCATCAAGAGAACCCAATATACCTTGCCAGAGTATAAAGTCATAACTATGGCATAATCACTAATTCTAATGCCCAACTCAGGGGCTAATCAACCTACGGGGGCACATAGTTTTGGGACTAAGAGTATGCTCACCCTGTCCAACTCGGTGCTAAATACTACTCCCAAAATATATATATATAGCTCATAATATACTTGTGACATATCTGATGTCAAAACTATTAGAAAAGCATAAGGACATATATGATGTCATACCAATCTCAAATCTTAAGTCTTAAAGCTTAGAATAGCCATAATTCAAAACATACTTTTCTTTCTAAATTCATAACTTGAAGAATTAGGCATGCAATTTCTTAACACTTGAGGCCATGTTATCTAAACATGCCAATTTTACTTGAAAACATGCAATTGGTGAAAACATGCTAGAATTAATCTTTAATGCATGGGCTTTTGAAAACACTTAATGAATCTCAAATAAATCATGGGTAAGCAATGATAAACCTTGAATTGATGCTTTAAAATTGAACCCATAAGATTTCCCCAATTTGGGCAAGAACCCTAATTTCACCAATTCATAAATCAAAGTAGAACTTGAGGGTTTTGGGAATAAGGGTGAAAGGAATCCCTTATTGAATACCCACATACATGATTTTAAGCTTACTTTATCTTGGATGAAGAGAAATGGAGACTTGGAACTTGGAGCTTGAATCTTGGGAGACCTTTTTCCACTTTTGGAAGGTGAATGAAAGCTTAGGAAGGGACTTGGGCTAATTAGGGATAAAACCCTACCAAAAGAGTCCAAAATGACCTCACTTAAGAGTTAAAAGAGTGGATAATTACAAAAATACCCTTGGGTAAAACCTGGAAAAGAATTGATTCAAAAACTCGGCTTCATGTTCCACGAGTGAGGTCTATGGAACATAGACTAAATCGCAGCCCGTGGTTTCCTCTCGTGATTTCTGGCCAAAGTGCTCAGCTGCAGATCATGTTCCATGAGAAAATAGTACGGTCTGTAAAACAATCTACGATCTGTAGAAACCACTCATGGTTCATCAGGATTTACTGACTCTCAGGTCTGATTCCACAAGGGGAAACTATGGTCCGTGGTTTTATCCATGATCCGTAGATCCCAATCTTGGTTCTCATATCAGAGACAGGGCCTACAAAATACGTTCCATGAGTTCATTCCACGGCTCATGGTTCAGACCATGGCTCGTGGTTTAGACTCATAATTCCTGGAATGTTCCAAATTTCCAGAGATTCTAAGTTTAAAAGATGATTCAAATTTGGGGGTGTTACAAGCACATAACAAAGAACTCAGATAATCAAGTAGTCAAATTAGCTAGGTAAATCACCCAAATCAAGACATATTGGTGTCAATCAATAAAGGTCATATAAGTTACCAAAAAAGATACAATAAGTCACTACAAACTCTACAAATACAATACAGTCATATTACAAAACATGGGATCATGTCCATACTGGATTCACATCTATTCCTCATCTGTACACACATGCTAAAGGAGCTTTAATCTTACCCAACTAGTCATGACCTGTAGAAGATGGCCTAAGATCCATGTACCCCATCAGTGTGGTACCTTCTCCATAACATAACCGCTCATTCGTAAGCTCACATTAAACTCGAGCCACTTATCATCAGAATAGTATGTATATTCTAAATCTTAGCCAACATATCTCTGTATGTTCTTATTTCAGCTATCTCTCAAGATAATGTCAAGAAGTAAAAAATAAATGTAATAAGTGCATATCATCCTGACAAGTCATTTAAAGATAGGCTTCAACAGTTTAGAAGCTTATTCATACAAGCAATTATCAAGCCAACAATATCAGTCACAGTTATGTCCGAAGATCAATCAACATGATTTATCAATTCATAGTACATACATGCGACTAATTAAAGTCTAACTCCACATAAACCATAACCTAACTCAATAGAAGAACTTGATCAACAAGATAATTCGCGTGAGCCTTTCCTTTTCTTAATGCCTTGGAATGCTCAAAGTCTAAAACAAAAAATACAAGTGTATTCAATCATCTACTCTTCAAACATCAGCTTTGGAAATTGAAAGTAACTTAGTTCTACCCTTCTGAAGGTCTAAATCATTACCCCAAGGGTTAATTCATTGTTACCTAGTTCCCTAATATTCACATTATCTCAATTCATGGAGTTTTTACTCCTTTAATCCCCCTCAAAGCAGTTTTTATGCTAAAAGTTCCATTTTAATTGGACTCTAGGACCCCAATTACCACAATTCATATTCAAAAACTATAATTTCATGCTAGGAAGTGCTAATTTACTGAGAAGAATTCTAAATGATTATTACATCTACCCATAGGTTTTTTCACACTTTTCATGTACCTAGGGTTCTAACCCAAAATTTCACCATTATAATCATTCCCTATGATTTTATGATGTTAGAGTATTACTCGAAAAAAATTGATGGAATAAACTAACCTCAAAGATAAAATAGACCTAGCATTAGGAAAATCTCCCCTCTGGAGTTCTGGAATGAGTTCTTAGAGTTTATGAGATAAAACTCGGAATAAGTGACTTAAACTAGGTATTCTAGTTCGTGATGTTTGTTACGGTGGACACTCCTTTTCTGCATCAGACTCGCTATGGAGACCACAGATTCGCTATGACGATACCTGATAATTTCTCCAGATCTTGTTATATCGGCACTCCGACCGCTATGGCAGTCTCGCTATAGCGTGAATCATACCACTATAGTGGTGCTCTTAACTAGTAGCTCGAGAATACTATCCATCAGCCCCAATTCACAACACAAATTTTATTTTGAAAATCACGAAGCAATCCCAATGAGGCAACCACTATAAACACATGCCACGAATTTACTCATAGTCTTTGAATTCCCGACGGATGTCTAGATCACTAGGTCACCCACTTACGAAGCACAAAACAATAAAACCAAACATAATTCATCATGATTAAATAGTATTTTTCAGTTTTAAACTACCCCACCTTTGAGTTCTTATTAGCTCAACTCACTATGAGAACTCTAACAGGGTACTATAGCCCTAACGATCCTATAATGACTGGAAGGATCATTACAAATTATTTTCTAGAGAGGATTAGTGATCAGAGTCCTCTCTATATAGCATTAATAGATGCTCCCACAATAAATAAAAAGCCTTTTAAACATTGTAACACTTGGTCTAAGCATGCTAGTTTCTTACAAATTGTTGGTAAGGTATGGAGCCAACATTCTGATGGTTGCAAAATGTTTTAAATAGTAAGAAAACTGAAGGAGATAGAAAGGAAGTTGAGAGCTCTAAATAGCCAATACTATAGAAATATTATTGAAGAAGCAGACAATGCCAGAAAGGAGCCAGAAAAGGCATAGTTAGTGCTTCAACTTCAACCTACTGATAAACATTTAAAATAGGAGGAGAAGGACAAATATATTAGATCCAAATAATCTTTATATTTAGCAGATATGTAATTACAATAGAGGAGTAAATCCACATGGATAAGACTTGGGGAAAATAACACCTAGTACTTCTTTTCTGTAATCAAACACAAGAGATTACAATAATCTATCACTCAATTGGAGGATAAATATGGAGTGTTACACAATGACCAAGAAGCCATAGCTATCATTGTGGTTGATTTTTATATTGAGTTTTTGGGGAAGAACCAAAGGCATAGAACTAAAGCCTTAAATAGTTTTTCTAAGAATGACAAGGTCCTAGCTATTAAGGAACAACTAGATATGATCAAACCATATACAAAGAGGATGCTAAGCCATAGTGATTATTGATAAGAACAAAATTTCGGGTCTTGATGGATATGGAAGTGATTTCTTTCAAGCTGCTTAGGGAATTTGTCATAAGGATGTGATAGAGACAGTACTATAATTCTACAAGAATGGTAAACTTCTCTAATATCTTAATGCCAATATGATTTCTTTAGTTCCTAAAATTGATGCTCCTTAGAATACTGGTCAATTTAAGACTTATATCATGTTGTAATGTGTTTTATAATTGTATTTTCAAGATGATTTAGACTAGATTAAGGAAAGTAGTGGCTATTTTAATAACATCAAATCAGGCACGCTTTGTAAAAGGTAGATCACTTGTTCACAATATGCTTATATGCCATTATCTTTTAAGACATTACAATAGAAAGACAACTCTAAGATGCCTTATTAAGATTGACCTTAAGAAGGCATATAACATCGTGAGTTGGGACTTCATCCAAAAAACATTAAGATTGTATGGTTTTCCAAGACATTCACTGTTATGGTGATGACATGTATAATGTCTTGCCCAAAGTCTGGATAGGGTGAACAATTACCGTATGAGAAAGTTATATAAGACTGACCTATACTAAGCGGAAGATTGACTATTCATAAATGATAAATATGGCCTATTTATACAAACAATGCTAGCCCACTGTACACACTTTTGATATAGACAGCTGAAACTATTATTACGTATGGTAACTTTAGATTTTCTATGAGCCTCTAATAGAATCTATAACTATACATTGACAGATGGTCAGGATAGGGTCCCGACATACCCAAACTATGACTATAAGTATGACTAAACGTACTATGACATCACTTGTCTCCAGATAAGAATGGAGCTTACCAACTTCTTTGTTAAACATGCAACAACTGCCTAATGTGGAGGTCTGCTAACTTGTATATCTGACCCTGCATTAACAGAAATATAGCACCCTCGAATGTAGGGACGTCAGTACATATGAAATATTTATTGGTATGAAAGCAGACAGAATAACAAGTAAACAAGAATGGATGCTCATGTGAATTAGATATCAAGATGAAGGACCTATGAGCATACAAGTAACATATATACAATATGAAATGATGATCTATAAACTAGTCTTATTGGCGTATCATATTTCAAGTATTAAAGATGAGAAATTATGGACAGAGATTATTAGAACTCTGGTATGAATTATGTAAATAACTTTATTAACTTACGTATGTGTCCTCAGGCTATACTTTATTATAAGACACCTAGAAATTTGCCTAAGTGATATTCCAACCTATATCAAATACAAATAATCATAAGATGACCTACCGAAGGCGTTCTGTATCAAATATATGGCAAATGTTGCGCAGGTATTTTTTATTGTGATTTTAAACATGTAACTATAATTGTGGTCAAATAAGGGGTACTGTCATGCCCCGAGGTTACCCCCTGGATGTAACACGGGACTTGAGACCACAAGTGCCCCAAGCTAACCCCTTGGTCATAGCATACTCAAGCATAACAAAGATAAGTGGGAGCATAATAGATGAATCTAGAATCACATACATAGGTAATCAAGTCGAATGGAAATATAAAATCCGGAAAGAGACTCGAACATTGTCTATGTCTGAAAAACCTCTACATGACATAAGGAGTTGCTAGGACAAGACCCTAGCTAACTCAAAGTATAGAATTAAGAAGCTAACATAACTAGGAACATATATATATAGTCCTCGATCTAAGAGGACTCACCACCAGCTGATACAATGTGGCCCTAGAACTCTAGCCACGAGTCTGGAAAGGAACACCTAAATCTGCATCATCAAAGGATGCAGCGCAAGATATGAGTCAGTACTATAGGATGTACCGAGTATGTGGGCGATACATGAATCATGATGACAATAGTTTAAACCATGCTTAAGAATGAACTTGTTACTTAAAGAAGGGCCATAAATAGATACCAAGGCATAAAACATAAAGCATGAAATAAAACTTGAGTTTCATAATATAGGTTCGTATAACTTCATAACTTGAAAATAAACATGTGGGAGTTTCTCTTAACCGACATTAAACCATACTGAGCTACATGGAGTTCAGTGTCTTGCACCCACACTGAAAGAGTTGTCCTAACCGGCCAAGGTTAGAAACATTTCATACCAGGATCTTGTCATAATAAGCCTCAACACGGGCAATCTACGGTGGCGATGTAGTTTTGGACTTGGGTTATCTGAACCCTTGTCTCTCAGTGCTAAATACTACTACCAAAACACAATAATAATATGAGCTCATATACATGTGACATATCTAATGACAAACTTGTTCATACTTATTCATACCCCGGATCGTCATACTACTCATAAGTTTTTAGTTTAAAAGTGGCTCATGAGCATTGATGGAACATCAGGTGTCTTTCCTTACATCATACTTCATAACATGGAAAAACTTGCATACTTCATGACTTGTAAAATTTGCATGGCTCTAGTTCAATTTTCATAAAAATATATACTTTCTTAGAATCATAGGAACTAGGCATGTACACACTTGAAAATCCACAAGGAACATACTTATCAAAACCCAATTTACTCAAATCAACTTGATGCATGTAGAGATTTCCATGGTTAAACTTCAATTCATGAAATATGAGTAAATCATGTAAAAACTCATGTGAAATCATGCAATTTAATAGTAATTTCATAGTCAAATCATAAGAAAATCATATTTAGCAAAACCCATAAGCATTGGATAAGAACCCTAATTTGAAGGTCATGAAATCAAAATTTGAATTAGGGGTTTTGGGCACAAGGGTGAAAGGAACCCATTGTTGATTACCCACATACCTTGGTTGAAGATAACCCACTTGAATTGGAAAGACTTAGGAGACTTGAACTTGGAGCTTTGAGACCTTGAGCTTTGGGGGAATTCCTTTCCTTTTTAGGAGAAGAGTGAGGCAATGAGGACGAACATAGGCTAATAAGGTGAAAACCCTACTTCAAATAGCCAAAACGACCTCACTTAGGAGTTAAAAGGGTTGGTAATGACTAAAATACCGCAGGGATTTAATTTAGAAAAATTGCTAAAAAGGGTCGGCTTCAGGTTCCACGGGTGGGGTCTATGACTCATAGACCCAACCACGACCCGTGGTTCCTTCTCGTGGAAACTTTCCAAGATTTCAGGCTACTGAAGGTTTCCTACGATTCAACAGGACGACTGGTAGAAGCTTCCACGAGTCATAAAACTGAGTCATGGAAATCAGGGGATTTGACCACTCTCTATCTGAGTTCCAAGGTTTGGTTCTACGACCCGTGAAAACCTTCACGAGTCATGAAACTGATTCATGGTTCTCATACCTGAGGATGGTCTTCAGGACTGGAATCACGAGCCACTTCCACGACTCGTGGAACCACCCATGGCTCGTGGACTTCACCCGTGCTTCCTAAAACTTCAAATTTTTCTGCAAGTCTGAGTTTAAAAGCTGGGTCTATTTCCGGAGTGTTACAATATCTCCCCCTTGGGATCATTCATCCTCAAATGAAGACTATACAAGGGAAAACTGAAGAGAAAACAGCCCAACCAGCAACAGAACATGGAAATCAAAGAGTAAACATAAAAACTGAACTTTTTAACTTGAAAACATGATAAACTAACTTCGTAAATCATGGATGCATGCTAGAATCATGAGAGGAACTGATGGACTAGAATCAGAGGGACATACTAAGGAGGAAACTAGTACCTCAAGCTAAAACTGAATCAGAAGAAAAGAGATGAGGATATTTGGCCTTCATGGCCTCTTCCTTTTCCCAAGTAGCTCCTTCAACATGCTTATTTCTCCAAAGAACTTTCACCGAAGCGACTTCTTTTTTCCTCAACCTCCAAATCTGATGATCAAGGATCTCCATGGGAATCTCCTCATAGGTGAGACTATCCTTCACACCCACATCCCAAAGGGACAATCAAGCTCGGATCACCAACACACTTTTTTAACAAGGAAATATGGAAAACTAGATGAACCGCTTCCAACTCCGCTGGCAACTCCAACTCATACGCAATGCTACCAACTCTTTTCAAAATTCGATAAGGACCTACAAAATGAGGACTAAGTTTTCCTTTCTTGACAAACCTCATCACACCCTTCATGGGTGACACCTTAAGGAAACCCCAATAATCAACCTCAAATTCCAACTCCCTTCTCCTCACATCCGCATAAGATTTCTATTGACTCTGAGCGGTCTTCAACCTTTCCCAAATGAGCTGAACTTTCTCCATGGTCTCATGAACTGAATCTGGACCAATCAAGGCTACCTCACTAACCTCAAACCAAACAATAGGAGATCTATACCTTCGGCCATAAAGTGTCTCATAGGGAGCCATCTGGATGCTAGAGTAGCTATTGTTGTAGGCAAACTCGATAAGAGGTAAGTGATCATCCCAGTTACCTTTAAAGTCAATCACACACGCTCTCAACATAACCTTCAACGTATGAATAGTGCCCTCTGATTGACCGCCTGTCTGAGGGTGAAAAGTTATGCTAAGCTTCACCTTGGTACCAAGACCTTTCTAAAACGATCTCCAAAACTGAGATGTAAACTGAGGACCTCTATATAAAATGATAGACAAAGGAACACCATGCAATCGAACTATCTCCTGGATGTAGAGTCTGACATAGTCGTCTGCTAAATCAGTAGTCTTAACAGCCAAGAAATGGGATGACTTGGTCATCCGGTCAATAATGACCCAAATGGAATCATGTTGCCTTCGAGTACGAGGCAACCCAGTAATAAAGTCCATATTGATCGCTTCCCATTTCCAAGTGGGAAAGTCAATATCTTGAATCATGCCACCCGGCCTTTGATGCTCCACCTTTACTTGTTGGTAGTTGGGACACTTAGCCACAAACCCGGCTATGTCCTTCTTCATACCGTTCCACCAAAAGACTTCCCGTAGATCACAGTACATCTTAGTGGCACTTGGATGGATGGAATATCTAGAACTATAAGCCTCAGTTAGAATATGTTGTCTTAACCCATCAATATCTGGCACACATAAGCGACCCTGATAACGAAGCACACCATCTCTCCCTTGGGAGAAAACATCCACTCGTTGCTGATGAACTGCACCCTTAAGCTAGAGTAGAATGGGATCCTGGTCTTTCTTTGCCTTCACCTCAGCTACCAAAGATGATTCAGCGCCATTTTTCACAATCACACCCCCTTTGGTCGAGTCCATAAGGCAAACTCCCAACTGTGCTAGCCTATGGACCTCTTTAACCAATTCCTTCTTCTTATCTTCCACAGAAGACACATTTCACATGGATAGCCTATTCAAAGCATCCTCCACAACATTGGCCTTACCCGGATGGTAAAGTACACTCATATCATAATCCTTAAGAAGCTCAAGCCATCTCCTTTGTCGCAAGTTCAATTCCTTTTGAGTGAACACGTACTGAAGACTCTTATGATCGGTAAATACATCCACATGCACACTATACAAGTAGTGTCTCCAAATCTTCAAAGCAAAGACCACGGCTGCCAACTCAAGATCATGAGTAGGATAGTTCTTCTCATGAGTCTTAAGTTGTCTCGAAGCATAAGCAATCACCTTACCATGTTGCAATAAAAAAAACCAATCCTAGAAGCATCACAATACACAACAAAATAATCAAAGCCCTCAGGTAGATCTAACATTGGAGCAGTGGTCAATCTAGTCTTCAGTTCCTGAAAGTTCTTCTAGCACAAGTCGGACCACTAAAATCTTACCTTCTTCTGAGTCAATCGGTTCAAAGAGGCAGCAATGGAAGAAAATCCTTCCATAAACCTTCTATAGTAACCAGCCAAACCCAAAAGGCTCCTAATATCAAACGGAGAAGTAGGTCTAGGCCAGTTCTTTACTGCCTCTATCTTTTGAGAATCAACCCAAATACCATCCTTATTCACAATATGACCCAGAAAGGCAATAGACTGCATCCAAATCTCACACTTGCTAAACTTAGCAAACAACTGTCTATCCCTGAGAGTTTGCAACACAACCCTCAAGTGATCCGCATGCTCCTCCTCACTCCGAGAGTAAATGAGGATATCATCAATGAAAACAATCACAAACATATCAAAATACTATTTGAACACATGGTTCATCAAATCCATAAAAGCTGCAGGAGCATTCGTTAGACCAAAAGATATCACAGCAAATTCATAATGACCATATTGAGTCCTGAAAGTCATCTTCAGAATATCACACTCTCTAACACGAAGCTGATGATAACCATATCTAAGGTCGATCTTGGAGAAGAAACTAGCACCCTGAAGATGATCGAACAAGTCATCAATCCTAGGAATGGGATACTTATTCTTGATTGTGACCTTGTTCAACTGACGGTAGTCAATACAAATTCTAAGAGAGCCATCTTTCTTTCGAACAAACAAAACTGGGGAACCCCAAGGAGAAATGTTAGGCCTGATGAAACCTTTATCAAGAAGATCCTTCAACTGATCTTTCAACTCTTTGAGTTCTGCGGGAACCATTCTATAGGGAGGAATAGAGATAGGATTCATATCTGGGAGAATATCTATCCTAAAGTCTATTTCCCGCTCGGGAGGGACTCTGGGCAAATCCTCGGGAAACACTTCTAGAAACTAATTCACAACAGGAACAGACTGAAGAGATGAGGTTTCAGACTCCGTGTCCATAACCCGCACTATGTGATAAACATACCCCTTTGAAATCATCTTTCTAGCCTTAAGATAAGATATGAAATGGCCTTTCGAAGAAGGGGGACTACCTTGCCATTCTAAAATGGGTTCATTAGGAAACCTGAAACTAACAACCCAAGTACGACAATCAACAGAAGAATATTATGCATACAACCGATCCATGCCCAGAATGACATCGAAATCAATCATTTCCAACTCTACTAGATTCACTGAAGTGACTCTATAAAGGACTGATATAGGGCAATCTCGGTAGATTCTTTTGGCTAGGACTGACTCACTGACAGGAGTAGAAACATAAAAGGGTTCTAAGAGCAATTCAGAACAAACTTCGAACTTGCATGCACATAAGGGGTCAGAAAAGATAAGGAAGCACCAGGGTCCAACAAAGCATACACATCGAAAGAGAAGACTTTCATCATACCAGTAACAACGTCTGAGGAACCCTCCTGATCTTGACGAGAGGACATAGAATAAAGGCGGTTCTGCCGCTGTCCACCAGAACTAGAAGTTGTGCCCTACTGGGCTGGTCTACCTCCTGAAGTTGCTGGGGTAGACTGAGTCCTACCACCCTGCCCCTTCTTAGCTAAAGGGCAGTCTCTAAGCAAGTTCCCAGTCTGTCCACACCCATAACATGCACTCGAGCCCAAATGACACTCTCCCGGGTGATTCTTCCCACACCTGGTACAAACGGGGAAAGAAGACCCCTTAGCAATACTTTCCTGAGACTGGGAATAAGAACCAGATCCTCTACCACCCTGATCATGATGAGGCTCCTGAACCTGGGTAGGAGAACTAGCAGAAGAATAGACAGATCCTGATGACTTCTTCTGGAAAAAAGAGATATGTCCACCTCCGGACCTATGATGACCACAACCTGATCCCTCGGATTTAACCCTCTTGTTCTCCCTTGACATCTCCCTAAGCTTGTCACCCTCAATCTGATGGGCATGAGTCATGAGTCGGGAAATGCTCATGTCACTCAACAACAAAGTAGACCTACACTCTTTCTTTACCACATCATAAACCCCATATATATAAACTTTCTCATTTGATCATGCAGGTCCGCTACCATGGAGGGAGCATATCTAGATAACTAAGTGAACTTCAGACTATACTCTTGCACCGATGTCGAACCCTGTCTCAAGTTCACAAATTCCTCCACCTTCGCTTGCCTCAACTCTCGGGGAAAGAACCTATCAAGGAAGGCCCTCTCAAAACACTCCCAAGTCATGGGGACACGTCCTTCACCCTAGCCTCCTTCCCTTGAGTGAACCAAATATGAGCGGGTCCTCACTCACTTTTGAACCCCAAAATTCAGGTGGGTTCATCCAGAAAAAGTCATGAACTCGGGCCGCTACCCTACCTTCAGAATGCACAGAGGTAAGAGCCTGTTGATTAGCCTGAGTGGCCAATGTCTGGGCTAGCAAATGGATGGCCTTTCTGAACTCCTCATTCATGACATCGGGAACCGAAATGGGAGGAATAGTATTCTGAGTGGCTCCGGGAGGCATAGCATGTCGAGAAGGCATAATCTGAAACATACAAGATGAGGATTAGAGGAACATAAGAGTTAAGCTCTATCGCACGACATGATCATGAAAGAAGTGAAGTTTTCTAAGATATATCATAGCTTCCCTCTCATACGTGTGGCGCGCTTTACATACATGAAAAAGACTCTATTTTATGCAGCTTTCAGACATCCTAGGACTCTTGAACCTAAGGCTCTGATACCAAGTTTGTCACGCCCCGAGGTTACCTCCTGGACGTAACACGAGACTTGAGACCACAAGTGCCCCAAGCTAACCCCTTGGTCATAGCATACTCAAGCATAACAAAGATAAGCGGAAGCATAATAGATGAATCTAGAATCACATACATAGGTAATCAAGTCGAATGGAAATATAAAATCCGGAAAGAGACTCGAACATTGTCTATGTCTGAAAAACCTCTACATGACATAAGGAGTTGCTAGGACAAGACTCTAGCTAACTCAAAGTATAGAATTAAGAAGCTAACATAACTAGGAACATATATATATAGTCCTCGATCTAAGAGGACTCACCACCAGCTGATACAATGTGGCCCTAGAACTCTAGCCACGAGTCTGGAAAGGAACACCTAAATCTGCATCATCAAAGGATGCAGCACAAGATATGCGTCAGTACTATAGGATGTACAGAGTATGTGGGCGATGCATGAATCATGATGAAAATAGTTTAAACCATGCTTAAGAATGAACTTGTTACTTAAAGAAGGGCCATAAATAGATACCAAGGCATAAAACATAAAGCATAAAATAAAACTTGAGTTTCATAATATAGGTTCGTATAACTTCATAACTTGAAAATAAACATGTGGGAGTTTCTCTTAACCAACATTAAACCATGCTGAGCTACATGGAATTTAGTGTCTTGCACCCACACTGAAACAGTTTTCCTAACTTGCCAAGGTTAGAACCATTTCATACCAGGATCCTATCATAATAAGCCTCAACACGGGCAACCTATGGTGGTGACGTAGTTTTGGACTTGGGTTATCTGAACCCTCATCTCTCGGTGATAAATACTACTCCCAAAACATAATAATAACATGAGCTCATATACTTGTGACATGTCTAGTGCCAAACTTGTTCATACTTGTTCATATTTGTTCATGACTTGTTCATACTTATTCATACCTCGGATCGCCATACTACTCATGAGTTTTTAGTTTATAAAGTGGCTCATGAGCATTGATGGAACATCGTGTGTCTTGCCTTACATCATACTTCATAACATGGAAAAACCTGCATACTTCATGACTTGTAAAATTTGAATGGCTCTGGTTCAATTTTCATAAAACATATACTTTCTTAAAATCATAGGAACTAGGCATGCACATACTTGAAAATCTATAAGGAACATACTGTCAAGACCCAATTTCTCAGGTCATGATGGCACTTGCAACCCCCTAGTAGGCGAACCAATTCTCATAGCCCAGAATGGTTAGTAATGGGCTACTACCTAACCAAAATTCACCAGCAAGTAGAAATAAGCGGAAGCAGAATGTAAAGGTAGACAAAGCAGAAGCAAAACTCGAATATAAATACATAAAGGAAACTACACCAACCCCAAGACTTGGTATCAATAGTACAGAAGATTCTAATAGAATACAAGTGTTAGAAGTAACAAAATACAATACAAATTTGCCTCCGAAAGTACAAGGAGCAACAGTACAACAGATTAGATGTAGAGAAGCCCCGACCGTCAGGCGCTCACCCTAATCTCAAAGATCCAAAAGTTGCACGAGTCTCCAACGTGATCAACGGCGAAAGCTCAGCTAATATCTTCACCAAAAAGTGCATAAGTGTAGTATGAGCACCAAAACAATGGGTACTCAGTAGGCATCATCGGCTGACTGAGCGCATATAAGATATAAAAGCATTAAGTAACAGATAGCAAGAAAGCAGTCACTGAAGCAATAAAGGGAGCGTAAGGAGCTAGAACAGAGAATAGATAACCAAAAGTTACAAGTAAAACATGTTAGCACAAAGATACAATTACACAGAATCACAGGTGAAGGAAAGAAGAACGCACCTGGAGTCCTTGCACAACAATACAACTAGGTAGAGAGAAAGTTGAGAAAATGGCGGTATACTGGTAACCTCAAGTAAAAGGAAAAGACGGAGAGCAGTCTAACATACTCAAAATGGAATCAAACAATATAAGGAAATAATAAAACCAATCCAATCACATGATAGCATAACCAGGGAATCACCTCACAAGAACCACCCTAGGATGAAATAACTAGACCATAATAACTGAGAGATACCACTCCGATTCCCACAAGAATAGAACCAGAGTCTCATACTCTGCTCAGAAGACCACACAAAAGTGCCTCACTAAGATAGGACTCCCTAGCCCTCACAATAATCAGACATCCCACAACCGAAACCTCAACAGGTTAACCATCACTAATCTTTCCTAACCGAGTGCCAAGACAAGCTCTAAATAAAGACAAGAGTAAATATAGTCTACCTACAGTCCCAACGGCCGCCCATACAACCAAGAACACAATCAAGTGAAATCAAACCCTCCAGGATCCCATACTACCAGAGCATACATTCAACAAACAGTAAACAAGGGTGGAATCCAATGCATGATATGATATGATATGTGAAATAGAACCTCTGTATATACCTCCTCCGGTGCCAATCGGGCCTAGCAGGCAGGTTCCATGGAAGGACTCAGCACGTACACCTCTACTCCACCGTATACCCTTCCCTCCGGCACACACAGCTCGAAGCCCCAGGCCCAGAGCGGCAAGGTCCATGGAGGTCCCCGACCCCATACTAAAACTCAGTATCAAGACATGTCATCCAAAAGTAAGTCCAGGATAAAGATAGAGACCCAGTCTCGAATATGCATGCCCAGACCCTGTCCAGGACTAAAGTAGTAGAAAATGCCTCAAAACCCCTCCAAGGGTGCCCGGGCGTAACCGGGTCTAAAATTGTAGTAAATCAAGTCTAGTGCTCTGCCCCGCAGAGACTAATATTAGTAATAAAATCAAGTCTGGTGCTCTGCCCCACAGAGACTAATACCAGTAATAAAATCAGTGCGAAAACATCCAAAAATCCCTTTTTCTATCATCAATAGTACCAAAAATGGGCCCAGGGACATGCAAATATAGGAAAACTGTCGGTAATGGCTCGCAGCCAAAACTGTAGTAAAACATGCTGGGGGAAACCTTTTTCATGGATGATATGCTCACACACAAATATAAAAGTAGACAAACGGCTAACAACAACTCCTATCAGCCCTGCACAGGCCCAATAGTTACTCAGCAGACATAACCAGCCTAAAAGGATAATCTCTATGTCCAGGACTTGCGGACATTCCCCAATAACCCACCATCTATATTCCAGAGTCAATACAAGGTCACACATTACCACAAGGGTAATATACAATACTACGCAAATACTACAAACAAAATATAAATTAAATGGAAGAACAAAGCAGACAAGTTCTGGGGTACCAACCTATAACAACCCACCCAAAGATGTTAATTAATGCAGTTATAGCCTATATAAGCAGAGTCTAGGTAGGGAAAGCCATAACCTACCTGTCATCCGATGACTAGCTGAGGGAATGGCGTCGTCCAGGGTCGAACTGCTCTGGGAAGCTCCGAATCACTCAAAAAATACTTTCAATTGAAGCCCCAAAGGCGTCTCTATGAAGGCTGACCAACCAAGGTAATGGAACAATTGCTAGAATCGACGAGGCTGCAAGAACGAGCTATAGACAATTGATAAGGTGTTAATGTCACACTGGCGACCAGCCAACTCCAAAGCATAAAATGAGGCTAATAACAATAAGAAGTGGCAACTAAATCTAACAACAATATGCAACCCACATATCAAAGGAGCGACGAGCTCCCGAGGCACTATTTAAAGGCGTACTTCATGTCATTCGATCCAATAACTATAGTACGTGACTCGAATAGGAATCACACCAATCCCCAGTACCTTCAACACCTTAACACCATCAACATACAACAATAACAACCCAATTTAATATGACAAATGGGCTGCCCAGAGCCACAAATCCAAAATACCACTTCGTTGCTCAAAAATCCATAAAACAATACTAGAACATATAATAACGAAGGAGGGTCCTAGGGGAGAGATTTCCTTGACAAAAATATTCAATATCCCAAGACTAACAACCTACCTCTTTGCAGGAACAACAAACATATCCAAATCCAACAAGAAACTACTATAAGTTATCGAAAAATGCAACTTTTCGTGACTAGAAGCTTAGAATCTTGATTCAACAAATAGATAAGTGTACAGGATCCATACCTCGCCAAAATAACTCCGTAGATACTGTCAAATACTCAGAAAACACCTGATGGCTCACTGCATCAACACCCATGAAGATACGCCATGATATTGACGGAGAAAACTATACCAAAATGATGAGCTCGCAACGTAGAGCAACTTCCGTTAAACTTCTGAATTGAAAGGATCAAAGTACATGGATTATTTAGGGACTTTCCCTCTGATTTTCAGTGCATTTTGGGTGAAAATACTGAGTTAAAATGAAGGGGAAATCAGCTTTTATAAGCTGAACCGACTTAGGATGTGGGCCCCACCTTGACGTGTCAGTTTGTGCAGTCTTACAAAAATATCGATATCTCTCCATTCTGAAGTTGTATGGACAAACGGTTTAGTGCGTTCGAAACTAGACTCGTAGACCTTCGATTTGGTATATTGGAGGCCCAATAATATTTTATAGATTTGGAGAAACACCCCCAGACATTTAACCCAAATTCAAAGAGAATCCCTTAAAGAAATTTACAATAACTTTTTCCGACTTTTGTTTCGCGACTTGCTTGACTTCAAAACATATCATGCGACCATTTTGCGATTATAATACCTCATAACACATCCTTCTTAGTATATTAGACACTATTAGTCTTACCCCAAAGGCACGGGTTACTTTAAACCTTCCAAACGGGCGAGGTGTTAAACGAGGCATTTCTTTAACTCGAACTTTCGAGTAAGGGATTCCTTTGACCTAGAACCTTGGTTTAATTCTTTGATATTACCAAGAATGTTGATGGAAGTCAACGATTTCCAAAGTTGAAGCTCTAAAATGAGGAACGGCCATGAAGACCAAACAAATGGTCTGGGCACCGAACTACCGGTCCTGACAATCCATAAATGACTTGGGGCCGCTACAGGCAAGCTCTAGTGGTACAAGAAAAGCGAAAATGCGTAAATGACCGAAAGGGTCATTACATCATCCACTACTAAAAAGATTTTTTCCCCGAACGTCAGGAATGAAGAAAATACTAGAGATTTAAGGATAGAAGATACAACGCCAGCACTACTCTCTCAGACAACTCGGGTAGCCTCCATGACCGGACGACACCCAACAGAACAGAACCAAGCAAAGCAACCAAGCCCCAATTGCTTACTAGCCAAGCTAGAATTCAACCTCCAAAGATCTGCCAACCCAAACTGAACCTCGATAATCTTCACCAAAAATCACCGGCACAACACCAAAACCAGAGCACCAAGGCGATCAACACACAGAACCCGAATCCTCAAAACCAAACCAAGTTTACCAGAAAATCCATCAACCCAAAACTCCAACTCATGAGCCCATTGTTCCACAAAACCCCCTTTTATTCTGAACTGAATCCTTTAGCACCACAAACAGGAAGTTGCATACAAGCCAAACACTCAAACCACCCTCGAAGCATCAACTGACACACCGGGGATCCATAGTTCCTGCTTATACTTTACCACGAACGAAGTCACCCACTTTATTCAAACTCGTTTTAAGCCAAGATATAGGCTACTAGCCTTTTCCATCCAAGATAACAACCCGTAGCATATCATTGAAAACTAAAGTTACCTGTCTTGACTGACCACCAACCAACGAACGAACACTCGAACACCATTTGGGTGTGAAATTGCCTTACGAATCTCACCTCAGGAATAAGTCCACCGTGCCATGAATATAAAGCCTAAACACCCCGAAGGCAAAATACAAAGGTGCCTGGGGTTCAAAGTTACCATCTAGCCATAGAAATTTTTGCATATACTTTCAACTTATTCCTTTGGCTCGAAACAACCGCTATACTGGTTCTGCAAACAACCAACCACTTCGAAGCATATATCATAACGAACTTCTAGTCCATACTGGCCGAGTCTAACCAACACTGGAACCCTACATAAACAGCAACTCTGGAGGAATCAATTAAATAAGCTTTTAAATCCTCGGTAAACGAATGGCGATTACTAGTCTCTACGTATCATCAGAACTTAAAATAGCCTCGCTAGTCTGAACCCGCACAAGCTAACCACATAAAGCATACACCACTACTAAAGCTCAAACTTACGCCGATGAGTCTGTCCAATCATGGTCGAAGGACCTCGTACTAACTAGAACACTGCTGAAATCTGGAATATCCCGCTTCTTGCAGAAGTTAGCCAAGGACTAGGTGTCCAAGGTCAATAGTCGCATCCGCAACTGAAGTAAAAAAGCTAAGTTGCCTGCATCCACTGCCTCCCGGCACTAGGATGCTGCAACCAAATAGAAATTGCCATGAACCATCTGATGTAGCCTGCCAATCCATGATTCTGAAACCAACTTTCAAAACTGCCAACCAAAGCTATGGTCAAACCCGTATGCTGCCAATGAACCCTTAAGAACCCAAGCCAACTAGGCCTGAAAATGCAAGTTGCCAACACCGCAGCTGCTACTGAAACAAAAACCAATTGATGGAAAACCCACGGCAATGTGTAGATGGCTGGATTGAATCACCAATACACAATCCCAAAGCAAACCTTCACTGCCACCTCAGGCAACTACTAGGACACATAAATACAAACAAAGAGACATCTCCCTCCATTTTCAACTAAACAAAAATCCTTCCTTAGAACATACTAAACCTTACAAATCCTTTCTCAAATAAGAACCTAAAGCCATTACCTTACTACTCATAGCTACACGTCAAATTCAATAAGGCAGGAGAAGAATGGGCCAGATTCCCAACTCACCCGAAATGCTTACAAATACAACCCAACCACGAGGTTACGATCAATACTTAGTCGGAAGTGCTAAATTAAGGACCCAATCACGATGCCAATATCAAGAGCTCATCTAAAGAACTATGATCAGGATTCTTTCTGACTGGAGCTGGGGATACAATAAAACACCCAACGGACCAGGAAGTGGGGGAGACTATAGGAACAACCCACATACCTGCCAACCTCCTAAACTAATCAACAAAGAGGGTCGACTCTAGACACTCGAGAGACCAAGCCAATCTATGCATACTAGAATCACCAATATCTCCCAACTAAGGCAAAATCTCAACTCCGGCCCAACTACCGGTAATACACCAAACCATCACATGAATCTCTAGCCACGCTAGATAACGGCCTAGGCAACAACAATCTAGGATCGCTCAATAAGGGCAACTCAACCACAAGTCCAGAATCACAATGAAACAGGGATAACCCAACTAGAAACAGACTAACAAGAACTACCCATAAGCTACAACTCCAGGAAAATACCTCTCAAGGCTAACTTACCCCCATCCACTACTAAAGAATAAACTTCCAATAAAATAACATATCGGTACTACAATTCGGGTAGTCAAACAACTTAAACAAGTAGCAGGTAGGCATATGAGAAAATAAATAATAGAAGGGATAGAATCGCAATGCGAGCAGGACTATCACAAGTCGAAAGTAGCGAAAGCCTAACCTGGAGCAATAATATCAGGAACCTCTACCTCTGGCCCACTAAGAGGAGCATCAAGCTGACGGGATCTAACTCTGGACTGAGTAGTCGAAATAGAAGGCCCAAACGGCCCTCACCGGGGGCAAGCTCTATAAAGGTGACCAATATCTCCACAATGATAACAACCAGGCTATCCGGGATACATAATCATGGGGAAATTCCCAGCAAAGTGCCCATGCTCACCATACCGAAAACAGCCTATACCAGATGAAGTCTGACAGGAAAATCTCTCCTCGTACTCTAATATCGACAGATAACCCTGCTGAAGAATTGGAAGCTCAACCCTAACTGAAGCACCACTTACAGAACCAGGTACTAAAACACTCACCAGAGGACTGAGAGTCCTAGACGAGGTGTCCTGAAGCACTGAGGTTGCTATAAATCCAATCGAAGGTTGGGCTGACCCCACACCCCCTATCTAGTGTGGTAAACCCTCACTCTGAAGTCCTGGCACTGATGGAAGCACTAAAGCAATAGGCACAAAATCCTTGGCTCCAACTGTTATCGCACTCGTATAAGGCATCTCAGAATGAATGAACAACCAAAGTTTATAAGTCAATACAGCCAGGAACGCACGATGAGGAGCCAAAAAGATAAAACTTTTCCTAACAATGCCCTGTAGCCTCCCGCAGATAGAATACGGACGTCATTGTACCAATCCGCGAGACTCTACTTAGACACTTACTTCTGTACCATGACACCAGTGAACCTAGAGCTCTGATACTAAGCTGTCAGTAGGAGAACCAATTCCCATAGCCCAGAACGGTTAGTAATGGGCTACTACCTAACCAAAATGCACCAGCAAGCAGAAATAAGTGGAAGCAGAATGTAAAGGTAGACAAAGCAGAAGCAAAACTCAAATATAAATACATAAAGGAAACTACACCAACCCCAAGACTTGGTATCAATAGTACAGAAGCTTGTAATAGAATACAAGTGCTAGAAGTAACAAAATACAATACAAATTTGCCTCCGAAAGTACAAGGAGCAATAGTACAACAGATGAGATGTAGAAAATCCCCGACCGTCAGGCGCTCACCCTAATCTCGAAGATCCAAAAGTTGTACGAGTCTCCAACGTGATCAACGGCGAAAGCTCAGCTAATATCTTAACCAAAAAGTGCAGAAGTGTAGTATGAGCACCAAAACAACGGGTACTCAGCAGGCATCATCGGCCGACTGAGCGCATATAACATATAAAAGCAGTAAGTAACAGATAGAAAGAAAGCAGTCACTAAAGTAATAAAGAGAGCGTAAGGAGCTAGCACAGAGAATAGATAACCAAAAGTTACAAGTAAAACATGCTAGCACAAAGATACAATTACACAGAATCACAGGTGAAGGAAAGGAGAACGCACCTGGAGTCCTTCCACAACAATACAACTAAGAAGAGAGAAAGTTGAGAAAATGGAAATATACCGGTAACCTCAAGTAAAAGGAGAATACGGAGAGCAGACTAACATACTCAAAATGGAATCAACCAGTATAAGGAAATCATAACACCAATCCAATCACATGATAACATAACTAGGGAATCACCTCACAAGTACCACCCTAGGATGATATAACTAGACCATAATAACTGAGAGATACCACTCAGCTTCCCACAAGAATAGAACCAGAGTCTCAAACTCTGCTTAGAAGGCCACACAAAAGTGCCTCACTAAGATAGGACTCCCAAGCCCTCACAATAATCAGACATCCCACAACCGAAACCTCAACAGGTTAACCATCACTAATCCTTCACTAACCGAGTGCCAAGACCAGAGTAAATATAGTCTACCTACAGTCCCAACGGCCGCGCATACAACCGAGGAACACAATCAAGTGAAAGCAAACCCTCCAGCATCCCATACTACCAGAGCGTACAATCAAAAACAGCAAACAAGGGTGGAATCCAATGCATGATATGATATGATATGTGAAATAGAACCTCTGTATATACCTCCTCCGGTGCCAATCGGGCCTAGCATTTAGGTTTGATGGAAGGACTCATCCCGTACACCTCTACTCCACCGTATACCCTTCCCTCCGGCACACACAGCTCGAAGCCCCAGGCCCAGAGCGGCAAGGTCCATGGAGGTCCCCGACCCCATACTAAAACTCAGTATCAAGACATGTCATCCAAAAGTAAGTCCAGGATAAAGATAGAGACCCAGTCTCGAATATGCATGCCCAGACCCTGTCCAGGACTAAAGTAGTAGAAAATGCCTCAAAACCCCTCCAAGGGTGCCCGGGCGTAACCGGGTCTAAAATTGTAGTAAATCAAGTCAAGTGCTCTGCCCCGCAGAGACTAATATTAGTAATAAAATCAAGTCTGGTGCTCTGCCCCACAGAGACTAATACCAGTAATAAAATCAGTGCAAAAACATCCAAAAATCCCCTTTTCTATCATCAATAGTACCAAAAATGGGCCCCAGGGACATGCAAATTTAGGAAAACTGTCGGTAGTGGCTCGCAGCCAAAATTGTAGTAAAACATGCAGGGGGAAACCTTTTTCATGGATGATATGCTCGCACACAAATATAAAAGTAGACAAACGGCTCACAACAACTCCTATCAGCCCTGCACAGGCCCAATAGTTACTCAGCAGACATAACCAGCCTAAAAGGATAATCTCTATGTCCAGGACTTGCGGACATTCCCCAAAAACCCACCATCTATGTTCCAGAGTCAATACAAGGCGACACAGGACCACAAGGGTAATATACAATACTACGCAAATACTACAAACAATGTATGAATTAAACGAAAGAAAAAAGCAGACAAGGTCTGGGGTACCAACCTATAACAACCCACCCAAGGATGCTAATTAATGCAGTTATAGCCTATATACGCAGAGTCTAGGCAGGGAAATCCATAACCTACCTGTCATCCGATGACTAGTTGTGGGAATGCATCATCCAGGCTTGAACTGCTCTGGGAAGCTCCGAATCACTCAAAAAATACTTCCAACTAAAGCCCCAAAGGCGTCTCTATGAAGGCTGACCAACCAAGGTAATGGAACAATTGCTATAATCGACGAGGCTGCAAGAACGAGTTATAGACAATTGATAAGGTGTTAATATCATACTCGCGACTAGCCAACTCCAAAGCATAAAATGAGGCCAATAACAATAAGAAATGGCAGCTTAATCCAACAACAATATGCAAACTACATCTCAAAGGAGCGACGAGCTCCCGAGGCACTATTTAAAGGCATACTTCATGTTATTCAATCCAATAACTATCGTACGTGACTCCAATAAGAATCACACCAATCCCCAGTACCTCCAACACCTTAACACCATCAACATACAACAATAAAAACCCAATTGAATATGATAAATGGGCTTCCCAGAGCCACAGATCCAAAATACCACTTCGTGGCTCAGAAATCCATAAAATAATACTAGAACATATAATAATGAAGGAGGGTCGTAGGGGAGATATTTCCTTGAAAAAAATATCCAATATCCCAATATTAACAACCTGCCTCCTTGCAGGAACAACAAACATATCCAAATCCAACAAGAAACTACTACAAGTTATCAAAAAATACAACTTTTCGTGACTAGAAGCTTAGAATCTTGATTCAACAAATAGATAAATGTACAGGATTCATACCTCACCAATATAACTCCATAGATACTGAAAAATACTCAAAAAACACCTGCTGGCTTGCTGCATCAACACCCACGAAGATATGCCATGAAATCGATGGGGAAAATTATACCAAAATGATGAGATCGCGACGTAGAGCAACTTCCGTTAAACTTCCGAATTGAAAGGATCAAAGTACATGGATTATTTAGGGACTTTCCCTCTGATTTTCAGTGCATTTTGGGTGAAAATACTAAGTTAAAACGAAGGGGAAATCAGCTTTTATAAGCTGAACCGACTTAGGATGTGGGGCCCACCTTGACGTGTCTGCTTGCGCAGTCTTACAAAAAAGTCGATATCTCTCCATTCTGAAGTTGTATGGACAAACGGTTTAGTGCGTTCGAAACTAGACTCGTAGACCTTCGATTTGGTATATTGTAGGCCCAGTAATATTTTATAGATTGGGAGAAACACCCCCAGACATTTAACCCAAATTCAAAGAGAATCCCTTAAAGAAATTTACAATAACTTTTTCCGACTTTTGTTTCGCGACTTGCTTGACTTCAAAACTTATCATGCGACCATTTTGCAATTATATTACCTCATAACACATCCTCCTTAGTATATTAGACACTATTAGTCTTACCTCAAAGGCACGAGTTACTTTAAACCTTCCAAACGGGAGAGGTGTTAAACGAGGCATTTCTTTAACTCGAACTTTCGAGTAAGGGATTCCTTTGACCTAAAACCTTGGTTTAATTCTTTGATATTACCAGGAATGTTGAAGGAAGTCAATGATTTCTAAATTTGAAGCTCTAAAATGAGGAACGTCTATGAAGACCAAACAAATAGCCTGGGCACCGAACTAACGGTCCCGATAAGCCATAAATGACTTGGGGCCGCTACAAGCAAGCTCTAGTGGTACAAGAAAGGAAAAAATGCGTAAATTACTAGAAAGGTCATTACACATACTAATCAAAACCCAATTTACTCAAATCAACTTGATGCATGTAGAGATTTCCATGGTTAAACTTCAATTCATGAAATGAGAGTTAATCATGTAAAAACCCATGTGAAATCATGCAATTTAATAGTAATTTCATAGCCAAATCATAAGAAAATCATATTTAGAAAATCCCATAAGCATTGGATAAGAACCCTAATTTGAAGGTCATGAAATCAAAATTTGAATTAAGGGTTTTGGGCACAAGGATGAAAGGAACCCATTGTTGATTACCCACATACCTTGGTTGAAGATAACCCACTTGAATTGAAAGGACTTAGGAGTCTTGAACTTGGAGCTTTGAGACCTTGAACTTTGGGGGGAATTCCTTTCCTTTTTAGGAGAAGAGTGAGGTAATGAGAAGGAACTTAGGCTAATAAGGTGAAAACCCTACTTGAAATAGCCAGAACAACCACACTTAGGAGTTAAAAGGGTGGGTAATGACTAAAATATCCCAGGGATTTAATTTAGAAAAACTGCTAAAAAGGGTCGGCTTCAGGTTCCATGGGTGGGGTCTAAGACTTGTAGACCCAACCACGACCCGTGATTCCTTCTCATGGAAACTGCCCAAGATTTCAGGCTGCTGAAGGTTTCCTATGACTCAATAGGACAACTCGTGGAAGCTTCCACGAGTCATAGAACTGAGTCATGGAAATTAGGGGATTTGACCACTCTCTGTCTGAGTTCCACGGTTTGGTTCCACGACCCGTGGAAACCTTCACGAGTTGTGAAACTGAATCGTGGTTCTCAGACTTGAGGATGGTCTGCAGGACTGGAATCACGATCCACTTCCACGACTCGTGAATCTACCCACAGCTCATGGACTTGACTCGTGCTTCTTGAAACTTCAAATTTTTCTACAAGTCTGAGTTTAAAAGCTGGGTCTATTTCTCGGGTATTACAGGTACACCCTTCGTGGGCTTGTTATGAGAGTCTTTCCTGCAGGCCATATGTGACATATATTGGCTTGATTCAGGGAATTAATGCATGATATTCTAGCTGAATTCAAATGCAAATGATGCCACAAGTGCGGGTACGCCACAATATTCTGGTTCACTATAATAGTCTGGTCTCAATCTTGTTCACAGAATCACATTGCACAAATGTGTCAAGTGAAACCTATGAATACCCTCCCAATGTTATAGGTAACCTTTATCACGTAATGCCTTAAATACCTATACAAGTAAATTACGATAAAAATTATTTAGCCATTCAAGTAGTACAGACAACTAACTTCCTTAATGATATCTAGTTATTTACATGCTAGTACCTTCTATCATCTTATAACTATATCGCTATGCAATCAAATATAATAGTGTGATTATACTATGGTCATTTATTCTAGTTTATAGCATATGATATGTAACACCCCAGAAATGTATCCATCTTTTAAACTCAGACTTGCAGAAATTTTGGAAATTCAGGGACCACGGGTCAAGTCTATGAATCGTGGAAGGTTCGACGAGTCATGGGAATGACTCGTGATTCAAGTCCTGCAGAACCACCCTCAGTACTGACAACCACGAGTCACTTCCATGACTCGTAGAAGTTTCTACGGGTCATATTTGTTGACTCGTGGAAGTTGATCAGAGGTCAGTCAATTTTGCTGAGTTCCACGATTAGGTTCTACGACTCGTGGAAGCTTCCATGAGTCGTCCAGTTGAATGATTCATGGAAGAGTCTATGAGTCGTAGACTCCACTCATGATCCCTGAAGCCGACCAATTTCCAGCTTTCTTTTAATTAATTCCTAGGGGTATTTTAGTCATTTGCCACCCTTTTAACTATTAAGTGAAGTTGTTTTGACTACTTTTAGAAGGGTTTTCACCCATATTACCCTAAGTCCCTCTTAAGTTCATCATTCTTCACTCAAAGAGGAAAATCGCTCTCAGGCTCAAGACTCCAAAGCTTCAAGTCAAGTCTCCTAATTCTTTTCCAATCAAGTGGGTAATCTTCCACCAAGGTATGTGGGTCTTTAACAATGGGTTCCTTTCACCCTTGTGCCCAAATTCCCCAATTCTTATTTTGAATTATGAAGTTATGAAATTAGGGTTTTGATCCAAAATTGGGAAAAGTTTATGAAATCAGTTTCTATGTTTAAATTCATGGTTTCTTCTTGATTACTCATGATTTAAGTATGATTATCTTATTTGTTTTAAAAGCCCAAGCATGAATGTTGATTTCTAGCATGAAACTATGAATTTACATGTTTTCAAGAGAAATTGGCATGATTAGATATCATGGCCTCTATGTATTTATGAAATTGCATGACTAATTCTTTAAGTATGAATATAGCAAGAAAAGTATATTTTGAATTATGGTCTTGCAAAGCTTTAAGATTCATGACTTGTGAATTGCATGACATCAGATATGTCCTTATACTTTTCCAACAGTTTTTGCACAACAGATATGTCCCTGTGTTTTAATAAAGGTTTGGCATTTAGATATGTCCACCTAAGCTAAGTGAATTGGATGGTATCAGATATACCCTTATGCTTTTCAAACAGATTTGGCATCAGATATGCCTTGTATTATATGAGCTATATGTACGTTTTGGGAGTAGTATTAGCACCGAGTTGGACAGGGTAAGAGTACCCAAAGATCCCAGAACTACGTGCCCCCATAGGTCTTAAGTCTCCTCTATTGGGCATCAGTTTTAGTGATCACGCCAAAGTAATACCTTTATACCCTGGCAAGGTATATTGGGTCCTTTTGATGGGGCGGATACATAGGATTCCATGTAGCTCACATGGTCTATGTCGGTTAGAGAACCTCCCATAGAAAACAGTTTATGCTTTTAAAACTTGCATTTGACTCTTATTCAGATTTCAGACTAATTACTTATGATTATGTTTCAGCTTATGGAAAGTATTAGAGTCTTTGTGTTTAGTTTATCTTTGAAAGCATGATTTCAGTTATTTAAATATATTTAGCATGTTTTCTTCATGATCATGGATTGCTCACATACTTAGTACATTCCATAGTACTGACGCATAGTGCGCTGCATCCTTTGATGATGCAGATTCAGGTACCCTTTCTCAGCTTCGTGGCTAGAGTCTCAGGTCACTTCCTTAGTCAGTTGTGGTAAGTCATCATGGTTCGAGGACTAGTTATGCTTTTCCTTATGTTAGCTTTACTTCTATACTCCGAGTTAGCTAGGGTCTTGTCCTAGCAACTCTTTATGTTATGACTAGAGGCTTTCAGACATAGTTGTATTCAAGTTCCCTTTTTGGATATTGTATGTTATGTAGATCTTAGACCCTTATTGATGTTTCCCTATTGGTATCCGTATTATGCTTCTGCTTATCTTTTGTTATGCTTGAGAATGTTATGGTCAAGGGTTAGCTTGAGATCCTTATGGTCTCGAGTCCCCTGTTACATCTTGGGGGTAACCTCAGGGCATGACAGACTTGGTATCAGAGCCTCAGGTTCAAGTGTCCTAGGATGTCTGAAAGCCGCATCGAGTAGAGTCTTTTTCATGTGTGTGAAGCGCACCACGCATATGAGAGTAAAGCTATGAGATGTCTTAGAAAAACTTCACTTCTTTCATGATCACATCGTGCGATAGAGCTTAAGTCTAATATTCCTCTAATCCTTATCTTATGTAGTTCAGATTATGCCTCCTCAATATGCTATGCCTCCTCGAGCCGCTCGAAATGCTATTCCTCAAGTTCTGGTTCCTGATGTCATGAATGATGAGTTTAGGAATGCTATTCATTTGCTAGCCCAGACTTTGGCCACTCAGGCCAATCAGCTGGCTCCTGCCCCCGTTCATCCTCAAGGTGGGGTAGAGACCCTAGTTTGTGACTTTATCCGTATGAACCCACCAGAGTTTTGGGGTTCGAAAGTGAGTGAGGACCCACTCAACTTTATTAATGAAGTGAAGAATATATTTGAGGTTATGCAAGTAGCGGGTATTGATTGTGTTGAGCTTGCATCCTATCAACTCAAGGATGTGGCTCATATTTGGTTCACGCAATGGAAGGAGGCTAGGGTGAGGGATGCGATCCCCATGACTTGGGAGTGTTTTGAGAGAGCCTTTCTTGATAGGTTCTTTCCCCGTGAGTTGAGGCAAGCAAAAGTGGAGGAATTTGTAAACTTGAGACAAGGTTCGATGTCGGTGCAAGAGTATAGTTTGAAGTTCACTCAGTTGTCTAGATATGCTCCCTCTATAGTAGCGGACTCGCATGATCAAATGAGTAAATTCATCTACGGTGTTTCTGATATGGTGAAGAAGGAGAGTAGGTCTACTTTGTTGTTGAGTAACATGAACATCTCTTGTCTCATGACTCATGTCCATCAGATTGAGGGTGATAAACTAAAGAAGATGGCTAGGAAGAACAAGAGGGGTAGATCCGAGGGATCGAGTTTTGGTCATCACAGGTCCGGAGGTGGACATCGCTCTTCTTTCCAGAAGAAGCCATCAGGTCCTATTCACTCTTCTGCTAGTATTCCTACCCAGGCTCAGAAGCCTCGTCATGATCAGGGTGGTAGAGGGTTTGGTTCTTATTCTCAGTCTCAGGGTAGTGTTACTAAGGGACCCTCCTACCCATCTTGTGCTAAGTGTGGGAAGAATCATGTTGGCGAGTGTTTGGCCGGTTCAGGTGGTTGCTTTGGTTGTGGTCAGGCTGGGTATCGTATCAAGGATTGACCTTCAGTTAGGATGTGGCAGGGAAGTAGTAGGACTCAGTCTACCCCAGCAGCTTCAGGTTGTAGACCATCCCTACAGGGTGCAGCTTCTAGTTTTGGTGTCCGCGTCAGAACCATCTTTATGCCATGTCCTCCCGTTAGGATCAGGAGAGTTCACCAGATGTGGTTACCGGTATGTTGAAAGTCTTCTCTATTGATGTGTATGTCTTGTTGGATCTCGGTGCATCCTTATCTTTTATAACCTCGTATGTGGCTTGTAAGTTCTAAATTCGTCCCGAATTGCTTTTAGAACCCTTTTATGTTTCTACTCTTGTTGGTGAGTCAGTCCTAGCTGAAAGAGTCTATCGAAATTGCCCTATCTCAGTCCTTCATAGAGTCACTTCAGTGGATTTAGTAGAGTTAGAGATAACTGATTTTGATATCATTCTCGGTATGGATTGGTTGTACGCATTTTATGCCTCAGTTGATTACCGCACTCGTGTGGTTAGTTTCAAGTTTCCTAATGAACTTGTCCTAGAATGGCAAGGTAGTCCCTCTTCTTCGAAGGGTAATTTCATATCTTATCTTAAGGCTAGGAAGATGATTTCTAAAGGTTATGTCTATCATATAGTTTGGGTTATGGACACAGAGTTTGAGACCCTGACTATTCAGTTTGTTCCTGTTGTGAACGAATTCCTAGAAGTGTTCCCCGATGATTTTCCCGGAGTCCCTCCCGAGCGGCAAATTGACTTTGGGATAGATCTTCTTCCGGATAAGAATACTATCTCTATTCCTCCCTATAGAATGGCCCCCGTAGAACTCAAGGAGTTGAAAGATCAACTGAACGATTCTTGAGAAGGGTTTCACCAGGCCTAGTATTTATCCTTCGGGTGCCTCAGTTTTGTTTGTTCGGAAGAAGGATGGATCTCTTAGAATGTGTATCGATTACCGTCATTTGAACAAGGTCAAAATCAAGAATAAGTATCCCATTCCTAGGATTGATGACTTGTTCGATCAGCTTCAAGGTGCAAGTTTCTTCTCCAAAATCGACCTTAGATCTGGATATCATCAGCTTCGGGTTCGGAAACTTGATATCCTGAAGACAACTTATCACCTGCCACGGGCGTGAGAGGTGCGACGTCCCATTGGGATCGGGCATCATAATAGGACAGTGGCCTTTTTAGGCCTTGTTCCACTCCCACGCTCAACTCCGACGTTCGTCGTCCTCCTGATGTCCCGTGGGATCACACAAGCCACTATTTTCATGTGATCCACAACCCTATGCTGCAAACCTACTTTCACAACCCCAAATTTTAAAAATATTATTGCCATACCCAAATCATTCTCATAGATTAATACTAGAAAATCAATAACCCTAGTTTTTAGAATACAACTACAACAACATATACACTTAAGCACTTTCATCATATAGGGTTCATTATACATGATATTTCACACATATATAAACCCATAGACATCATTACTTTTACATAATTGGTGATCAACAATGAAAATTAAGAGTTCACTTACTATGGTTGTAGACTTTGTGGAACTCTTTGAGTGACTTAAAATGAAAATCTTGTTTGTAGTGCCTTGTAGAGTAGAACATTGAGTGAGAACCTTTAAAGGGGGAGATTTTATAGTTAATGGGGATGATTTGTGGGAGTGATCATGGGGGAGGGGGGGCGTGAGAAGTGGGAGACAATTGAGAGAAGAGGGAAATTGATTTGGTTTGACCTCAATTGAATGAGGGCAAACTCTCTTGAAAATGCAGGCAAAGGGGAAGGGATTCTGGGTCGGGTCGGGTCGGTACAATAATTAAAACAAATTTTAAATATATTTACCCTTTGACTGACCCAGACGATGGGCTGTTGTGATGCCCGTATAGTTTGTGACATCCCATCAGGATCACTTACCTGGGCGTTGAGGGCCCAATTCCCACGCCCATTGGAGTGATGACGTCCTGTTATGTTGTGATGTGGGAATGGGCCAGTGGCTTTTCCTGTGCTTCACTTGGCTTCATACCTATTTTCCACGCCCATCAGAGCTGCAACAACCCATCGCGTCTGGGCGTGGGAATGGGACAGACTATTTTTTTCTTGCTTTTCCAGTTGGCACGCCCAATTCCCATGGGCGTGGGACCTTCGATGGCCCATCGTATCAGCCCGTGGGAGCCTTTTTTCTCCAAATTCTCCCAAATTCAATCTTACCAACTCCTGCGCACTTAAACAAACATTAGTTCATGGGTTGCCTCCCATGCAACGCCTGATTTAACTTCACGGTACAATGCAGGTTACTTTACTACTCAGACTTCATCAAGTTTTCTCATGGGTTTCCTCCCATGAAGAGCATGATTTAACGTCGTGGCATGACGCGTTTCACTTGACTAATCAGACTTCATCAGGTTCCTTGGTTACCACGAGTTCACTAATAGTCCATACTTTCACAGTTTTTAGCTTCTTGCCATTCCCAAATAAGCCTTAATCCGCTGTCTGTTTGCTTTGAACCTCTTGCCTTTATGGTTTTCAAGTTTTATGGCCCCATGTGGAAATACTTGTACCACTTTGAATGGTCCGATCCACTTGGACTTCAGCTTGCCAGGAAACAAGCGAAGTCTAGAATTGAAAAGCAGGACCAAATCACCCAGCCAGAAATCTCTCTTCTTAATCTTTTGGTCATTATACAGTTTCATCTTCTCTTTGTACAACGTTGAGCCTTCATATGCGTTAAGGCGGAACTCATCTAACTTATTTAACTGCCCAAGCCACTGAAACGATGTTGCAGACCAGTCTAAATTCAACTTCTTCAATGCCCACATGGCCTTATGCTCTAGCTCAACAGGTAGATGGCATGCTTTTCCAAACACAACATGATATGGTGACATACCTATTGGTTTTTGTACGCAGCTCAGTACGCCCACTAAGCATCATCTAGTTTCCTAGACCAATCCATTCTATTTGCATTGACAATCTTTAACATGATTGATTTTATCTCGCGGTTGGAAACTTTAACTTGCCTACTAGTCTGAGGAAGATAAGGGGTTGCAACTTTGTGTTTTACTCCATACTTCTCAAGCAAATCCCAAAACAACCTATTGAAAAAGTGAGAGCCTCCATCACTAATAATCGCCCGTGGTGTACAAAATCAAGAGAAGTTCTTTTTCAAGAATGTTGTGACACTCTTGCCTTCATTATTGGGAAGCGCAACTTCCTCAACCCACTTGGACACATAATCAACAGCTACCAATATATATTTCATCTCATTCGTACTCACAAACGGGCCCATGAAATCTATACCCCATACGTCAAATAATTCAATCATAAGGATGGGAGTAAGAGAAAGCACATGCTTTCTTGATATACCACCTTCCCTTTGACATTGACTGCAAGCCTTATCAAAATCATGGGCATCCTTATGGATGGTCGGCCAATAGTAGCCATATTATAAGATCTTGTGAGCCATCCAGATGCCACTATGATGTCCACCAACAGGGGATGAATGGCAAGCCTCTAATATCTCCATCATTTCAGCTTCAGGCACACATTTACGGATCATGGTATCAGCACACACAAGAAACAAGAATGGCTCCTCCTAGAAGAATTTCTTAACATCAGACATGAACTTTCTTCACTGGTGTACAGACATATTAGGAGGCACCACATCACTTGAGAAATAGTTGGCAAAGTCTGCAAACCATGGAATCAGATCTTGGGAGGAAGCCAACAGTTGTTCTTCTGGGAACCAATCATCAATCTCTTATTCATCAATCAACTTCAGCATCGCTTTTTCTTCTAATTTAGACAAGTGATCTGCTACTTGATTTTCTGTGCCCTTTCGGTCCTTGACCCCAATGTCAAATTCTTGTAGCAGTAGCATCCACCTAATCAATCTAGGCTTAGAATCCTTCTTCGCCATGAGATATCTAATTGTTGCATGGTCAGTGTCCATAACCAACTTAGTGCCAAGCAAATATGATCTGAACTTTTCGAATGCAAAGACCACAACAAGAAGCTCTTGTTCTGTCACTGTATGGTTCTTTTGAGCAGGGTTGAGTGCTTTGCTAGCATAGTATATTGGATGAAGAATCTATTAGCGTCTTTGGCCTACGACTGCTCCTAGAACCACTCTACTAGCATCGCACATAACCTCAAAAAGCTTAGACCAATAAGGTGAAATAATAATGGGAGCAAAGATTAACTTTTCCTTGAGGCACTCGAATGCCTTCAGACATGCATCATCAAAAACAAACTTCACCTCCTTGTCCAATAACTTGCACAAGGGATGTGCAATTTTAGAAAAGTATTTGATAAACCTGCGATAAAAACCAGCATACCCCAAAAAGCTTTGGATACCCTTCACAGAAATTGGTGGGGGGGAATTTTCAATCACCTTTATCTTTGATTTGTCGACCTCAATACCATTCTTGGAAATCTTATGGCCAAGCACTATACCCTTTTTAACCATGAAGTGACATTTTTCCTAATTCAACACTAAGTTGCACTCCTCACATATTTTCAATGCACAACTCATATGAGCCAAACAATCATCAAAAGAGTCACCAACTACAGAAAAGTTATCCATGATCATCTCAATAGTGTCATGCACCATATCTAAAAATTGACATCATACATCGCTGAAATGTCGGCGGTGCATTGCATAACCCAAATGGAATCCTCTTGTAAGCAAACGTCCCATAAAAGTGATCTTCTCTTGGTCTTCAGGAGCAATTAAAATCTGATTGTATGTTGAATAACCATAAAAAAATAGTACCATCCTCTACCAGCAAGGCGGTCTAACATCTGATCCATGAACGACATCGGGAAATGGTCTTTCTCGGTCTAAGCATTTAGTTTCCTATAATCCATGCATACACGCCAACCAATGACTGGTCTCAATGGAATCAACTCATTCTTAGTATTTGGGACCACAGTCATTCCACCCTTTTTAGGCACACACTGAACCAAGCTCACCTACTTGTTGTCGGCAATAGGGTAAACCACACCTGCATCCAACCATTTGATGATCTCCTTCTTGAAAACCTCTTGCATAGGTTGATTCAACCTACATTGGTGCTCAATAATCGGAATGCACTCTGGCACTAGCTAAATTTATACGTGCAAATGCCAGGCAAAATCCCAATAATATCAGTAATGGACCAACCAATGGCCCTCTTGAACTTTCTCAAAATAGAAACCAGAGCTTCGACTTTCTCTTCATCTAAGTCGGTCGCAATAATAACTGGCAAGGTGTCATTAGCTCCTAAGAACAGGTATCAGAGGTGAGACAAAAGAGCTTTGAGCTCCACGGCTGGAGGCTCCTCAATATATGGTCTAGCTGGTGGGGTCTATCAATTTTTCAGGTACAAATCAAGCTTCATCAGAGCATAAATATATGTCCATATTATTCTACGAGGTTAAACGATTCCAACAATATCCTTATTGATATACAAAATAGTCAAACTAATAAGTCAAACCTGAGCCCCATGATCATGTCACAAGACTTTGGGTTGTAAACACTATTTCTCTCATTTTTATTTCTATTCAGAAAAAAGCATAAGTATCCCCTTGAACTATGATCGAAATTTCAGGGACACACTCTATCTTTATAGAGGTCCTATTATCCTCCCCCCCCCCTCCCGAACTATTTTAAAGTGTAATGAATACACCCTTAGGTGTTAATGTGGCACAGAAAGTGTGCTCACTCTCTTGCAAGCAAGTGAGACGCAAATAATATGAAAAAAAAGCTGACCAATATTTGATACTTGTCCTTTTTAATTGGACATTTTATAATTCATTAATACACATAATTATTAACATTAAAACTTATATATTTTTAATTATTTTTCTTTCTTTCTTTTGTGAAATATTTGTTTTACTCCTCACTTTTAACCTTTTCTTTTCTTTTTTTCTTTCATTAATTTCTTATTTTTTCACTTTAAATTAATTTGAAAAAGTTACGTATATTTTTTTAAAAGAATAATTAAAAATAAATCAATT